>JANEYF010000074.1:0-215000 GCA_029963845.1 Rhamnusium bicolor
GACTCATGTTCCATATCATGGAATAGTCGACGACAAAGTACAGTCGCAATATCATCAACAGAAGCAGAATATATAGCAGCTTTTGAAGGAACAAAAGAAGCACTTTGGCTCAAATCGCTCAGTGACAGTATAAACATACATATTCAGACTCCTATACTTATACATGAAGATAATATGGCCTGTATATCAATAGCTAAGAATCCTTCCGATCACAAAAGAACCAAACACATAAATATAAAATACCATTTTATTAGAGAGAAAATCCAAGAAGGATTAATAATTTTAAGTTATATTTCCACAGATAATCAACTCGCTGACATATTCATAAAAGGACTACCTCTGCAGAAATTTAAATTGTTGCGTTCAGAACTAGGATTAAAATAATATTTTTTTTTTGTCTATGTTTAATTTTCTATTAATTATTTTTATTTTGAGTGGGAGTGTTGGAATATGTTTACAAAATCAAAATAATTATTTAACTGAAATATGATATTTAATCTGAATTAATACTACGCTTCTAAGAAGCAATAATATATATAAGTTTATGCTGTGTCAGGAAGCTGGTGCCTGGATTATATATATTAAAATGAAAGCATTGTAGAATTATTATTATTTCTTGTTAGTGAAATAGTTCAAGTTCAAGACTAATAAAAACGTTCTAAAAACAAATACAGTGTTTATATAAAAGCCCTATCCTTCTAACACACACATCTCTATGCGCTTTTGAAATGAGGTTCCGACTGTTCCTAAAACTGCCGGTGTGATAGATCTAAAGGCAGTTATTATTCTTTCCTTCATATTTTGTACTGTTGTTGGTGTGTCTCTATAAACAATTTCCTTCACGTATCCCCATAAAAAGAAATCCATTTTTGTAAGATCTGGGGATCTAGTAGGCCATTTAGTGGGTCCATTTCTTCCAATCCATTGATGAGGGTATGTATTATTTAAGTGGTCTCTAACTGCATTTAAATAATGTGGTGGAGCACCATCTTGCTGAAACCACATCCTATTTCGAATTCTTCCAGGGAGATTTACCAATAATTGTGGCAGATAGTTTTCCAAAAAATGAAGATAAATAGCTCCAGTCAATGTACCATCAAAGAAATGTGGCCCTATTACATGTTCTCCAATAATTCCTCCCCAAACGTTTATAGACCATCTGTGTTGGTTATCAAATTGCATAAAAAAGTGAGGATTTTCCGAAGCATAATAATGGAAATTGTGCCTATTAACAAATCCATTTTTATGAAAATTTGCTTCATCAGTGAATAAAACATTATTGAAGGAGTTGACATCAACTTGCATTTTACCTCTGGCCCAATTACAAAATTGTAGGCGCTTTTGAAAATTGTCATCAGATAATTCCTGGTGCATTTGAATATGATATGCATGCAACTTATTTGTTTTTAAGATTCGACCCACAGACCGTCTACTTATTCCTACTAATGAGGTCACTTCTCTTTGACTAACATGGGGATTCTCAACCATTGCCAGCACCACAGAAAACTCATTTTCTTCGTTCACAACACGTTTTATTCTTTCACTTTTTTTTATATTCGACATTTCCAGTTTCCAGAAATCTATCGAGAAGGTTTTGGAAGCTGCTAACATCAGGAAGCATTCTTTCAGGATAACGATGGTGATAAATTCTATTGGCAAGTAAACAATTTCTGTCTGACTCGCCCAAAACAAAAGTCATGTCTACAAGTTCCGCTTTATTAAAATTCATATTGTAAAATTCCAAATATTTTAAATTCAATACAAAATGTAACTAACGACCGATTAGTGTGATAAATGCTCCTTTGTACACGACAATTTAAACCAAACTGATGTTTTATTGCTTGTCGAATAACGAAAACAGCAAAAAAATGTACAAAATAAATATAGTTTAAAAAAACTAAAAAACACGCTTTTAAAGCACATCAAACTAAAAAGTGAAAAATAATTATTAATATAAACTGAAAACAATAATGAAGAAAAATACTAGTATTATTGTGAAAAAGGCGTGGGTTGCTCGAAATACGAAAAATATGGCACAAAGCGCCCCACGCTTTTTTCACAATAATACTAGTATTTTTCTTCATTATTGTTTTCAGTTTATATTAATAATTATTTTTCACTTTTTAGTTTGATGTGCTATGAAAGCGTGTTTTTTAGTTGTTTTAAACTATATTTATATTGCTTATTGATGCTGATATTATAACATATTACGATCCACAGATATTTCTGAAAAAAAAAATTTTTTTTTATTTCAGCCTGGGATTCGAACTCACGCCGGAGGAGTCTGTCGTTTCGCGTCGACTGCCTTAGCCCACTCGACCACCGCTACCTAGCTGACAATCGCGGAATTTACTTATATATTAAGCCTTTGCTCTCACTCACAGAATACGTCAGGAAAGGACTGGCGATCCTGATCAGGATAATGATATAAACATCAAATTATTGTATTGTTACCGGTTCTTCGTAAGTGTACAAAGTTTCAATTAAATCTGTCCGTTTAAAGTGGGTCAAAATCGAGTTCAAAGAGTCGGTTACAAACAAACAAGCAAACAAACAAACATACAAGTGAAGCTAATAAAAGCGTGTTAAAAAAAAAAACATTACAGTAAAGGACTGGTTAAATACTATTTACTCATTTCAATGGAAATGGTCCCACTAAATGGCCTTATTTCATAATTGCATAGAGACATGTGTTAATCAAAATGGGCAACACGTCGAACACCTATTATAAATTTTTCTAATGAATTATTTGAGGGAACCTCTTTTTTTAAGTTTATTCTTGAATTTAACACTTATTTATTTATAAAACGAAAATGGTTGCAATTAACCATAGGGAAGTACTTACAAAAAATGTTCGTTTTTCATTTCTACATCACATCGTCGAAAAATATACAGGGTGTTTCATTTGAAAAAATTGAGAAAATTCAATTTAAAAAGTTCTTAAAAAATAAACACTTATTTATTTATAAAACGAAAATGGTTGCAATTAGTCATAGGGAAGTACTTACAAAAAATGTTCGTTTTTCATTTTCACATCACATCGTTGAAAAATATACAAATATATATATTTGAAAAAAATTGAGAAAATTCAATTTAAAAAGTTCTTAATTGAATACTAATTTTTGGCCACCCTGTACATTTTTAGGAAATGAAAATGATTCAAAAACATTAATTAGATGTCTCGTAACTGGTATTCACATAAGTTCTTCTTAAAACCTATAATTGTGACTGTGGTGATTTTTTTAATATCCATCTGCAGATGGCATTATTTCAACAAAAAAATTCATTACATCAAAGTGGTTGGGAGATAGCCAATAATAATATAGGAATGAATAGAGCCTAGAAAGAGGCTCCAAAAAATGTACTGATATACATAGCATTCCATTTAAAAAAAAGGCACTTGGTCCTGTAATTTCGTCTTGGCTCGCCCTGTATGTTCGAACATAATTTTCAGTTATAGACTTTTTTTATCTAGTTTACTTGCAATTTTTTAAAAAATTTCTAGCTATCGTAGAACTGGAGATATCGAGGTCCGACGCACTATTGCCCCATCCTGTATAGCAAACTAGAAATGTTGAATCGGCCCTGCGGCATTTCTAGCTCCTGCGGAGAGCCGCGGGGCCCTAGGCCCCGCACGAAGGCCTACAGCGTTCACGGAAAGGGCCTGCGGCCTTTTTTTTCCCGAAACGTAACAAAACATTTCCGCCTTCGGCGTTCACGAATCAGGCTTGCAGCCCTTTCTTTCCCAAAACGTCACTATTTTTACGTAAAATGCATTTCTTTCTTTCATTTTTTTTTTTGAAAAAAACCAATTTTTTAAAATTTCACTAATAAAAGCACCCTGTATATTTTTTCGCCAATCGATTCCTGCCCCATATAAATATTCGGAATCCGAAATAAAAAAATATTGTGTTTGTGGCACCGGGTATACTGATTTTCTTTGGGCCACCGTCTACATCTCACCTAGAATTAAATTTAATTAAATGCAACGAAAACATCAAAATTGGCGGGAAAAGACGAAAATTTTAAAACTTTAAACGCTCAAATCTTTTCTAAAAAAGGACCGCACGATCGCGATTGGCACAAAACGGAAAAGGAAAGGTTCAGAGAGTACTTACGTAGCAAATTTGGATCGCAGAACGTAAAATTTCGACCGCCTGGAGCGTACGAAGTGGGGCTGTTTTGGAGAATTTTTATGAAAAGCGTACATTTTAAACGCAGGAATCTCGCGAAATAAAACCTTCCAAATCTCTATGTGTATAAGTCGAAGAAGGAAGGTGGGCAAGAAGCTCCGCACCCCCGCGGCGACCCAGATCTCTAAAATTAATGGCGGCAGGAGCGGTCAAAAACTGACATTTTTGAGGTTTAAGCTAAAAATGGCCGCTCTGTTTAAATACGTCTCAATTAATTGTTGCGGGTCGTGACGTGTATACTGTCGAAAATGTTGAAATAAAATTAATATCTCCGTTATGAAGGAAAAATTGGGAAATAAAGCGTTCGCAAATTTTCGTGAACGTCCCCCATCATAAAAAGCAAACGACCACGATGCCACCGCCATAAAAAAAGCCTTTGAAAAAGGCGTTTTTCGTCGATAATCTTCCATAACAGAACTCCTCCCATGAAGGAAGGAGTTTATAGATTTTATTATATAGAGATGAAACTGTATTGTATGTCTTAAAAATAAAGGAAAGTAGAAAACTTTCAATAGGCACAATGGAATCCTAGTGAAAAACTGCATAGGGCACAAAAGAACCTACATATTTTGAAGAACTTTCATCTAGGATGAGATGAGATGATTTTTTTTTGCTGTTAAATACAATTAAGAGGTTTTTATTCCATCTTGCATTCTTAACTTTAATCGGTATTGATTTTATAACTTTTTAAGAGAAGGAAAATTAAACAAAATCCACTAAATCCCCGTTTTTTAACACTTATTGATAACAGAACAATTTTAAAAAAATGCTAATTTTTAATTTACCAAGAACTATGTGGCAAATTGCCAGAGGCAGTAGTACAATACGAAAAGCCGTAACTGAAACATTTATAAAAAGAAATTTTCATATTTTCATTGCCATAGGTCAAATTAAAATTTTATACAATTTACATGCTCTCATACTACTTGCGTTTCCCTGTATAACAAAGCTCATAGTTAAATCGAACATCGGTACTAAACTGCAGAAGAAGTGAACTATTTGCAAAAAACAAGTTATTGAAATTGCCTCAATATTAACCAAAAATTAGTATATAAACTTGACCTATTTTTTTTAGCTATCCCATAAGTGTAATTTGATGATGTTAGACCATCATTAATAAAATAAATATGTATTTTCATTGAACATATATTTAGTTTTTCAAATAATTCAAGTTTTATTAAATCATGCTATGTTTATGTGATAATTTTTTTCATTAATACTCAGCCGTCAAAACTCATTTTAATTAATTGGTTTAACATAATTTTTGAGTGTTACTTCGACATCGCTCAAAGCCTAAGTAAATCTCTTTTAGAACTCGATTGTGCAAAAAGAAATGCATAATAACGTTTCAATTCTAGTAAAACGGGTGGGTAATAAATGGAGGATATATGTATATACAAATTTTGTGTTAATTGAGAAAAGTATTAAAAAAAGAATTAAACGTAATTCAATCCATTATTTATGGGTCGATCCATCTCAAGTGGCCTAGAAAAAAATTAGTTGGTTGCTTGGCCGTTTTTTTTTTAAATAATTTTTTGTATGTGATGGCCTCTATATACAGGGTGTTTCTAAAATAGGGTTCCAAACTTCTACAGCATGTAGTAGTAATAAGTCAAAAAGTTCCTATAAACGTGTCATAAAACTCATCCCTAGAGAGTTAGAGGCCCTTAACAGGGTTCAGATGATATTTGTTTTTTTTTTTCTATTATTTGGATGTTGCAAACGTGTCACTAGTCCTAATTTCTTGTTTTACAATAATTATTGTTTTGTTTGTTGATAGCTGCATACTTTTTTCTTTGGATAAATAGTAACCTTTCAGATTTGCTACTTTTTTACACCACCATGCGAAATGATAATTTTAAAACTCAGTTTACTCGATAACGGTTGCCGATATCGACTTAAACAAAGAGGGCCTTCTTTAAGAGGGCTAATCGAACCAGTGTTTGTAAGGTAATTTTTCAAAATGTATTTCTTCCATACGGTTTGGTCAAATTACACCAAATTTGGAGGATCAATAGTTGAAAGTGTACTAGAGGGTACATGTATATCTATTTTAATTAATTTTCACTTTATGTAGGGAAAATTTATACTGTAAATATAAGTGAAATTTGAACGTGATTAGCTCTTGAATTATGATATCAATCGGTAAAATTCGAGGTAAAATTCATACATGTCGTCTAGAATGAATCTTCATAATTATGCTCAGCAAGTTTCAAACTTTTATTCCGTACTATTTGGTTAAAATGAATTTTCTAAATAAGTATCTTTGTCACTACAAATATAGCAAAGAAGTGTTACCTCTATCGGGAATCGCACCTCAATGAAGTCGGTGAATAAAACGTCCAGTGAAGGTATAGTCAAGAGCAAAATTATTCAGCGGCGCATGTATAAAAACTTTCTAGAGAGTGACACAGCTATCCGAAGTTTTTTCCCGACTAGGCCCCTTAAAATGTCCAAAGATTAAATATTTATGGTAAAAATTAAAAGAACGTTGAACAAAAAGAGTTACAGAGTGAAACACCATTGACGCCCATGATTTTAATAACCCAAAATGAACTAAAGCATCTTTTCAACATGAAAAACTAAGGGAATACCAAACATCTTGTCTATTTATATTTTACTGTTCTCAAATAATATAAAAACACCAATTTCATCTGAACCCCTTTAGAAGCCTCTAACTCTCTAGGGGTGCATTTTATGCTACATGTTTATAAGAACTTTTTGACATATTGATGAGTACTGCACGCTGTTGGAACCCTATTTTAGAAACACCCTGTATTGATAATTCAAAATCAATGTTTTAATTTTATATTACTCTGTTTAAAAATGATGGTCTACCGGCCCGGTGGAGTAATTGGCTAGAGCACTCGATGGCAAGTGAGACTAGAAAACATTCTATCGTAGCTGCGAGTTCGAATCTCGCCACCACCGGTACTAGCAATGTCGCTGGGAATGGTCGTGTGTCCGCATTTTTTTATCAGTGTAACCCCGCCCGTGTAGCTTCGGCTTTGGATTCGGAGGTTGTCTAATTTTTGTGGTGTTTATTTATTTACTTATTTGTCTTGTGTGGGTACATTTTTTTCGTTTTAGTCCAGTCATTAAAGACTTATGCTGGAAAAAGAGCCCTCAGTGGTAATTTTTTCTTTTAAAGGTTTTGTTTGGACGTTATGAAAAACGCATCGAACTTACGCCAGGCTACACTGTGTGCATCGCTTGATATTCGAGGTCAAAGGTCGCGGAAAACGGTTTTGTATTCTATGGCTCAAACGTAAATAAAAGTTATTATAAAAGTTGGAGATCTTAAAATTCTTAACAAAAAAGGCCCTATACAATTTTCGCTTAAACATAATCATTTTCGAGATATGAAGCTGAATAAGTGTAAAAATGGAAATGGAAAGTTGGACTAAATTGTTCAACTGCTTGTGGCCAATGACATGGTCTGTCGTACTTGAATGCAGCTACAACGATTTCAGAAGATGATGATATTGATGGAAATTTCGAATTTAATCACATTGACATTAGACGAAAATATAACAGAACTCGAAAATGACAATGACATAGAGATTCCATTAGAACAGCCTGAAATTTCAGATGGCGATGAAGATGATTGATACTCCAAATACATAACATCACTTCAACCTACTGGTGTAGGTATTTAGGAGTAGATCGAGTGGCTTCTGATTCCATCAACTGGACATTTGTATAGTAGTGTTTTGTGTTAATAAAATCTTCGATTATTCCTTCGATCTAGCGGAAGAAACTATTAAAAATGAAAAATAAACAAAGTACATAATTAGGACACATGGATTGGTCCTACTAGAGAAACCATGTAAAAAAACGCGCCCCACATTCTACCTCACAGGTGATGCATTTTTATAGTTATTCAGCTTCATGTCTCGAAAATTATTAAGTTTACGCAAAAATTGTGTAGGACCTTTTTTTGTAAAGAATTTTAAGATCTCCAACTTTTATAAAAACCTTTATTGATGTTTGAGCCATAGAAAACGAGATAATCACGAAAAACCGTTTTCCGCGACCTTTGACTTCGAATATCAAGCGATGCACACAATTTCATAACGTCCAAACAAAGCCTTTTAAACAATTCCACTAGGGCGTTTTTTCCAGATACAGGGATTTTAAATCTAAAATGACTGGATTATTTTAGAGTTTTACGAAAAACTTTTAGTTCTGATTAGTCGTAAACATCTGAAACAAAAAAAAACATTATTCTTGCTCCACTCTAGACAACATTTACATTTTCTGTTATGTTCATCGATTGGCTGCCTTTTTTACTTATGCCTGACATTTTATCCGAACTTGACACTTGCTTTTTAAAACAACAATAATTCTGATGAGCATTTTTTGAGAGGGGTTAAACTATTAGGCCTCATTTTGTTTGGCAAATAATTGTGTTAGGATAAGACAAAAATGACTGACATTTTTAAAACGGGTAATATAAAATTAAAACAATATCGATTTTGAACTACCAACATATACGGGGATATCCACAAAAAAAATGCTTGACCACTTTATATGGATTGACCTTTATGTAAATAAAAATTTGACACAAAAATGAACATTTTAAATAGATTAAGGAAAAATTAGAATAAAACAGAACCTACGATACTGGTCATTTTCAACTACTATTTCACACAAAGCTGATTGCCGGTGGAAGATATTTTTGATAACAAGAGGTATGATAAATTGCCTATGTTAACGATTGGTAATAATTTATGTAGTTATTTTTTTAAATTATGCAATTATTAAAGGTTTAATATCCATTAATTTCACTTTGCTGTACACCTCAATACGGAGAATAGAATGTGATTTTTTTCATTTTATATAAAAAAATTGGAACTAAGTGAAACAATAATCATGTCAACTTCCAACACTAATAAAAACTAAATTTCGCCTACCAGAAATGTTTGTAGAGAAGAGAGCATCACCTTGCAAATGTAATAAACTGCTTTTTCATGCTCTTCAATGATTCAATGATGTACAGTTGTTTTACTAATAATATTATTTTCACCTAACTTGCTGCAACACTGAAATGTGACTCGTTTTTATTGTACACCTTTTATTACTCTGATGAAATATTACTACAAAAAATGTTATTCCTACAAAACTTAAGGAATGCATAATAAGCAGTTTTTTTTTTTAGGGAAAGATGGGGTCGTTTAAAAGCTGCAAAAAATTTAGTAGGAAGGGGTATAACAAATTTGGTTGTGATTGGCGGAGATGGAAGTCTTACTGGTGCAGATTTATTTAGACAAGAATGGACTTCCCTTCTGGATGAATTAGTGAAAAACAATGAAATTACAAGTGAGCAGAGGGAAAAAAATAAAATCTTACAAATTGCTGGTCTCGTTGGTTCCATCGATAATGATTTTTGTGGTACTGACATGACAATTGGTACTGATAGTGCATTACACAGGTAAGATTTTGCTTAATGTTTAATGAAGTATTGAAGTTTATACCAACAAATGTTGTGGTGTGTGTTTGTGTGTAAATGTGTGCGCGTGGTGTATGCTGCTTGTGTGTGATACAGAGATAAGTAGATCTTTTTATTGGTCACAAATACACCAAGGTGTTTTGATAAGTCACAATAACTCATAAAATACTATTGGGAGAATTTCAAATTTGACAACTAAAATTTTCAACATTTTAGGTGACTTTAAATTTGGTGATAGTGGTATCGCCAGAAGACATAACGATGAAAGAAAAAGACTCGTACAATTTCGGGAAAAACTTCTAACATTTTTATTGCATTTCTGGACTTAAGAAAATAATAATCTAATAAGATGCATTCATATGGCAACTTAATAAAAACCAATCTTAGCCCATTTGCATGGGCAACGACATTTTTTTTAATGCTCGTTACTTCGACAAATGTAATCTATGCTAACACCAAATTTCTAAATATACAACACTTAATTCATTTAGAACAACCATAATTAGTACATAGTATGCTGTATAATTATATAAAATCAAATCATATATTCAGATATGCTTAAGACTCATAATAATTATAATACTGGGAGTAAAGGCAATTTGAGAAACACTTTTAAGGCAACTAAAAAATAATTAAGATTCACCAGTTTTTAGGGTGTTGTAATTTATAATGAAATACCATCAGAATAAAAGCAAATCTTCAGTAAAAATAAATTTAAGTAAAAACATAAAAGAACATATTTAAACCAATAAAACAGTACCTTTGATATTATAATGTTCTGATTCTGTGATGTTTTAATTGTCTGTGATGTCTAACATAGGATATATTGCTGCTTAACAAGTAATTTAGTTTTTTGTTAAAAAAAGTTATAAGTAAATTGAAAGGATTTTGACCTTGATACATATTTAGGTATTATTTCTAGTATTTATTACTATTTTGTAAATTAAAATAATATTATTTATTAAAAATAGATAATATTTATATTGAAAATTGTATAGAAACAAGAATATTAATAATAGTTATAATAGTATATTATCTTGAAAAGTACCTATGTGAGTGAGAGATTAGAAACGTCGAAAACAAAGAAAATAGTCATAAGTCTTACAGTCCTTTTAATGTATTATGCTCTTTCAAATAAAATTTAAAATTATGGAAAGTCCTATGAAACTGAGTTGCAATCTTTACAATCTATACACACAGTTAAACATAATTCAGAACTGTTGAATAAATCTAAGACAAAAAAAACTGAATGACATTACGTTGTTAATATTGTTAAATATTACTAACTTATATTTTGTCAAATTTTTATTTAAATATCATGATTATGAATTTTCGCTATAATTTTTTTCTTTTTTTTTAACTTTAAAACGGAAATAGCCGTCAGTGATAAAAACTCGTCATTTTGGAGTTATTTGTATTTTTATATTACAATACTGGATAGGTATACAATAATGGATAGGTAACTACATACGTCTACAAAAATAATTCCACTATTTTCAACTATTGTTTTGTAGAGCAATTTTAAATATCGCATTATGCAAAAAAAGCATAAAATTTAGGGACAACAAATTTTTTTTCTCCTTAAATTACATACAAAAATTTTTGTTCTTAAATTATATGCTTCATTGCATAATGTGATATTTTAAATTGCTCTACAAAACAATAGTTGAAAATATTGTGGAATTATTTTTGTAGAGGTACCTATGTAGTTACCTATCCAATATTTTGTATGTACCTATACTGTATTAATTTCTATGCAGAAATTCTTGTACACAAGAAAATCTTTTATTTTTATTTACCAAATTGCCATTATTTTTTGTATTACGAATCTCATTTGGTAACACATTGTAACAAATTATGCAATTATAATAAAAGCAATGTTTGAAATTTGTTACAGTTTAAAATTATAACTTTAAAAGCCAGATTCAGTTGTAATTGATTGTAATACTGTATTAATTTACCATGACTTTGTTCCTATTCGAACATAGTCAGATGTTTATTGTCATAGATCATTGTACTTGTTTATAGTTTATACCTAAAATAAATTATTAAGGGTAGGTTGTATTAAACTATTGGATATGATGAATTTTTCTGAAGTACGAATGCTTCATAAATAGGTTTAAACTTACCTTTAAATCGTGTATGTATAGTAATATTTCATTATTATTAGTATCGTTTTACTTATTAATAAGTAAAATCTGTTGTTTTGTCGTATTGTTTTGAAAATCGCCGAACTGTCGATTTATATTAGGGTTAGATACCATTTGTACTGTATTATATTGTTGGTTGCATACATTCAGACGTTGTTGTGTCCATGAACGTGCGATTCCATTATATGGAATTTTCTGTTAAAATTTGTGTAATCAAGTTTCCGTGTAGTTTTAGAATAATCTGAGTATTATTATTGGTGAATTGGGAACTTGATATCTTCAGTAGAAGGATTTAAATTCTGATTGACTCCCAGTCATTTTCCACATATGGCCACATCTACGGTCACTGAAATCAATTGTTGTATAAATAAAACACTCCAGAGGAAGTAAATATTTTATTGATATTTTTAATTTTAAAATCAAATTTTGTTTCAATTGGTGCTATAAAACATAATTTCATTACAGGGTTTTTGGGCTTGGCTTAGTCAAGTTTTCATGCAAACAATTTTTTTTTTTTGGCAAAATTTTAGTTGGTTTTATTCTTGGATGTATGATTGTTGGATGGTTTTTATCGTAGACGTAGTACATATGTTTCTCTCCATGGAACATTAATTTGAGAGTAGAAGATATTTAGGCCCGGTTTTACAATACTTAATTAACTGGAAATTAAGGAATAATTAATTATGAATTTATGTAAAGTAGGCGTTTTACATTTATCAGTTAACTCCATTCTTCAAGTTAATTATCAATTTAATTGGTGGAAGAGGGTTGGTTTCTCTCAATTAAGATATATTATAAATTCTAACCTAGAATCTAACAAGGGAAGTACCTAATTTAAAATTTGTAGCAGACATTTAGAATGGATTATGATATAAACACTTATTCTTGTGATGAAGAAGTTATAAGGAGACCGAAAATGATTCGAGTTCGTCCAAATTATTACGAGAAGCTTGATAGAAAAGATTTTTTTGACTGTTTCCGTAGATTCCTATGAACTGTTGAGAATCTGCTCGCTAAAATTGAAGATCAGGTAGTGAGGATGAGCTCCCACCTGTTTTCATAATTATCTGCTTATTTTTGGCAAACCTCCTTTTTTTTTTTTTTTTTAATTGGCATATTAAATTTTAAGGGCTTTATGGTCTTTAAAATTGCCAGAAGTCTAAATTTTGTGCCAAACTTGTACTTTGTCCCTCCATGTAACCACTTTTTTTTGCATTCTATCACAGATTTGTATCTTTCTACTAGTGCTATTAGCAGGTGTTCTTGTGAATTTGCTACCCGCTTTTTTTACATTGTTTACTCCGTCCATTTTTGTTAATTTCCAATATAGTTACTGTCACAATGACAACACACACAGGATTTGGTAATAAGATTTAATTTAGATTTAGGTTATGTATGTAATTTGTAGGTTATATTATCATACATATATCGATATAATGAGAAAATGCTGGTTAGCCAACATAACCAAAATACATTGATTCTGAAATTAACGACTAGATATAATACAATTAAAAAATTCAAACAATTCTGACTGACAGTTAATTAACAACTTTCAATTACTTAATTGAAAATTTAATTGTCAATTGTAAAACCGAGCCTTAGTGAATGATACCGAAACTAAATTGTCGAATTCTTTTTGGATGTGGGTGATGTGATACTAGGAGAACTTACCTACCCTAACCTGACGATCCGATCCATTCAGGAACACGCAAGATATCTGTGTTATTTATGTATCTGCGTATCATTATTTTAATTCTCAATTTTGTAAATTATTTTTAATTCTCTAATAGTTTTAAGTAAAAATTTGGGTTAAAATCTTAAGTATACAGAGTACAGAGTATTACTGTTAATGCATTTCTCTTTAAATTTTGTTTGCAGATAAATATTAGTTTATTGTACTTTACGGTGTAAGTAAATTTTTTTGTACCATTTTGATTTTTTTTTTGTATTATAATGCACATAAATACTTGCTTTACCTATAGGAAGTAAAATTAGTACACTTTCAACTTATTTAATATATGGGATGAAATGAAATATAATAACGATAAACATTTTTTTGCTAATTATTATTTTCTAACTTTTACAAAAACTTATCAAGGATAAGTATAACATATATCGTTTTACACAATTATTTTTGAAGCTATTTGCCAAAACGCTGAACCTTGGATTATAAAAAAGATAATATGCACATTATATTCAGTATGACTGACACAATAATGTTATTTTTGATTTTAATTACTCTATTCAGTAAAACCAAAAATAAATAAAACAAAAGTACTCACCAGTTGAACAATCACTTCAAAACTTTAAAACATCCACATACACGTGTTTCTACATCTTATCGTCATCAGTATGGTTCTTAGAAAGCCTTGAAAGTAACTGCGAATCTAGTAAATCCTAATGTAATAAATATTAATGGGTTCAGAGAACAGAATAATTGAAATTATATAGTGGATATTCCCCGTAGGGTTAGAATAATTTAAAATAAATTAGGTATCCTTTTCTTGGTAAAAGTTTAAAATTAGAATGAAATATAATAACGCTAAAAATTTTTTTGATAACTATTATTTTACAAGAACTTATCACAGATAAACATAACATATATTTTTAAACAATTATTTTCCCGGCTATTTGCCAAAACGCTGAAACTTGTATTAAAAAAAAAAGATAATACACACATGTAATTTCAATTATCCTGTCCTCTGAAGCTATTAACATTTATTACATTAGGATTTACTAAGATTCCTTGCCTGGAAGGTCTACGCACCTATGCAAATTACTAATTCTGTGGCTAGGAATAGAAATTAGATCACCATGTCAGTGGCGGCTCGTACTGTAGAAATGTGGGGGCTGCAATTTTTGGATGTACCAGTTATTATAATAAGTTACGTTACATATGTTAAAAGTTACCAACTATGAATGTCTTCTAGAAAAACATGTATTTTTGCACACGAGTACTTACCTCATAATAATATAGCAACAAGTTTTTTTTTTGCAAAAAAAGTGTTGTGATATCTCTTGATATCTTGTGAGAGATTATTGCAATACATCTTGCTTTAAGAAAAGTATATTTCTATATATCTATAATTAATACAATTTCAATTTTGGGAGTCACTGTTGATCGAGATTTGAGATGGGACATACAAACAAATAATATTACAAACAAGTTGAGATATCTTTTACCTATCTTTAAATACTTTAAAAAATGTTGTGATATTGAACAATAAAAAATATTGTATTTTGGTCTAGTCCAGTGCCATCTATCGTACGGTATATTTATATGGGGAGGTGTTACAAACAATTATTTTAAAAAAATTGGAAATGGTGCAAAAACGGATAATTAAAGTGATGTATAATAAACCTCAGTTATATCCTTCCGATGACTTATATAGGGAGACAAAGTTGTTTGATTTACGTCAGCTATTTTGCCAATCGATCTTGATCAACCAACATAAACAAAAATCATTCTAAAATCAAAACTAAACAACAGTGTATTAAAGTACCAAGATCTGTAAAAACTATTGGTCATAGGTGCTATACGTTTTTATCGCCCAGAATACACAATTGTATACCTGCGTGTTTAAAAGAATTAAATTCTTTAAGTTTATATAAAAACAGAATTAAAAAATGGATTCATGATAAACACAGAAACTACATTCATAAATTAATTGATCTAAAAATTTTTAACATACATACCGTATTACCTAATCTTTCGGTGCTTCATTACGATATGAACATGATCGATCACTATTATTGTTACTTAAAATAAGTTGTTTTTAGTAAGATATGCATTTATTGGTTGTTTGTTTATTTATTTATTGTTGTTTATTTTTTTTTCTTTATTCAAAATTATTGCATTTACCTTTTACTTTACATTGCCTGCATAATATGTATTTATTCTTGTACAACTACACAGTAAAATTATTTGTATGAACATATACCCACCCACGCACAAGGTTTCTTCCGTGGGATCTCTCTTTGTTTGCCATTATATTTAAGATTTACAAGATTTAAACTAAACTTTGTACTTTATTTGGGTAAATAAAATTATTATTATATGTTCCATTGTTAATCAATAATTGCCTTGGCTTGCAATACTTTGAAGCCTTAGCATAATTACAGCAACTATTTTATAAATATAACAAATAACTTAACCTAGATAATTTACATAAACTAATAAACCAAGTTCTTTGAACCATTGGGACGCGCGTGTTCTACTTATTAATAACTTATTATTTTCCCTTACATCTCCCCCAGGGAAGATAAAAATAAATATGCTGAGCCCACAAGGCATGTATTTTTTTTCATTCATGGTACAACTTAACCCTATTTTTATGTACCTCAAGTAAATTATCACCCATTTTTAACACGCTTTTATTAGCTTCACCTGTATGTTTGTTTGTTTGTTTGTTTGTTTGTTTGTTTGTTTGTAACCGACTCTTTGGACTCGATTTTGACCCACTTTAAACGGACAGATTTAATTGAAACTTTGTACACTTACGAAGAACCGGTAACAATACAATAATTTGATAAGTTTATATCATTATCCTGATCAGGATTGCCAGTCCTTTCCTCACGTATCATCTGCGTGAGAGCAAGAGGCTTAATATTGTAAGTATATTCCATGATTTTCAGTTCGGTCGTTGGTCGAGCGGGCAAGTCTTAGTCGACGCGAAACGACGGACTCCTCGGGCGTGAGTTCAAATCCCATGGCTGAAATAAAAAAAATTTTTTTTTTTTTTTTCAGAAATATCTGTTGGATCGTAATATGTTATAATATCAGCATCAATAAGCAATATAAATATAGTTTAAAATAAAAAAACTACAAAACACGCTTTCATAGCACATCAAACTAAAAAGAAAAATAAATATAGTTTAAAAAAAACTAAAAAACACGCTTTTAAAGCACATTAAACTAAAAAGTGAAAAATAATTATTAATATAAACTGAAAACAATAATGAACGAAAAATACCAGTATTATTGTGAAAAAAGCGTGGGGCGCTTTGTGCCATATTTTTCGTATATCGAGCAACCCACGCTTTTTTGACAATAATACTAGTATTTTTCATTCATTATTGTTTTCAGTTTATATTAATAATTATTTTTCACTTTTTAGTTTGATGTGCTTTAAAGGCTTTTTTTTAGTTTTTTTTAACTATATTTATTATAAGTATATTTGGAGGTTTATCCTCAACACAATATGGGTATATACGGGTTCTAATTTATTTGTTATCTTTTAACATAACCTTTTTTTCCTACATTATAATTTACAATTTTTGATTCTGGTCATAAGTCGATTTTCATTTGAGCTTAGAGGCAATTAAATTGTTTTTTGCATTGCTGCATGGTTGCTACAACCAATATTTTAACTTTAAAGAATACTCATCTAAATTATATAGAGGGTCTGTATTCAGACCAGATGGTAATCTAGCTACTTTTCCAAAAATTAATTCGTAGGGTGTATACTTGGTTTCGATATGAATAGTAGTATTGTAAGCAAAACACCAGTATTAGCACCCACGATCTCCAAGCATTGGTATGCTTTGCCACTTGATTTGGTAAATAAGCTCCTAAGTTTTTGTGAGAATTTTCACCTAGTGTCTCATGATGATGTGCTGTGGAATTCAGCTTCGTAATTTTTAAAAATTCACATATTAGTTTAAAAATGGAAGCCAAGAACTCAGTGACCTGATCTGATACAATTGCATTCGGTATACTGTAGCGCAAAATAACGATATAATAATAATAATAATAATAATGTTCAAGGCAGCAAAAAGAGCCGCAGATGAACTCGGTCTCGCATTTGACATCAGGCGAGGAGGCCGGCGAGGTGCTGATGTTGCGTCAGTCACCGAACTTCAGCCAAATCGTCTGAAAGCCCGAATTAGAGCTGCCGAACAGGAAAATCTGTTTCGGCAGCACGTCGATAAACCCCAGCATGGTGTCTTCTATAAGAACATAGAAACGCTGAGTTTATCGACCAGGCTGACATTCGCCTTTCTAAGGTCAGCCGGGCTTAAGTCAGAGACCGAGGGATTCATTATGGCCTGCCAAGATGGTGTTATCAACACCTTGGTCTACCGTAGCCGCGTGTGGCGTGTAGAGGTTCCTGATATCAACTGCAGGACCTGCCATCAGGCGCCGGAATCGCTCATGCACTTACTTTCTGCATGTCCCATATATGCGATTTCGGCCTACATCCACCGACATAACGCGGCTTTACGAGTGCTATACTACCATCTAAGGCACTCGTACGGGGTAGACCAGACACCAGTGCTGCCTTACGTCCCCGGAGATATTGAGTCCGTTGTCGAGAACGAGGAATGCCGGATTTACTGGAACTACTCGTTCCCGACTGTCAGGCTAATCCAAGCCAACAAGCCTGACATAGTCCTCCTCGACCATCAACTCAAGGTGATGTATGTTATCGAGTTCTCGGCACCTGCTGAGAAAAACATCACCTTGAAGGAGGAGGAGAAACGGACCAAATATCGCGATCTCCGATACGAGCTCCAAGTGCTGTACCCAGGCTACTCGGTCAAAATGGTCGTCCTTATTATCGGTGTACTCGGAGGGATAAAGCCTACGCTGCTCTCGGAACTGAAGATCATACCGGCCTGCCAAAAACCAGCCGAGTGGCTGGCAGGCCAAATGCAGAAGGCGGTCATTCTGGGTTCTCTCCGTCTGCTTAGGGCACACGATTCTGGTATCTACAGTCACTAACCCTGCGGGATGCGGGGACTGGCTGTAGTTGATGCGCCGGCGCGACTCCCGTGAGGCGTCGGAGGCCACGGGAGGACTGACCGGCATCGGGAAACCGAAAAAAAAAAAAATAAATCAATAAATAAATAAATAATCTGCTTCCAGCAGATACACGAACAGCGTGATGCCAAGAAGGGCATGGCAGGTTGCAAGGACAGCCTGCTGATAGACCGCTGTATTACACAGGATTCTGTGCAATACAAGCGGAATCTATCGATGACCTGGATTGATTACCGCAAGGCATTTGATACAACATCGCATGAGCTATTGTTGTACTTGCTCGAATGTCTTGCGGTACCAGCACCACTAGTGAGATGCATAGAACAGCTGCTGCCGCTCTGGAAGACCCGCTTCACCATAACATCAGGTGCACAGCGGGTCACGACAGGGCAGGTGGCATTTAGGAGAGGAGTTTTCCAGGGTGACTCCCTGAGTCCTCTCCTCTTCTGCATCTCACTGCTGCCGTTGTCTGTTGGGCTCCGCCAAACCCGCGGATATCAATGTGGGCCACCCAGCGACCGGAGGCATAAGGTCACCCATCTATTTTATATGGATGACCTTAAATTTTATGCCTGCGGAGAGTGCGAACTACAAAACGCTCTTAGGGTGGTCGAAGAATATACGCGGGCAATTGGTATGGAGTTCGGGTTGGACAAATGTGCAGTCGTCCACCTCAAGAGAGGACGATGCGGGGAATTTCCTGAAGACGCGCAGCTCGCTGACGGAAGCATCCTAAGACATCTGGATGCCGGAGAGACCTATACATATCTGGGTGTGCAACAAAGGCACATCCAGGATGTATCACAAATAAAAGATTCTCTCCGCGGCAAGTTCAGACACCGCCTCCGAAAGATTTGGTCTTCCGAACTTTCGGGGAAGAACAAGGTGTCTGCAACGAATATGCTTGCCGTTCCGATTCTGCTCTACTCCTTCGGAGTAGTAAAGTGGAGGGTAGATGAGCTGCGTCAATTAGACAGAGATACCCGCAAGATGATGAATATTCACAGAAGTATTCATCCTAGATCGTCCGTTCCTCGTGTGTACCTCCCACGTCAACGGGGGGGCCGAGGACTCTTGAGCCTGGAGTGTACGCATGGCAGAGTAGTACTGAGTATGGCATGTAACATACTCAGGAGCTCAGATCCCCTCTTGCGGTTCGTAAAACATCACGAAACTGTAGGAGTGGGAGCAGGATTGTTCAAGGCAGCAAAAAGAGCCGCAGATGAACTCGGTCTCGCATTTGACATCAGGCGAGGAGGCCGGCGAGGTGCTGATGTTGAGTCAGTCACCGAACTTCAGCCAAATCGTCTGAAAGCCCGAATTAGAGCTGCCGAACAGGAAAATCTGTTTCGGCAGCACGTCGATAAACCCCAGCATGGTGTCTTCTATAAGAACATCGAAACACTGGGTTTATCGACCAGGCTGACCTTCGCCTTTCTAAGGTCAGCAGGGCTTAAGTCGGAGACCGAAGGATTCATTATGGCCTGCCAAGATGGTGTTATCAACACCTTGGTCTACCGTAGCCGCGTGTGGCGTGTAGAGGTTCCTGATATCAACTGCAGGACCTGCCATCAGGCGCCGGAATCGCTCATGCATTTACTTTCTGCATGCCCCATATATGCGATTTCGGCCTACATCCACCGACATAACGCGGCCTTACGAGTGCTATACTACCATCTAAGGCACTCGTATGGGGTAGACCAGACACCAGTGCTGCCTTACGTCCCCGGAGATATTGAGTCCGTTGTCGAGAACGAGAAATGCCGGATTTACTGGAACTACTCGTTCCCGACTGTCAGGCTAATCCAAGCCAACAAGCCTGACATAGTCAGGCCATCAACTCAAGCTGATGTATGTCATCGAGTTCTCGGCACCTGCGGAGAAAAACATCACCTTGAAGGAGGAGGAGAAACGGACCAAATATCGCGATCTCCGGTACGAGCTCCAAGTGCCTGTACCCAGGCTACTCGGTCAAAATGGTCGTCCTTATTATCGGTGTACTCGGAGGGATAAAGCCTACGCTGCTCTCGGAACTGAAGATCATACCGGCCTGCCAAAAACCAGCCGAGTGGCTGGCAGGTCAAATGCAGAAGGCGGTCATTCTGGGTTCTCTCCGCTTAGGGCACACGATTCTGGTATCTACTGTCACTAACCCTGCGGGATGCGGGGAGTGGCTGTAGTTGATGCGCCGGCGCGACTCCCGTGAGGCGTCGGAGGCCACGGGAGGACTGACCGGCATCGGGAAACCGAAAAAAAAAATAAAAAAAATAAATAATAATAATAATAACGGAAGCATCCTAAGACATCTGGATGTCGGAGAGACCTATACATATCTGGGTACGCAACAAAGGCACATCCAGGATGTATCACAAATAAAAGATTCTCTCCGCGGCAAGTACAGACACCGCCTCCGAAAGATTTGGTCTTCCGAACTTTCGGGGAAGAACAAGGTGTCTGCAACTAATATGCTTTGCCGTTCCGGTCCTGCTCTACACCTTCGGAGTAGTAATGTGGACAGTAGAGGAGCTGCGCCAATTAGATAGAGATACCCGCAAGATGATGAATATTCACAGAAATATTCATCCTAGATCGTCTGTTCCTCGTGTGTACCTCCCACGTCAACGGGGGGGGGCCGAGGATTCTTGAGCCTGGAGTGTACGCATGGCAGAGTAGTACTGAGTATAGCATGTAACATACTGAGGAGCTCAGATCCCCTCTTGCGGTTCGTAAAACATCACGAAACTGTAGGAGTGGGAGCAGGATTGTTCAAGGCAGCAAAAAGAGCCGCAGATGAATTCGGTTTCGCATTTGACATCAGGCGAGGAGGCCGGCGAGGTGCTGATGTTAAGTCTTACCGAACTTCAGCCAAATCGTCTGAGAGCCCGAATTAGAGCTGCCGAACAAGAAAATCTGTTTCGGCAGCACGTATATAAACCCCAGCATGGTGTCTTCTATAAGAACCTAGAAACACTGGGTTTATCGACTAGACTGACCTTCGCCTTTCTAAATCTGTAGAGGTTCCTGATATCAACTGCAGGACCTGCCATCAGGCGCCGGAATCGCTCATGCACTTACTTTCTCCATACCCCATATATGCAATTTCGACCTACATCCACCGATATAACGCGGCTTTACGAGTGTCATACTACCATCTATGGCATTCGTACGGGGTAGACCAGACACCAGTGCTGCCTTACGTCCCCGGAGATATTGAGTCCGTTGTCGAGAACGAGAAATGCCGGATTTACTGGAACTACTCGTTCCCGACTGTCAGGCTAATCCAAGCCAACAAGCCTGACATAGTCCTCCTCGACCATTAACTCAAGGTGATGTATATCATTGAGTTCTCGACACCTGCGAAGAAAAAACATCACCTTGAAGGAGGAGGAGAAACGGACCAAATATCGCGATCTCCGGTACGAGCTGCAAGTGCTGTACCCAGGCTACTCGGTAAAAATGGTCGTCCTTATAATCGGTGTACTTGGAGGGATAAAGCCTACGCTGCTCTCGGAACTAAAGATCATACCGGCCTGCCAAAAATCAGCTGAGTGACTGGCAGGCCAAATGCAGAAGGCAGTCATTCTGGGTTCTCTCTGTCTGCTTAGGGCACACGATTCTGGTATCTACAGTCACTAACCCTGCGGGATGTGGCTGGCTGTAGTTGATGCGCCGGCGCGACTCCCGTGAGGCGTCGGAAGCCACGGGAGGACTGACCGGCATCGAATATTCCGAAAAAAAATAAAATAAATAATAATAATAATAATAATAAAAGTTGGGGGTGCAAAGGACCGGCAACCTCCACGTTGGTGCACCCTGGACGGGCAACTCTGCCTGACTAATGCCGGCCGGGAGTACCAGGGCTAACTACCCTGGTACTCTTTTTGCTATGGTTCCATATAACCTTAGAAGGGCCCCTCACATTCGACCTCAGTCGGATGGAGGTCAAGGACAGATGGGAGGGGCCTTACCGGACGGTCCTAACGATGATGACAATGCGATTGTACATGGACGCTTTAAGTGGACGAGGGAACTTCGGGATGACTTACTGACCTGCCGCGAGAGTAGCGAACCTGAGCGAAGGGGATACATGGCGCGATTGCATGCACTTTGGTGCGAAATGCATCCAGAGCATCGCGCCTTCTCTCAACAACATCTGAGAGATCAAGTATCCTTTCTGCTCAGGACAGGTTATGTAAAGGCACCCCGTCAGCCGGAAGAACTGCCAGCCGCAGTCCCACCGCGGCAATTATTAGCTGATGGGGAACATCCTTTAGAGTTCACCGATGTAGACTTAAGGACGAGGGTTAGCCTTAACACCAGGGCTAACCTAAAGCCACAAGACCTAGCTAGAATGGACGAGGTCATCGATGAGGAAATTCCGGAAGATGCCGACATCTGGCAAATCAACAGTGCCGTGTACAACGCCGCGAAGCAACTCGTCCCCCGTGAGAGATCAACCAATCACGGGGTCGAGAAAGCCAAGCGGCGTGTACAGAATATTGAGGGCAAGATACAGTCGGCCAGACAACACGCTTCTCGGATCCAGAGTGTGGTGGAATATAAGACAACTGGTAGAGTTTTTACTCCCAGAATCCGGCGCATAGCAGCCGGATTAAGACGTCAACACCATACTCTAAATCTGACAGTGATGCTTACCATCAAGCAGCACTGTCTAGATAGGATCCGAGCGCTCATGGCGATAAAGAAAACATTGAAGAGGCGGGTGAGGAGTATGGAACAAAACGATTTGTTCCGTACGAATCCTTCCCGCCTCTTTCAAGAGCCACAGCGTGTTGTAGATAATCCGCCGACTGTAGAAGATGTCGAAACCTTCTGGAAGGGAATCTACGAAACGACGCGTCCATTCAATAGCGACACTCCAGCAATTGCACACTTCGAGGCTCTGTGTCACAGACATCGTGAAGAGCCAGATGAAGTGTGCCCGGCAATCAGTACGGAGGAAATCCAGCAAGCACTTGTTGGCACCAAGAACTTCGCTGCCCCGGGCCCAGACGGCATTAACAACTGGTGGTGGAAGAAATTTCCTTCCACTCACCGCCGTCTGGCGCGAGTTTTCAACTCATGGTTGAACGAGGGGCAGCAGATTCCGGACTGGTTTGTCGAGGGACGTACTGTGCTTATCCCCAAAAAGGGGGATCTTTCCGACCCGAGGAATTATAGGCCGATCACTTGCCTCAACTCCTGCTACAAGATATTTACACGTATCTTGTATGCAAGGACACTGAGGTCTGTTGATCCGGTCTTCCAGCAGATACATGAACAGCGTGGTGCCAAGAAGGGCATGGCAGGTTGCAAGGACAGCCTGCTGATAGACCGCTGTATTACACAGGATTCTGTGCAATACAAGCGGAATCTATCGATGGCCTGGATTGACTACCGCAAGGCATTTGATACAACACCGCACGAGCTATTGTTGCACTTGCTCGAATGTCTTGCGGTACCAGCACCACTAGTGAGATGCATAGAACAACTGCTGCCACTCTGGAAGACTCGCTTCACCATAACATCAGGTGCACAGCGGGTCACGACAGAGCAGGTGGCATTTAGGAGGGGAGTTTTCCAGGGCGACTCCCTGAGTCCTCTCCTCTTCTGCATCTCACTGCTACCGTTGTCTGCTGGGCTCCGCCAAACCCGCGGGTATCAATGTGGACCACCCAGCGACCGGAGGCATAAGGTCACCCATCTGTTTTATATGGATGATCTTAAACTTTATGTCTCCGGAGAGCGCGAACTACAAAACGCTCTTAGGGTGGTCGAAGAATATACGCGGGCAATTGGTATGGAGTTCGGGTTGGACAAATGTGCAGTCGTCCACCTCAAGAGAGGACGATGCGGGGAATTCTCTGAAAATGCGCAGCTCGCAGACGGAAGCATCCTAAGACATCTGGATGCCGGAGAGACCTATACATACCTGGGTGTGCAACAAAGGCACATCCAAGATGTAATACAAATAAAGGATTCTCTCCGCGGCAAGTACAGACACCGCCTCCGAAAGATTTGGTCTTCCGAACTTTCGGGGAAGAACAAGGTGTCTGCTACTAATATGCTTGCCGTTCCGATTCTGCTCTACTCCTTCGGAGTAGTAAAGTGGAGGGTAGATGAGCTGCGCCAATTAGACAGAGATACCCGCAAGATGATGAATATTCACAGAAGTATTCATCCTAGATCGTCCGTTCCTCGTGTGTACCTCCCACGTCAACGGGGGGGCCGAGGACTCTTGAGCCTGGAGTGTACGCATGGCAGAGTAGTACTGAGTATGGCATGTAACATACTCAGGAGCTCAGATTCCCTCTTGCGGTTCGTAAAACATCACGAAACTGTAGGAGTGGGAGCAGGATTGTTCAAGGCAGCAAAAAGAGCCGCAGATGAACTCGATCTCGCATTTGACATCAGGCGAGGAGGCCGGCGAGGTGCTGATGTTGCGTCAGTCACCGAACTTCAGCCAAATCGTCTGAAAGCCCGAATTAGAGCTGCCGAACAGGAAAATCTGTTTCGGCAGCACGTCGATAAACCCCAGCATGGTGTCTTCTATAAGAACATAGAAACACTGGGTTTATCGACCAGGCTGACCTTCGCCTTTCTAAGGTCAGCAGGGCTTAAGTCGGAGACCGAGGGATTCATTATGGCCTGCCAAGATGGTGTTATCAACACCTTGGTCTACCGTAGCCGCGTGTGGCGTGTAGAGGTTCCTGATATCAACTGCAGGACCTGCCATCAGGCGCCGGAATCGCTCATGCATTTACTTTCTGCATGCCCCATATATGCGATTTCGGCCTACATCCACCGACATAACGCGGCCTTACGAGTGCTATACTACCATCTAAGGCACTCGTACGGGGTAGACCAGACACCAGTGCTGCCTTACGTCCCCGGAGATATTGAGTCCGTTGTCGAGAACGAGAAATGCCGGATTTACTGGAACTACTCGTTCCCGACTGTCAGGCTAATCCAAGCCAACAAGCCTGACATAGTCCTCCTCGACCATCAACTCAAGGTGATGTATGCTATCGAGTTCTCGGCACCTGCTGAGAAAAACATCACCTTGAAGGAGGAGGAGAAACGGACCAAATATCGCGATCTCCGGTACGAGCTCCAAGTGCTGTACCCAGGCTACTCGGTCAAAATGGTCGTCCTTATAATCGGTGTACTCGGAGGGATAAAGCCTACGCTGCTCTCGGAACTGAAGATCATACCAGCCTGCCAAAAACCAGCCGAGTGGCTGGCAGGTCAAATGCAGAAGGCGGTCATTCTGGGTTCTCTCCGTCTGCTTAGGGCACACGATTCTGGTATCTACAGTCACTAACCCTGCGGGATGCGGGGAGTGGCTGTAGTTGATGCGCCGGCGCGACTCCCGTGAGGCGTCGGAGGCCACGGGAGGACTGACCGGCATCGGGAAACCGAAAAAAAAAAAAAAAAAAAAATTAATTAAATAAAAGTTGTCTACAAAAGCTTTTGCTACTATATAAGCTTCTTTATTTTGTAAACGGTAAGCCTCTACAAATTTAGTCAATTCGCATTGTAAAATTAAAATATATCGATTGTTTTCTGAATTTACCTCCAAAGGTCCAACTAAATCTAAATAAAATTTTCAACGTCTTTATACAAACCTCCCAAAGAATAATGCTTTTATATATTATTATCATATGATTTACACCCTCATGTCCACCAGTTGGTAATATGTGATAATCAATGATTATAATCTGTCTAGTCGCATAACGTATAATAATTTTGACATATTTTAATACAGATATTTGTATACCACTATCTTTTATTTCATTTGGGAACTTTAAAATATGTTCAAGCATTTGTGCGCACTTTCTATTTTTTTAAATTGTTAAGGCATAGTGGCACCACCTCTTGTTTTTTTCATGTAATAGAGGCGAGTCGGTAGAGAACAGGATGTGTGCTGCCCTGCCGGTCAAGCTCAAGAGACTATAATTATTATTCTTTGAATTGTCTGAGGGTAACAGATGTGTAAACAAGTATATTGTAACAATTTATAAATTCAATGTATAGTTCTAATACACATCTATTAATGAAGACAAAAAGATTTATTTAAACAATCAAAAAGGAAAAGTGAAATGCGGTCTGCAAATTCCATACCAGCGACTATAGTAACAATTTACAACAAAAATTACTAATTCCGGAATTGTACGTATCATAAATACTTTTCAAGTCTCAACATTGTACCTAAGTCTAATGCCGATCGAGAATCCTGTTTTAAATAAATTATTCGCGAATCTTTAATACACATTAAGTTCCTTAACTGGCAATCATACTGCTTGCCTTTCATTATTTTTTCAGTCAGAACAAAAAATTGGACAACTGGAAAGAATCCCTAGACAGTTTTAATATTCCACAATGCCAGGGTGATCAATCCTTATATCAGAGCTGGAATTATCAAAACCACTTTGCATATTATTTCCAAACTGTTTGGCTTGTACTCTTGTTATAACATATACTGTATTACATATGCTGATGTTTAAATTTTTTAATTCGTCAGAAGATATAACAACTCGTGACAGTATCGGCCACAATATTTTCTTTATCTTTCATATACTTTACTTAAAGTCGTACTCTTCGAGAGAACCTAAATTTCATTAACCTACTAGAGGGGTTCGTCATCCCAAACAAATAAATAAGGCCTAAAATACCTCACGGCAAAAACTAAGCTCGCCCATTCTTTTTCGCTCACACTGTAATTTCTCTCGGCTTTATTAAGAGATTGACTAGCAAATGTAATAGGTTTGTCATCCCCATTTGACAAGGCAGCTGCAAGTGAATATCCAGAAGAATCGCATTTCAGTTGAAAACAATTATCTTTGGATATTGTAATACTGGTGTGGTAATTAACGCTTGCTTTAATTTTTCAACAGATTGTTGACTGTCCTCGATCCAAATAAACTGAGTAATTTTTCTTGTTAAATTATTAAGAGGTGTGGCAATATGTGCAAAATTTTGAATATATTTTCTGTAACAATTAGCAAAAGCAACAAATCTTTTCACCTCATTATAATCTGTAAGAATTGGTAATTTTTTAATTAGTTCAATTTTTGAAGGAACAGGTAAAACACCTTCAGATGAGATTGTGAGGCCTAAATATCCCGACTGATGATATACAGGGTGGGGCAATAGTGCGTCTGACCTCAAATTCTCGAATTCTACGATAGCTAGAAATTTTTTTAAAAAATTGCAAGTAAACTAGATAAAAAAGTCTATAACTGGAAATTATTTTCGGACATACAGGGCGAGCCAAGACGAAATTACAGGCGTTTTTTTTTTAAATGGAATGCTATGTATATCAGTACATTTTTTGAAGCCTCTTGCTAGGCTTTATTCATTCCTATAATATTATTGGCTATCTCCCAACCACTTTGATGTAATGAATTTTTTTGTTGAAAAAATGCCATCTGCAGATGGATATTAAAAAAATCACCACAGTCACAATTATGGGTTTTAAGAATAATTGATGTGAATACCAGTTACGAGACATCTAATTAATATTTTTAAATCATTTTATTACCTAAAAATGTACAGGGTGGCCAAAAATTAGTATTCAATTAAGAACTTTTTAAATTGAATTTTCTCAATTTTTCAACGATGTGATGTAAAAATGAAAAACGAACATTTTTTGTAAGTACTTCCCTATGGCTAATTGCAACCATGATTCAAAAATATTAATTAGATGTCTCGTAACTGGTATTCACATAAGTTTTCTTAAAACCCATAATTGTGACTGGTGATTTTTTTTAATATCCATCTGCAGATGGCATTATTTCAACAAAAAAAATTCATTACATCAAAGTGGTTGGGAGATAGCCAATAATAATATAGGAATGAATAGAGCCTAGAAAGAGGCTTCAAAAAATGTACTGATATACATAGCATTCCATTTAAAAAAAAGGCACTTGGTCCTGTAATTTCGTCTTGGCTCGCCCTGTATGTTCGAAAATAATTTCCAGTTATAGACTATTTTCTCTAGTTTACTTGCAATTTTGTAAAAAATTTGTAACTATCGTTGAACTCGAGATATCGAGGTCCGACGCACTATTGCCCTACCCTGTATAATGGTGTTAACATTGAGGATCAGCAAAATGTTGTCAAATCCATAGCCGATTTTTTCAAAAACTCTTACACTACCTAGTCCTCAGGTTGTCGAGCCAAATTATAATGACAATTTTTACTTATACGATTTTAAAGAAAGTCTAATTTATGACAGATCCTGATGAACTTCCAGCATTTCTGATCAAAGACTGCGCTTACATCTTTTCAAAACCTCTGACAACTTTTAAATTTAGTGATCAACTCCGCAACGTTTCCAACCATTTGGATAATGCCTAAAATTTTTCCCGTTTTTAAAAAGGGTGACTGGGCTAATATTGAAAACTATAGGCCAATTACTATAGTAAAAAAAAAATCAAAAGTATTTGAAATTTTATTACTTGAATGTTTATATGCATAATCACTTGAGCCAATTTCAACATGGGTTTATTAAAAGAAGATCCACTGTCACAAATCTCTTTTAATCTCACAGTTTTGGACTTCAGACTGATGTTTTATACGCAGATTTCTCTAAAGCTTTTGACAGACTGGACCATGACATTCTCATTATGAAACTCCATGGTCATGGATTCTCACTAGAGATATCATATTTGTATGATTCGTATAAATGATACGACTTTCCGATGAATCGTATGGTACGAATCTTTGGCACCAGTACAGTTTCGTATTCGTGCTAATATAATAAGATACCCAGATAGAAATGCCTCGAGGTTGAAGCATCGCATCGTTCCTCGATACGATTTGTACTGTAGGCTGATTCTCCGCATAACACGGCGGACGATGCAGTAGTGGTACGAAACATACGAATCTTTTGGTACGAATCTTTTGTATTACGGTCAGTATGATACGATTCCTTGAAAAGAGTCGTATTGCCCATCTCTAATTCTCACTGAATCTCCTAGACTTTTTTAAACCATCTTACTAATCGGAGGCAATATGTTGAATGTTCTGACCACCAGTCTGTCCAACTTACAGCGACATCCGGTGTTCCACAGGGTTCCAATCTGAGTCCCCTTCTTTTTAACATCTTTATTAATGACATTGTTTGTGATTTGAAGGTAAACTGCTTATTGTATGCAGACGATATGAAAATATATTATATCAAAAGCATCGATGACTGTAAAAAGTTACAAGATGACTTAGTAATTATAGGTGATTGGTGCATTGCAAATAAATTACGTTTAACTGTAGCAACATGTAATGTAATGATATTTTCCAATAAAACAATTATTTTTGATTACCCGTTAAATAATTCTATTCAAAATAGACCCGAAACATTTCGAGACCTGGATGTAACGTTCGACCAAAAACTTTTATTTGTGGATCATATGAACAATCTCACTTCAACTTGTTTTAGAGACCTTGGGCTCATTATTAGAAACTCTGCCGACTTCAGCAATATCTGTACATTAAAATTGCTTTTTTCTATATTTGTGAGATCGCGAATTGAATATGCGTCCATTATATGGTGCCCATCCTATGATATCCATATTCAAAATTTAGAGAAAGTCCAAAGAAAATTTCTGAAATGTTGTTATAAAGGAGATGGGATCTATCTTCCAATTGGTTTTTCTCACTCTGTCATACTTAACAGACTTTCTATTGAAAGCCTACAGGATAGACGTGAAAAACAAATCCACAAATCGTTGCAATGTTGAATTTTCATATGCCAAGATTATCCCATACTACCTAGTGAACATCCGATTTTTCACTTAGGCACTGCTAGAATAAATATAAAAAAGTTTTCCCCACTCCATCGAATGTGTACTGCATATAATGACGTACAGGACTCCCTTGATATATTTCACTGCAATGTAGCCTCAATAAAAAAACTGAGAACTCTTAAGGCCGAATTCACAAAGCAGGATTAGGATTGAATAAAGCGAGAGCAGTATATCTTCCATTTAATTTTTTTCAAAACGTTTGTCTCTATAGTTCCCATCATTTAACCACGCAAGTGAATTAATATAGAAAAAGGATATTTATTTGAATTTAGCGCACAAAACCAGCCGTTGTATGATACGAAGGTAGTGCAAGGTCGACGCGGGTCGCCGGTCGTTGTGTTTTAAGACGTTTGTAGGTTAGAAGATGCGTTGTAGATGATAAATAAATCAATAGAGAATCAATTTCTGTGACTGATTTAATTTTCATTTTCACCAAGTTGGAACTGTTGCAATTAAGTGAATTAGTGCAGTGTATTTGTTATTATTTTTAGGCTATTTAGTATGCATAAATCCAGTTTGGTTTCTTTGCATTCATTCATATCAATCAAAGATAGGTGAGTACCTGGTTTATTTTATATTTATTTATGTAATTATTGCAAAGGTATAAAATTTGAGGAAATTAAAGTACTTTTGAATCCAGAATGGTGGACAATTAATGGCATTTGTATAATATTGTGACTAATTGAACAACCAACAAAATGTGATGTGTACATCAGCTGTGTGCTGTGTGAATCATTTCGTTTATTTCATTAAAAATAGTAGTACATCATAGTAAACCAGTGTATATCTTAGGTAAAAATTGATACAATATTAACACGAGATCAAATAGTACCTACTAGTACCTCATTTGAACTTTAAAAAAACATGCTCACAAAAATGCCAAATATATATATGGTTATCTGGTGGCATAGCAAACTTGCCACTACTTATACAGTGTAAAAGTACATACTTTTCTCAATTACATATATTTATACTAAACGTAACGTAAACATAGCCAGAAAAATTATATCAAAATATATTATTTTAAATTGTCCCCGTTTGTTCTAAAAATATTAAAAAAAGATGCACCTTGCACTTGTCCAAGTATGCTGTATATATTGTTTTTCAAGGACACTCAAATTATTGTAATACATTATTTGAAACGCTTTTCAATTACAAACACATTTTCTTGAATAAAAACTAATCGTAACAATTAAGGTAAGTTAAATTTCCTAAAGAAATTATCCTAAATCTGGACCTGAATATAAAATAACATTATTATTCACTAAAACACGAGAAGACCTTTCAAAATGTTGATAAAATTTATACAGTGTGTCATCGGATGGAGTTCACAATCCTTGTAAATTTTTTAATTTTAAATTTTGTGGAAAAAGTCATTCATTATAAAAAGTTTTGCATATATTGAAAATCAGAAGCCACAAAAACTTAAAAAATGTGAAATTTGTTCAAGAGTAAACAACCAATATTTTTCTTTTTAGAAAAAAGTCAAGAACAATTGTTCATAATTATTAAACGTAATTTTTTTTATAAGGAATACATTCTTTTCTTTAAAATGAAAAATAAAGAAGTATATCCTATAAGCATTTCAGCATTAACTTGAAAATATTGGTCTTCCATGACATCCGATTTTTTCAACGAAATTCTAAATTTAAGTCGGTTTTATGATTACGAACAACAATTGTTCATGACATTTTTCTCTAAAGAGAAAAATATTGATAGTTTACTCTTCAACAAACTTCACATTTTTTTAGTTTTTGATAACCCTGTATAATTTTCGAATATTTGATTACGGTTTTTGAATTTTCAAAATAAGCAAAACTTTTTATAAAGAATGAGTTTTTTCGAAAAATTGAAAATTAAAAAATTTTAGTTTAAGTATTATGAACTCCATTCGGGAACACATTGTTTATTATGTATGTAGCACAGAAAGTACTCTTATTTTATTAAATGATGTATTTTTATTTAGGTATTATCGACTTCTAAGGGCAACGGTTTTAAATTTGTTGGAACAGCTACAACCAGCATTGGAACGATCAACAAAGAGAAGTTGAGCCTCAAATTTTACAGATTCTATGGTCTATGTTTTATGGCATCGGGGAGTTTTCAGAATGTTCTTGGAGATATTACGCATATTAATGAATCAGATTGCAGTTGAATGATTAAAGGATACACATCATCATATAAAGTATCCTCTTGAAGATCAAGATGAAATGAGTAAAATCAGATTTTTCACAACATTAAGTTTCTCATATAATAATAATATGTATAATTGATGCCACCTTCATCCCAGCTGGATGCAATGTGAAAGAAAAGCCAACTGGTGTCAAAGATTTATATTGCAATTTAATATTATTTTGAGTATTCTTTAGAAAATTAACTAGAACTATAATTATTTTTCTAGTATTGTATTCTGTTAATGACAAAAAAAATCATTTCCAAATTTACCTTAAAATGTATTTACATTAATATTTGCAAAACGTAAATTTCTTTTATTAAGTACTATCTTGCTAATAATTTATTATACTGCATGTAAATATTCTACTGGGGCGTTTTGAGATATAATTAATGTCAGTTTAACCCAGTCTATCTATATATGATAAAACACCCAAAAAGCTTCCTACATCTCAAAGTTCAAAAATAAAAACTGTTATATTGTATCTTCTGTGGTTTGAGATGTTTCACTACAGCTTGTTTCTCACCAATAAAAGCAAGGTTGTAAAAATTATTAAAACCAGTGGCATTCACATTTAAATTATAAAAAATTATTAATACAAAATTATCATTTAGTATATCTCTAATATTTTTTATTTTGTTTGTTGTTACTATTACATTTATTAATTACTTCTCATGAATTATACTCTATTCACTTTAACTTTGCAGTGTTAGCTAGGATAGAAAACAAAATATGCACTGATTCTTGTGCAGACGGCAAGCAGATGTACACAAGTGCAAAGTTCCTATAGGGGTTCATTTTCATGTTTATTTTATTTCATAAGCATCGGTTGTAATTGGACGTTTCACTCATTTAAGTCCAACCTATCACTGCAAAGTTAAAGTGAATACAGTTTAGAAAAAATATAATATAATTTTTGTTTTTACAATTAGTTTAATAAAATTTGTATGGAAAATCAAAAAGTATCAGTCACCTGAAATATTTTTACACTGTATCAAAAAAAGAATGTAAAAAAATGTAAAATAAAATAAACTACTTATGAAATTCCAGAACTGTCTATGTGATAGTTCAAAAGACTAAGGACATATGTGGTGAAATAAAGGAAGTTTACCACGGTTCTTGTAAATTTTAACAGAATTTTTTTTTGAACAATGATTATTGATAAACATACAAATTTATATATCTCAACTTTTGAGAAGACAAAGTAAAAAAAAAAATTCTATCCACAATTTGAGAAGCTGAAACTCCACAGGGGTACATAATAATTTATCATTATATTATCAATTCAGTTAAATTGACACGACTTGATTAAAAAAAATACTTCATACATTTATTACATATATTTTTGTATGTTAGACAAATAAAAATTAATGGGTGTATAAGATTTTTCTTACTTTATATAAATTTAATCATTTTGATTTTTGTGTGTAAATAACCACCTGTCTTATCATCTTGAAACATTCTTAATAATATTATACTTTTATTTATTACGGTGTTTCCTTTTACATAAATGTTATCATTGACAGAATAAAATTTAAAAATTTCAGTTGTGATTATTTTAGTGTTGTTAAAAAAAATTACTTTTTTTTTTAATAACCACATGAAATTACAACCCCCTTTATCCCTGAAGGTCTGGAGTGACCTTGTGTGGGAGAGGACTACACATTTAAAGACAATGGACACACCCAATATCCGAGTATACTACGATTAATCTCTCTCACAGAAAAATCCCAGTTCCTCGACCGGGAATCGAACCCGGGATCCCAAAGTTTCGAGGCAAGTACGTTACCTCTAGACCACGGAGCCATACTTGCTGCACCTCATATTCCAGAAGTTTTATAATGTAATTAGTCGATCACCTGTATTGTTCTTTTAGTCTTCCATCTTCCTTGTTGAAATTTCCTACCACGCAAACAACTTTTAAGGTGCAATGAAATAAAAAAAATAGGATTCCACAGCATATCACTAGAAAATGAATCTCTGCGGAGTGATTTTATATTACAAACATGTTTACAAATTAAATTAAAAAGTTTAAAATTTGTGTAAATGTGCTTGGAAAAATTGACAGGTATAGGATAAACTGATTATATAAATAAAAACTGATATGTATCACTCACTCTACACTTCTTAAAAGCTAAATACATTTTTCTTTATCAAAAAATACCTGACGATCCTCTCGACAAAGTTATGGGCACAGTGGTTTCTTTTCCAGTAATCTACTGGGTAACCCAATTTTTTTAGATGTCATTCAATATAATTAAATTTTGTTCCTGTAAGAAAAATTAAATTTATTTTCTTGCATAATCAATAAAAGTCATGGATAAAATAATTTATTTTTAATTTTCTTTCTCCTACTTAAAAGTTTAACAAAAATAATTCTGCTAACTAAATAGTTTACAGTTTTACATAAACTTTTAAAAGTCATAGGTACATAACATATGCCTATATATAAAAACAATACAGTTACCTACTAGGTATAAACACATCATTTCTATTTTACACAATTTTCTTAATATTCCCGGAGCAGCTAGTACACAAATAAGGTTGTTGAGGTTTTATTATGAATATATTTAAAAATTAGTAATTGCACTACATATACAGAATTAAAATTTTCTGTATTGATGTACTTTTCTGTGATAAATAAAAAAAACTGATTTTTAATTTACTCTATGTATTCAAATATCTGGAAACAGAGACCATGACGTGATTTTCAATAAATGTGAGTGGAAAAACTTTTTTACATATCAAGGAATAATAACCAATTATTTGTATACCAACAACAGCTAGCTCTTAGTCTGTAGACGCTGGAAAGTTTTCGTTGGAGTTTAATCAACTACCTTATTGTAAGGTAGTTAAAATTTCAAAAGATAATTCGTATGTGTATCTAGCTTATGACACAATTTGTACTGTGGGATTTCTTGCCCCTGATATCATACCGAATCGATATATTGAAAAGGCAGCAATTTGGAAATTATTTCAAAATTCTGCAAAATGGACTACAAAATAAGAATAGTGGTATCATCAGCAATGCTTTAAATTTGCTTCAACTGGAAGAAAACCCAAACAGTGATAATATTAGTATGGTTATAGAATTTACCTACACATATCTTTAACTCTTCAAAGAAGAATGTGACAGTAAAGTATTGTTATGAAGAAAGTAACATTTAGACAGGAATATAATCAAACACATGTTCTTATTACATGGAATTTTGCGCATAGGTCATCAAGGAAAAAAATATTGGGAATTCCTAGCTGATCGAGCTTTCAAATATGGATTGCACAACTAGCATTAATTATTAATCCTGTTTTAAATGTGAATCATAGAAATAATATGTATAGGAAAATGAAAATAAATAAAATATTATGTAAAAATTGTTTTATTTCAAAAAAAGAGTATACATTTATATATTCACAATTAAACTCTCATTTTTATTAATCCATGAATTTTGTTTATTACTAAGCCCCAACCATTTAACAAGAATCTTGTTTCCCTTCCTCCTTAATACTTTTTCTACGAGGTAAACATCAGAATAGTGGACTTTTTGAAGTTCTTGTTCGTAAAAACCTCCTTTAATTTCATTACCTTCATGATCTTTCAAAAAATAAGTTGTAGGATTGCCTTGTCTTGCTTTTCTAATTTTAAATATTTCGTTTGACCAGTTCGGGATATATCCTTTGGAAAACGCTTCCCAATATTTGCTTATTCTTACGTAATCACCCTCTCTGAATTTTTTTTGTGCGGATCGATTATTTTGAGATAGCTGTAGACATATATAGGTAAATATTTTTCATCTTTCTTTGTAATATTTTTGGGTTTCATCCCAGTGGTTCTGTGTTTTGAATCATTGTATTGTTTCACTATATCTGATAGAATATTTAACCATTTATAATTTCCTTGCAAACTAAATTGTTTCCACATTCTATTTTTTTAAAGTTCTATTTACTCTTTCTACAACACTTGCTTTAAGATTTGAATGGGTACTGTAATGATTAATTTTCCATTTTTGCATTAAATCCTTAAAACCCTTGTAAAATGTCCGTCTGGAAATTTTTTGGCGTGGAGTTCAGTTGTTATAGAATTTTCTTCATCGCGCAAGTTACATCTTTAGCGGATTTAGTTTTAACTGGTTCACACCAAACAAACTTTGAAAATACATTAATAACAACCAAAATATATTTATATCCCTTGTTTATTTTAGCATTTGGAAACATTTCTACGAGATACCCTTGACGAAGGTCATTAAGTCCTTTAACTATTACTTTTCTTTTAAAATATCTTCTAGCGGGCTTGTGTAATTCATTAACTACTTCTTCTTTAATATTACTCATTTTTTATTAATGAGCAGCGAAGTACAATTTCTACAAAAAGTGATGGTTTAGGGTCTACTGCAGGAAGTGAAAATGAAACATTATCTCCTTTACTAAGTTTTTTATTATCTGGATCATAATTATAATTGTTTAAAAACATTGTGACATTCATAGGTAAATTTGTACTTTCAGTTATACCTGAAATAGGTAACGTGTATGTTAAAGTACCGTTATCTAACACATAAAATATAAAAGTTCTAACATTTGTTGATGTTTTCTGTACCACACCCCGAATTTGTATAAGACATAGACTAGATAGAGTACTAGCAGGATCTGCAGTTTGTAGTTAAAAACGATGATGTTGTGGAATAGGGTTGCATACGGTTAGTAAGGAGATGTCTTTTAAATTTGTCAATAAGCATGGTTAACAGCTTCAACAATTCACACTAAATTGCGACGGCCCAACCCCCTCTCGTATATTTATTGTTTAATTTGTGTTATCCTGGTCAACGGCACCAGTGTGGCAACCCAACCCACCCTTGATTATTTTGTATTTAATTTATTCTCCTTTTTTTAAGTCTCGCCTATCGTGAAGCGACAGGTAATACTTAATTAATTGGCCTTTTTCGTGATCGTCTAATTTTTAGTGGTAGGGCCCAAACTTGTTGTGTTATTGTAACCTCCCAGGTACGTTTATAAAGTTTGGTATTACTTCGTTTCATTTACGGGATTTAATTTGCTTTAATGTGAATACATAATTTTTACCAATTAATGTGACCACTAATCTGCACTGCACTGATATGTGTTTTAAAGAATGACTAATATGAGCAAGATTTGGCTTTAGATTTATAATTATTGATTTACTAAGAATTCACTTTTGTACCTGAAAGTAGAAATAAGTCAAGGAAACTCATAACGTTTTAACACATTTATTTCTATGCTTAGACAACTCTATAAGAAATAGATTACAGACCATGACATGAACAAAACCGTGTTACATATACGGTGGACAACGGTCCACAAGAAATACATTGATATTTAGCTAGTTGAACCTGCAATGTAACCAAACCTGGTTACATGCGCGGAAACTTCCGCTTCGTAGTTTAAATGACATATGTAGAACTCTACATATGGGTGCAAGATAAACTTCCCTTGTATGTGGCACCAGAGTGTCCCCTGTCACATGAGCCGGGCAGAGATCGACAACTATGCTTTGTTATTTAATTCGCGGGCTGGTGCTACCATAAAACAGTACCACAAATATAACTGACGCTGGCCAACGAAGATTCGATGCATATGCGGAACTCCGACATATGACGAGCAACTGCCCGTATTGTTTGGGTGTGTCGAATGCATGCCACCAATCAAGGTTTAAACCAACATGAAAAGAACTACCCCGTAGATTTGTTAGTTTGGCAGATGTCGCTTGTATTGCGGCACGCTAATGGGAGCGATAACCATAAATCATTCATCGGTATACACTGGTCATCTGGCCCCGGACCCTCGGTCGAGAGACAAGGTCCGTGGTCAGAGCACACAGCGGTTGGGGTGAACTGCATGTTTTGTTGTCGGCGCCTGACCGCACCCACCTGGCCGTTACACTCTGATCCCCATACGGGTAGTGAAATTTGATAAAGTGACAGATATTGCAGATTCAAATGGACATTAATTCTTTGGCACATTATCTTATTTTGACCTAACTTGAAAAATGAATGAAAGTTCCAACTACTATTATCGGAATTAATATCGACTGTACTAATTATTAATAAACATGTAATGAGCAGTGCATTATAACAGAAAAATCCTATATGTAAATCATGTGGTACCACCGGTCAGATATTATTAAAAATTGCGAAACTCAAGCATATAGAGTCGTACTTTGATTAGTGTTGCCATTTCACTCGTAATACAGAAATTGAATTAATTTAATGACTTTTTAGTGAGCTATGGTACGTCGAAAATGGCAACGCAGTATAAAAATTATTTAAATGCCGTCCTTACCAATTCTCGGACACATGGAGGTTTTCTCCCCCGGGTTCCTGAGTAACCCCAGTGTTATTCGTCTCCATGTTGGCGACGGCGTCGGCGGTGTACACGCCCTATTTCTAGGGCAGTGTACAGGTCCTCGGTCACAGAGATCAGGCCACAGAGGTTTCTGCAACCACTCGGGTGGATCGCTAATTAAGCGGAGCTCCCTTAAACGGCGGTTATGATAACCGGAGTCGTGGTTTCTCTTTGACTTCCAGGCTCCAGAAAGCCAGCGACTAGCACTAGGGTTGCCAAAGAGTTAACACGACGATGACGGCGGCTATAAGCCGGGAGAGCGGTCTATATTTGACTTCCAGGCCCCGAACAGCCAGCGACAGGCACTAGGGTTGCCAAAGATGTGAGCCCGATCGTACGCCGCCGCGCGTATTTATATGATTTCGCGTGAGTGAGTTCGTTGTTCAAGCCTCCAGCTTGAGGGAGATAGCCAAACGTTAAATTGTGTTCTTTAAACTAAAATTTAACTCAAGATGCTTTAGGTGAGAAGTGATATAATGACTGCTTATTTGCCTTTGACCCTATTCTTAGTAAAAACTCTTAAAACCCTACGTGTCTACGTCGGTTTGTTTATGTTATCTCTTCTCGGCTGGAGACTGCTTTAAGATTTTGTACAGTTTTGTCAATGTTTTAAAATATTAAATGAATACTGTGTGTTCTTTTACTTAGCTGAATAATTTAGACTATAGTTTGAATGCATACGTTTTCTGCTAAAATTCTAAGAAAATGATTTAACCTTTTTAGGTAATAGTTAATTTGGAATTTAATGATATAAATGCTTGGAAATAATTTAGTTTTATGTAAAAATTATAGGAAATTTATTCGCGATGAAGCAACCCAGGGCTGGGGTGCTTCAAAATGCTGCTTTACCCTTCTTGCATACTACTTTATAATTTTACCTGCCCTGAGCTCTTCCAGTAAGAAGGATATCTCGTTATTATGACTCGTATTCCCAGCAGATTGAGAAGCTACTAACAATTTCAGTCTATCAAGTTCATTATAATCATCGAAATATGATATTTTATACGTTTATTATTTAAATCCAACATTTGAAGTTTTAGACCTTTACCAGTCGTATCTCTTTTATTACTCCGTGTGCGCATTGTGGGAAGAGTACTCGCTCCATGTCTCGGTTTAAAATATGGTTCGATCACGAATTTGAATTTATCCTTAACTTCTCTAGTAGCAGACTTTAGTGTTTTTGTAGAATCATTGTCTCGGTGCATCTGACTTTTTATATCCGACAAGATTTTTCTTGAATAACAATTCATAAAGCCCAGGTGTTCCTATGAATAAAATTCCCTTAATTATTAAATCAGGACCTTGAAAGTTTATTTCGGAATCCCCAATAGTGAGTTTATCGGTTACTAAGTCGTGATAAACACCAAAACGATGATCAAATAATTCTGCAGTATCCGTAATGTTTTCTTTATAACATATGTCCTTGTTAATGGAGCTTTAAAAGATTTTAAATAATCTTGAAATGATGGCTGTGTAGTAAAATCCAGAAAGTCACGTATTGTATTTTCCAAATATTGATCAGTGGAATCTATTTCCTTTTCCGGGGCAGTTTGAAAAATATCTTCGCCTATCAGAAATTGTGGTTGGGGTGTGGGTGTGACTGGAAGTTTTGATTGTGTCCCTTGAGGAGTTGTAGATTTCTTTAGGTGTTATGAAAATGGTGTAGTTGCAATTTCAGATTTTGGTTCTTCAAGTTTTTCCTTTTTCGGCACAATGGTTTCAGATTTTTGTATAGAAGAAATTAGTTGTTTAAGAGGTTGAATTATAGGCTGATAGTTTTTTCTAACTGATACTGTGATTTAACTATTTCACGCTTTAAATTTTGATATTTTTGCTTCAAAGCTTTTCGAGAAGCTAAAAACTGTTTTTTTAACCGATGTGTCATTTTGAAGGTTTTGTTAGCACTAATACTCTTTAAACTAAAGTTTCTTTTATATATTGATGAAGGTATCAAAACCCTTTCGATATCTACTGGAATTTAGAGGAGAGTCTTTATCTATTCCTACAAACCCATATTTATCTTTCCAACACGAAGCACAAATTTCCTTAAAGACTTGAAATGACATATCAACATTCACATGGTCATCATATATGTGTTTCATGTTACTCATATCCTGTTAAAATATAATTAGATTTGCATTGTCGCGAATGAATTGTTTACTTATTGAGGAATATGTTTGACAAATAAAAACAATCTGTTTTTATGTCGGCCGAAACAGAAGTAGCTTTTAATTATACTCTGATCACAAGATATAACATCATCAAATATTATTATTGAATTATTTCGAACTTGATCAGGAGGTATGCCATCTTTCCCATCTTTAACCTCAAAATATCCTATTTCTTTCAAAGGTCGTATCAGATTTCGCAACTAATCATACCTTGGTTGATATAATGATTTTGAATATAAGTAAATATTCTCGAAACGTAATCCATTGGGATGCTCTAACATACTCAACATTACATTTGTTTTCCCACAACCAGATGCTCCCACAATTAATCCACGTTTTGAATGCCCACCAAATAAAACTCGGAATTAATTTCATCATAGTTCGCAATAGGTAAGGAAACTCTTTGCTTGGCAAACTTCATTTAGGATCAATTATATTAAAGTGACGAATTACTTGAGAAGCATGGGGTGGGTATATATATATATTCTACTCCAATTGCTCATTTGAGAGTATAAAATGAGAAATCGTAAAAACACTGCATTTAGTATTGGTAGAAAGACCACCAAGAAAGGTCGTGGTTTAGTGAACACATTGATTAACAAACTTTCCATTGAACTCCATATTCCAGGCTATAACTATTGTGGTCCTGGTACTAAACTACAAAAGAGAATAGATAAAGGTGACCTTGGAATAAACTTATTGGACGAAGTCTGCAAAAATCACAATATAGCATACTTAAAATTCAAAGATACGAGCACAAGAAATATTACGGATAGAGAATTAGCAGCAGTAGCTTCTAATCGTTTGAAAGCGTCGGTGCAAAGTTAGGAGAGAAAATTGCTACATTTGGTGTGTCAAATATAATGAAGATGAAAAGTAAATTAAGTATGGGATTGAAAAAGTGTAGGAATTTTAAAAAGAAAGGTGGTACACTGAAACAAAAGAAAGAATCGCTCAAGGAAAGCATTAAAACAAGAGTTATACCAATACCGAAGACAGGTGGTTTCCTTCCATTTTTGCTACCCCTTTTGAGTGCGCTAGGGGCAGTAGGGTAAGGGGCTGCAGGTATTGCAAAGGATGTTAATGATGCAAAAACGAATCGTCTGCAACTGGAGGAACAACAGAGACACGACAAAGCGATGAAACAAACAACTAAAAGAAAAGGACTTTATCTAGGCCCCTACAAAAAAGGTTTTGGATTGTGCATTAATCCATACCAAAAAAACTAACAATAAAGCTGCCTCGCAGACCTTTAAAAACATTGATTTGAAAAAATATGTAAAAATATTGAAAATTCCATATTTCCGAGGGGTGTTCATGAGAGACAACCTACCAACAAGTATTAAACGAAATGAATGTGGAGTAGTAAATCTAGATAGAAATAGTGGAAATGGAACGCATTGGACAGCATATATTAAGAAACAGGATGAAATAAGTTATTTTGATAGTGACGGGAATTTAAGACCTCCAGAAGAACTAATAAAATATTTTTTAAGTGACGGTGGCTCAAATAAAATACAATTACAATACAGTTCAAAAACCAAACCCTGTACTTTGTGGGCAATTATGTCTTGCATTTTTATATAATCAATATATGTAATATCTTTTAATCATTTCTTGATAAACCTTTAAAGTATCAGTATATCTATTACTTTCGCTCTTAGCGGAGAATCTTCCATTTTAAGTTATAATTTTAACCCTCCTTTATATTTGGAGGATGATGTAGATTACGAAATTGGATTAACAAATGTTGAAACTTATAACAGTATTCCAAACATTGATAACACCAACAATGCGTTTAAATGGGGGGAAAATTACGAGTACATGGTTTTACTTCCAGTCAGAGCCCATAATATCGATGATATTACAAATTATATGACGAATGCAATAATTCAGAAAGACGAAGAAGCAGTTATCAGGATTACTCCCAACATTAATACCTCTAAAGTAATTATACATAGAAACAGAAAAATTACTTTCATTGTAGATAATTCCATAGGTCCAATATTAGGATTCGAGAAAAGAGAATTAAACGCCGATGACAACTATGTTTCTGACAACATTGTTAGAATTTCGAAAGTAAATGCTCAGTATAGATTGTAACCTTGCAGTTAGTTCATTTCTCAACGGAAAACCTGTTCACATCATACATCAGTTCTTCCCAACTGTACCCGTGGGGTATAAAATAGTTGAGTCGCCCTTAAATATCATTTACTTTCCGGTTAGCGTTAAAACTATAAACAACATCACGATCAAAGTAGTAGATCAAGAGGGATATCTTATAAGTTTTCGAAAAGAAACAATAACCGTAAGATTACATCTGAGAAAAGCACTATTTTGAAGGTCCTAAAATTTGATTCACGTCATACCCAATATACACCCTGCTATATAAAAACGTTTGAAAAGAAGAAAATCGTTAGTAGCCCTCGTGGATTTAAACCACTAACACCTGAAAATCGTCAGTTTTTGAAATCTCTTGAATTGCAAGTACTGGTGTAATGGATCTCTTAAATATAACTGGTCACCCTTTTAGTGGTAATTCAGTAGAAGATTACCAATTTCAAATATATCAGCAACCATACTTACCTGGAAATTTGAATTATAACGATGAAATCAGAATTTTTATTCAAGATCTATATGCATATAGAGCACCTTGTAATAGTTATTTGTACATTAAAGGAAAATCAACAAAATCAGATGGGAGCTAATCTACTAAATTGGAATTTATCAATAATGGAATCGCTTTTTATTTTTCGAGAAATTAGATATGAAATGAATGGTATAGTAGTCGATTCAGTTAGGAACGTTGGATTAGTTTCAACTATTAAAAGTTACTTATCCTTTAATGAAAATGAAAGCACTTTACTGCAAAATGCAGGTTGGTTCCCAAAAAAGATTACACCTACGACAAGGATGGATAAAACAATTTTAGTTGATTCTAATCGAAATTTTAATGTATGTATACCAATGAAACTTCTACTCGGATTTTTTGAAGATTTTCGTAAACTAATTATTAACGTGAAACAAGAACTTGTATTGATACGTAGTAGTAATGATAGGGATGCTATAAACAGTGATGAAGATGAAAGTGAAGAACCTAAAATAGATATACAGATATTATACTGGAGAGTTCCTCACGTAACTGTCAGCATCCCGGAACAACTTCGATTAAATAAAATTGTCAACTCAACAGGAACCTCCAGCTCCCCATCAATTTAGAAGTTGGGAATTAATTGAATGTCCCTCTCTATCAGCAACAACTAGACATACTTGGCCTGTTAAAACTACAACTAAAGTTGAGACGCCCAGACATGTTACTGCTTTCCATGAAGAGAAAAATCGCTACAGATATGTCCAAATTTGATAATTGCAGTCTGAAAAATATAAGAATTATTCTTAATTCGGGAAGATATCCATATAATGATCTATACCTAGATTATGAAAATAATACATTTGCAACATTATACTAAATGTTTGCCAATTCCCAGGAGCCATACTATTTTCATAAAACTAATCAACCAATTTTTAACCCCATGGAATTCAAATCACACGCCCCTATTACACACATCGATTGTTCCCGTCAGAAAGAAACCGTCCAAACAGGATCCATAGTGATGAAGATTGAGTTTGAAATGGAACAACCCACCACAACAGATACTACGGCATATTGTCTTATATTATATGGAAAACATTTCACTTACAATCGTTTATAGGCCAGGCGACAGGTCGAAAAAAAAAGCCTCAATAAGGAATTAATTAGTGGAAAGCTGGAAATTGCTTTAATCGCTTTATTTGGACCCAGATATTACTCTCCCAAGTTTTCCCCCTCGAGCGAAGTCGGCGTTGGCCCTTCTGGCCCTAAGAAGGTACCATTTTTCGGTTTCTTGCAAATATTTCCCAAACCATCAACTTTATCAACAAAATACCTATTATAAAAAATAATCTAGAGTAAATTTGCTACAAAAATGTTCTTTACCGTTTGTCTCTAAAGTGAACCGTTACGATGCTACGACCATTCAAAGTGGAACCCTTTTTTGATTCTTGCGGAAAAGTTATCGAAATCATATGCCATATCAAAGTTTCTACATGTTATAAATATTTGTCAGCATTCCAGGTGCACAAGCTGTTAACTTGTTACAAGTATAACAGCTTTTCAATGTAAACAGCTGTGGCAAAGTACCTACGATTAGTATTATTATTGACTAGTATTGACATAAAATCACTCTTTTCCACACCACCTGGCCGTAAAATGGCGCGTTTTTTTGTAAGTGGTGTCCCCAGGAGGCCTAATCCACTGTTCAAATGTCAAAGTTAGTCGATTTTCAACCGTTTTGATGAAGGCTGGCAGTCTTGATCATCTGCCTCAATTTCTCCGTCATCGCTTTCATCGTCTGCATCGGTACATTTGTCCGACGTCACAGGGCGCTCAAGATTAACATCGATGTCTCCGTCACAATCATCCATATCATCTTCCTCGGCAGCATTTGTACATGACCGTCCCATACAATTCATGCACCGGATCCCTCGTCGTAGGTATGGGAGCCAAACCACATTGAGAATTTTTCCAGCCCCAATCCAGTGGATTTGTATCATTTCCATACCATGTTTGGACTTGATGGTATGTTCTTAAACAGTACTCACGTGCCGCTGATTCGGTGGGAGGTAGGCTTGCGAGATTAAATCGATGTTTGCTTAGAGATTTTGCAAACAGTTGGAACCGCAACTCATTCAGGGTGTTTCCCGTGGTTTTGTTGTCATAAAGCCTAGCCACAACCAACTGGCCCGCTTTGTCAATTTCATCGGGGTTTGCGTTCACGTCTCGGAAAACCCTAACAGCTAGCTGTCTGCAGTTCCTCATTACTCTTCAGCAGTGTTACTGAATCTGAACTGAATGTACTTACTGACCATTTTTTTTTATTGATACCTGCATTAAAAACACCTGGAATGCTGACAAATATTTATAACATGTAGAAACTTTGATATGGCATATGATTTCGATAACTTTTCCGCAAGAATCAAAAAGGGTTCCACTTTGAATGGTCGTAGCATCGTAACGGTTCACTTTAGAGACAAACGGTAAAGAACATTTTTGTAGCAAACTTACTCTAGATTATTTTTTATAATAGGTATTTTGTTGATAAAGTTGATGGTTTGGGAAATATTTGCAAGAAACCGAAAAATGGTACCTTCTTAGGGCCAGAAGGGCCAACGCCGACTTCGCTCGAGGGGGAAAACTTGGGAGAGTAATATCTGGGTCCAAATAAAGCGATTAAAGCAATTTCCAGCTTTCCACTAATTATTTCCTTATTGAACTACCTGTCGCCTGGCCTATTAACAAAAATTGTGAAACAGTATTGAATTTGCGCATGTCAAATTTTTTATACTACTTATTAAGGGCAGAGCTCTGAAATATATTCAGTAATGAAGTCAAACTTCAGACACCGACTAGCTCTGTACCAACGAAATCTAAAAAAACTGAAAAGGGATATTAAATTATACTGTCTGAAAAAACATATAATACTAGTTTTCCCAATTACAAATATGAATCTTGTAATAGACGTTCAAGGATTTAAAATTGAAAAAAAAAACAAATTTATTGTTAAAGAATTTGCAGCCTTTGATGGACAAAAAATATGTCATTATATTTTTAAACCACCATTCTCATATGACATGTTACCCCAGGATTTGAAGAAGCAGGTTCATTGGTTAATGAAAAATCATCACTGTATCAACTAGAACGATGGGTTCACACCAGTGCACAAGTTCGAGGAAATTCTTGCAAAACTTACAGTCAGTGACAAATATTTACATCAAAGGGAGCGAAAAAGCTGATTACATAAAGCAATTCACTTCTAAGCCCGTATATGAGTTGGAAGAGTGGCCAGCGTTAAAAATTAGTGAGCCAAGTGCACAATAGCTCGATTAATTTTCTTTTTTACTAATCACATTATTTAATACAGAACAACTGTTACGAATATGTCTAAGTAAGATGTATGGCGTTGTAAACATTTTTCCACAACGTGTACAAGTTTTTCACACCCTTTTGTTAACGGGGTTTTCACCACTTGAAGAAGGTGTACACTTTTGTATTTTGCTTAACAGATTACACAATGATGCTACACTTTTTCACTTTCTGTTGTCATTATTTAGGACATAACAGTGTTTGTGAATATGTCGAACTAAACTACTTTTGCGCGAAGAAATCCTGTTACAATGTTCACACCTCATCGTTACACTCTCAAGACGCTACAACTACAGAATATATCGTTTATTATATTCTCCGTCGGTGGGGGAGGGGAGCAGATTATTAATTAGTCATTAAACTCGACAGATGTTCCCAAGACCGTTTAGTCAAGTCATTGAACTGGATTCTGCCATAAGAACAACTCTTGGTCCCCATTCCAGTTAAACAATATATAAAGATTTACCATAGCTACTGTGTCGAGTCATTCTTCGAAAGAGATTCCAAATGGATCTAATAATTGATGATGAATATGAGTTAGACAGTGTAGGCGAAATACAGAAAACATATATAAAGTCAACAGTTTACATTTTGTGCATAATGCAAGAACTCAGTATGTCTGTTTGACAACAGACTTCTACAAAATTAATCTATTTCTAGAGGAAAAATTATTTTTTATATGCTTTTTCGATGTCGTTCGAAACTCTGTGGTAAACATGGAAAGCACACATATATCGAACCATAGAACTGATATCCCATCAGATTTGGAACATGTATTTTGCCACATTTGTGATAGACCTGTATCCATATATTGTCTAACCCGCTTGTTTATTGTGTAATAAATAACATTTTATATATACTTGTTTCATTATATTTCAATCTAATGTGTATCTACCTTTATATCTTATACAGCGTATAGCTACCCACCTTTACAAGTTTAATAGTGAATCGATACACTTAGCGCCATCTTTACTATAATAATAGTAGTAATACCTCACCTTACATCACACTTTGCAGGAATTAATGGTTTCATCGAAACGTTACTTTCTCGTTGCAATATAGCTGTCGCCTAAAGTAGCATAATTTAGTAAAATAAATGAAAACTAGTTTTAGAAACCAACGAAAACTTTCTTTGTTAAAAATAACCTGATTTTGAATCTCCAGTCTGCAAATGTTTCTGTTAATTTACGCTATACTTTCAATTTTAGTATATTATAGTGAATTATATAGTTTTATATGTGAGTGAACTTATATGAATTTATTTACTTATTATCCGTAAGTGTGTTAAGTATACTTTTTATTTAAAAGTGGTTTGAAATTTATTAATCATTTATCTACAGTGTCTAATCATAATTAGTTTTGTTCAAAAAGAATAAGAAAAAAAATTTTTCATTTCTTTAGATCACTTTTTGATAATATATCGTTTTAAAACATATCCATTTGGTACAAAAAATCAGCCTGTTATTTAAATGTTTTTATCATTTCTGGAAGTATTTTTAACACAAAACTACTGTTTTCTTAATTAATTATTTATTTCAAAAATATTTGACATAAAATATTTATTTAAGGATGGATTAAAATTATTATTTATTCTATATAACTACTGTTTTGTTCTTTGTTAAATAATAAAACTGGTATTTTTTAAACTTTTATTCAAAACAAAAAAAAAAAATTACAAGTTGAGAAAAAAATATAATATTTTACAAACACATATATAGAGTGGACAAAAATGGTATATTTACATTCTGAATCTGTATGCACAATATAAATAACTGTTGTAAATTTGTTTCATCGACGTTTTCGAATTCACGCCCCCTTTTAAATGTTGAATAAGTTCGTTATACACTGTACACCATATTTATAAATTTTAGTCTAAAATATTAGATACTTTTACGCACATATTAACAATATTGTCCATGTCCTTAATTGCCTGACGCAAGTTTACCAATTTTTTTTTCATATTTCTTCACCTTTTTCGTTAATATAACCCTTTTCGTCAGTAAGTTTTCTCCAATATCTTTACTTTTTCTCGCAAATATTTCGGCTTCTGCTAGATAATCCTTCATGCTATTTTTTCTCTGTCTGGACATAATCCACGGTGTTGTTTAATTCATGTTCGTTTTCCTCCTTATCTGTTTCAGCTTCTGAAATAGGTCTATATTGAAATGGCGTTGATGTAATCATTTTCGGACAATGGGTTTTCTTCGCTCCTATTGGATTAATATTTTTTAAATCTCCTTCGGTTACTTCGAATGAACTGTCAAAAGGTCTTTCAAATTCGGCTGGATCAACCTCTTCAAAATCACTTATGTTGAGTTCTTTTTTTAAATGTTGGACAATTTAATTGGTTTTGTGGCACTTGATGGAATTGCCCTTGAATTATTCCCAACTAATATTTTCATGTTTTTTCTTGTTAACGATTTCTGTTTTGAATAAAACTGAATACATCATATATCAGATTCTAACTATATATAATTTTAACCCCACATCTTCTATTTTGATCATTATGGGGGAAGCTCACAGTTCAGCCTTTCTTACCAGTTCTAGAACCAATAAGAAACTAGATTTTTTTATTAAAGTACTTCTAGTCACACGCTCAATTATCCATACCTACATCATCTTTTCAATATCCTTTTTAATTGGCTCTCCTGAGAAAACCACTTTTCTTAATCTTATAATTCCCTTGTTTAAAGTATACTGGTATATTTTTCTATTCCCACGTTTGAAATTACTATTTTGTGTTATTTTATTTTTACCACAGGATTCTCATGCAATTTAATATTTTAAAAATGTAGGTAACTTAAGTATCTACCTATCTTTAGTTCAGTAATTGCAAAAATAATGTTGACAGCCGCTATAACTTGTAGAGTTTTTTTATACAGCATTATATATAATTACCTTGTTCAAAAAGTATGCTGATATATTTCTCTTTTCCCATGTTTGAAATTGCTATCAGTAACCTTGTGGCGTTATTTTATTTTACTGCAGGATTCTCAAGCAATTTAATATTTAAAAAAAAATGCCATTTAAGTATTTATGTTTAAGTAATTGCAGTAATTGCAAAATTAATCTTGGTAGCTGCTGAGTTTTAAATGCGGCATAATAATTACAGGATGCATAGAACATACCTTCAGGTTACTGACCATACATTGACAGGATATTAGCCCCATATTGACATATGTTTTATTGTAATAAATTTTTGTATCTGTTTCTTCTTTTTCTTAATGCAGTAAGCTGCTAAGTGATTTTCTGCAATTTTGCATTCCTTTCAGATGGTATGTACTCTCCCATTTTAAAATTAAATAAATTGCAAACACTAGCTTTGTTTTTGTGTAAAGTTCTTAAAATTCCCATATATGCATTCTTTCAGGTTAAAATAAGACATTGCCTCTTCATACCTTCTATGAACAAATACTTTTTCCTCAATCCTGTTTACAATTATTACTACCTATACCGGGAATACCTTTTTTCAAACATTTTTGCATGCATGTGAAGATTGGTATTTTTCCCCATAAAGCATTGACCAGTTACTGATCACGTTGGCATGTGAGAACAATATTTTATATCAGTGTCTATACATTTTTCTTGACTAAGAGATTTACTATGTAAACACTGGATATTATAAATTTTCAAAATCGGAACAACGTGTCTTTAAAATTGTGGAGGCACAGTTTAGAATAATCTTTGTATATTAATAACAAAAATAAGACATTATGTGGATTAGTAGAACTCAATTAAATAGTTTTAAGAAACATAAGGTATTTTTATACTTATTCAGTTTTGTTTATAAGGTCGTATATGAAGAAATAATATTGTTAGCTAGATAAAAGCAAGAAAAATTTGGCTTTAGAATAACTGTATTTTCCAATATAATTGAATTATCTAACATAATTAGTTGATATTTTTTGTATATTAATTGAAGGGAAGTTTTTACTAAATACATAATTATTATTTTATGTCTTCTTATATTAATTTAAGGTTTCTTTCTTAAATATAAAGAGATCAACGACTGGTTTCTATCTAAGGATAAATCTGTTTTTATATTGCTACGAAATTACATTCGTTAACATTCCAAACCCATATTAATTATTATATTCTAGCTTCATTCAGTACACTTCGTACATTTACAATACGTTTACAAAAGATGAGCTACCTACCCACTGCAAAACATCACTAAGAATAACGAGACGATACCCATAATCATCCAATTTCTTCAGCAGAAAGGAACTAGGACAAGATATCTTTTCAGAAAGTATAGCACCTTTCGAAACATTGTTAAGCATATATTATGTCAGGATACATATATAATTCTGTTTAGAATTAATTATAATTATAAATTTGTGTAAGTAGTGTGTAAATGAGAAAGGCTCAGAGCAGGAGCTTTGTGTGCACTGTGCAGGTCAACGAGCTCAAGGTCAACGAGTTCATAACCGGCTAGTCAAGTTTATTAATGGGGGTAATGACAGGTTCTCTCGAAATTTATTTATGACCGGTTATACACCTGGCGAGTCTGTCTAGACAAGTCATTAATGAGTCCAAGAACTATGTTACCTTGAGAACCGGTTTGACAGGTTCTCTCGGAATTTATTTATAACTGGTTATACACCTGGCAAGTCTGTCTAGACAAGTCATTAATGGGTTGAAGACCTATGTTACCTTGAGAACCGGTTTAACAGGTTCTCTCGGAATTTGTTTATAACTGTTATACACCTGGCGAATCTGTCTAGACAAGTCATTAATGGGTCGAAGAATGGGCCTTTTCACTACTTCTTAAATCTCAAAACAAATATGTTTATTTGAAAGCTAACTGATAGATATTCACCTTGTGCAACTCTGTTTGAAATATAAGTCTCCCATTGTTTAATAAAAAAATAAACATTTATTATGGCAATAAAAACACTCATTTGACCTTGAAGCTGAGTGACGTCACACAGACCGGAATCATGTTGGTAGCATTTGCCAGAACGCCTAACATCACACCACAACTGACACATTTTACATTGTTTACGGTTAGTTTTGTGGTTATGTTCTACGTGTTCATTTACGAATTGTGTTTTGCTTTGTTTCTGCACATTATTGGAAGAAAATGTAGCCAGGATTTTCTAAAGGAAATGCAGAAAATCTGCCGAAAGTTGACTTTATTTGGATTATTTATCAGCAGAAGTCAGGAATATTAAAACAAAACGGTAAGTCCTTAGTAATCTTATTTTCGTGTAATTTATTTATAAATATAATGGAACTACCATTATTTTAACATGCAATAATTGTTGTTACAATATTTTTTCCTATTTCAATTATACTTACTAATGTCTAATAATTTCCAGGTCAACAAGAGCATCGTACGGTGACAATGCAGTTGCTTATGTGCAAGTAAAGCGTGATGGAACAATTTGTGTAGTAAAAGGTAGAATTACACCAGAACACAGTGTACACAAGAAAAATTATAGTGTAATGAAAGTCGAAGAACAGGAAGAAAAAATACTGGAATGCAAGTGCCTTGACTGTTCAGCTTCAGCAGGTGAGTTTCTGTTTTAGTTTCCAACGGTGTCATTCAAATTTTTATTTATTTTCAGGTGGATGTAAACATGCAATAGCATTTTTGATGTGGGTTCACCGTCGTAGTGAAGAACCATCAGTAACTTCGCAAGATTGCTACTGGCGGAAATCTGCCTTGTCCAAAGCAGTGAAGGAGACAAAAGTAATGGACCTGCAGGCACTGGCTGGGAAGAAAATCCCTGATTTGAGGCCAAAGACTGGAATTTTTCTAGAAAAAGTAAAAACCCTGAACGCAAGCGGCGGTATTTTTAGTTATGTGAAGGCACCAGCATTTTTGAATACATCAATGTACCAGCTAGCTTTAAAATTTTACACAAATTGTAGAAACTAACTTAATCTGTTCAGAAATCTGTTCCACAAGTGGAATAAAATGATGTATTTTTATGCAACCATAATTCAAATTTGTAAAGAAATCAATTTATGTGATTTTTAAGTTTGTACAAAAATTTCAAACAATGTTAATGCATAAACTGTACAAAATCATTGCTCCAAAAATGTATTATTTATTTGCACAAATTGTTCCTGTCACTTTTTTAAGACCAATTTGGAGTACAATTTTCTACAATTGTAGTAAAATATCACACACATTTTTCCCTGTGAGTGGTATATGTTTATGTAGTATAAAGTTCTGTATTCTTAAATTTTTGTTATTGAATAAAATGTTTTATAAACATTGTACTTTTTTCCATAAGGGATAGGGATGAGCTTTTATCAAAATAACATTAAAAAACTATTGTTTTCATTATATTATTTTTATTATTATATTCAAATGACATAAATTTGCCCTTACTAACAGTGTAAAAAAAATAGTTTATGAAAGCAAATGATTACATTAAAAATAGAGAATAAATTTATTTGTCACCATAATAAATGTTTGTCATCAAACGAAATCTTCTGATTATGAAATTCAATCACAGAAATTATTTTTTATCTCACATTAACATAAGCGTCTCCAAACATGTCTATCCAAATTTATAACAGTTTGTATCCAAAATAAACGAATAATCATCGTAACTTATGTCCAATGAATCTGTTTTACATTAGGAATAATAACTATGTTCTCAAAATAATAGACCTATCACCAAATAAAATGTTTCAGAACCTTATTACGATGTATGTTTTATTCTTTTTTGCCCGCTTGAGGCAAGAAATGTGCCTATTGGCCAAAAAAGGAAAAGAGGGCGCCCATAAAATCAAAACCAGCTCTTATTATTCAGTGAGTTCTTTCGCATAACTAAATGTTTTGTTCAATTATTATTTTTAGGTTTACCGTTAGTTTACTATTAGTTATGTCCATACATAACGTACATAGTTTTCATATTTAAATTTTTAATAAATACAAGAGTCTTTAAGAAATTTGTATATTTATTTAACTTCCAATTAGGACAGACATACCTGTTTATCACAACAATTACAGATCATCAGCCGATTGCCATACATTTATAGACAATCGTTTTGAAATAGTTTGGTGTTAACAAGTTGGTAACAGATCTATCATTCTGAGAATAAATCTGATTATTTGGTGACTAATTACGGTTTCGGGTGATTTGCCATAAATTTATAGATAATCGTTTTGAAATAGTTTGGTGTTAACAAGTTGGTGACAGACCTATCATTCTGAGAACAAATCTAATTATTTGATAATTAAAATCACATTAAATTGGTGACCGATAAAATAACACCCTTAAAAATATAGCACATTATTTTTTTTATCAACGGACCTTGAACATTAATAATGCCACAAGCTATTAACATCATGTGGTTTACGAGGTGTAATAGATTTGTGTTCACTCTAGCGTGAATGTCCAGTGATGCAAATTCTCTTAACCTTCTTATGACACGTTCAATATGTATACGCAAAGATGCAATCCTCTTACTTTCATTTATTTTTTCCTTCGATAAGATTTGCCCTTCTTCAACACTCGGTGGCCTAACTAAAAAGCAGTTTTTTTTTGCTAACATAAAATCAATTTGCTTAAATCCTCTATCAGCCATAACTGCACATGCATTTGGCAACTCATTCAAAAAATTGCTTTGTGAAATTATCTCCTTATCTGAAGCTCTTCCACCAAAAGCCCCGGAGATGAAGGTGATCATGCCATCTGGGGTTGAAGATATTAAAAATTTCAAAGTATTACATTTCTTATAATCAGACCAGGTCATTGCTTGATAAATAGGATTTGAAGGTTTCTCTATTTCGATTTCCAAACAATCAATAATTGATACAACATTTTTGTAACGTACTCTAAATGGAATTGGTAATCGTTTCTTAATTTCTATAGAACTTGGCCAAAAAATGAGTTCTTGTAAAGCTCCTGCAATGATTGGTATTGATCTGGTAAATATATTGTGAATATAAGTAATGCTCATCTCAAAGTCATCAGCAAGCCGAGCATATACATCATCTGTTCTGATTTTCTTTAACGTAATTAAAACATCAACGTGATGAATTTTTTCCACTTCAACAATAAACTTAACCTGGTAAACATGTTCCGGCAATCTTAAATAGAACCTGCTCTTCTTTTCACATAAATATTCTGTTGAATTTCTTCTTCCCATCGATGGTACCTTTAAATGTTCTTCGATGCTAGATATCGAATCATAACTGTTGGTGTTGGCAGAGGAAGAGACAGACTCAGATTTCACTGGATATATAACTTTCACAGTAAATTTATGTTTTGCTTTAGGAAGTTTCACTGGTGAACTTACTTTGTCAGTTTGTCTAATGCGAGTATTGACACCAACACTGCGAAAATGTTTTTTTTCGTTAGCTGGCATGCTGACTTGTAGAGCAACACTACTTTTTTGTACATGTTTTGCTTCTCTAACAGGTATGTCGACTTGTACAGCAACACTTAATCTTTGTGGAGGATGAGCAACAATCGTATGTTTGTCTTTTGTAGGAGTAAGTCGAGTCTGCTGTTGTCTAGAAGTGGATGGTATGCCATCATGTACACTAAATAACTGTTTTTTTGCACTTTTAATGGACGATAGACTTATTACGGTTTCACTCTTTCTTTTTCTTGCTGATGGCGTTAATTGTGACGACTGGTCTGGAGACTGAACTTGTCCAACCTTTGCTTCCAAATTGTGATGGAGCACAGCATCTTTTTTAAGAATAAGTTTGGAACCAATGGTTTTATAGTAACACCAGTTTTCTGAATCTTCTTTTAACTGTAAAATTTCAATAATTTAGCATCAATTTCTAAAAACAACTATTTTTCTTACATCAAAATGATCTTCACAACAGTAAATGTTTCTCGTTTTCGTCAACTGCTTCTCAACTTTGGCTATTTTAAACCATGCTTTTCGTCTATTTTCATCTGGTGGAACGTAAACGAAAATTTTGACTGGACAATTCATGTTGTTATTTGTACATGTTAGTACAAAGCACATGTTCCACACACAACAATCCAAACTAAAAAGAAACGATTGTCAAAGTCAATTTCGACATCAACTGTCAAAAAGCAGGGAACCAACTTTGCAATACACCGATGTGTCATGTTCAAGGTCGTAGTCCCTCTGACGTAGGGATTGCAATCCCGCAAAGTGGGATCCCACAATCACGCGGGATCCCGCGCTATTTTATTGATCCCGCAAATATCAAATCAGATCTGCGGGATCCCGCGGGATTTGCGGGATAGCGTGCGCAACTGGTGGTGTGAGAAAATGTACAAGGTACGAACTGGCATGACCACTGTTATAGGCAACACAACGCATGGGTAAACATTTGCTTCTTCAGTACTCCAGTGTCTTATGTCTTATGTGTTTCAAGCGTGTTTATTTTATTGTGTGTGTTACTGTTGTTTGTAGTAGTGCTACTACTTGTGAAACAAATATGTCTAATAAACAATCAAATAGCGCAATGTGCGATGATGAGGAGATAGTGGAAATAGACACTGATACTGAGAGTGATAAGCTGGAAGTACTTTGTGAAAGGGAAAAATTCAGAAAACGCTAAATGCTTACTGTGTTCTGCGGTCTTAAAAATAAGCCAACGGTCAAGAAAAGGGTTAGTGACGCACCTAAAAAGTAAACATTCTATAGACATAAAGTCATTACGTGAGAGTCAGCAAAGTGTGCTCAGTCACAGAAAATTCTTCAAACACCTTCTACTTCGACTAACAACGATGGTGAAAATGTTATACTAATGAAAAAGGCCAAAATAATAAGTGATTACTTCTTAAAAGCTAATTCCATGGAAGTAATGATATCACGAATGGCTGCCAAAGACGGTTTTTCCTTTAATTCCTTCTGCAAATCTTTAGACTTGAGGCATTTATTTATGAAATATGGCCATAAACTTCCATCATGTCCAAATACTATAAGATCTATAGTCATTAAATTCTCAGAATCTGTAAAAGCCGATATGGTAAACGAAATCACAAAACTCCAAGTAAAAAACCAAAAGTTTTCATTAACATTCGATGAGTGGACATCTCGAAAGAACCGGAGATATTTAAATATAAATCTACACTATAGCAAAAAACACTGCAATCTTGGATTGGTCCGAATCCAAGGTAATTCTACAGCAAAGCATTGCGTGAGCATAGTTGACGAGCGTCTCAAGAACTTTAACCTAACCATTAAAAACGACATTGTTGCTGTAACCACCGATGGACCAAACGTGATGATAAAAGTTGAGAGGCTCATCCGATGTTCTCAGCAACTTTGTTATGCGCATGGCTTGCCGTTATTGACGTTTTGTACAAAAATCTGACAAACAGTAGAGAGGATGAGAATGAAGAGCAAGAAATAATTCAAAAAATTTGTGACGACACCAGTGACACCGCTCAATCTGAGTTTGAGATATCTGATGATGACAGTGAAGAAGATGGTTTGATAGTAACTTCTGTTCATCCATCAGTAGAAGTAGCTTCAAATTATAAAGATCTCATTACAAAAGTGCGAAAAGTTGTGAAAATTTTCAGAACGTCACCTACAAAAAATGATCTCATTTTGCAGAAATACGTCAAAGAAGAGCACGGTCAAATTTTAGAATTACTTCAAGATTGTAAGACTCACTGGAACAGTCTGGCAAACATGTTAGAACGCTTCTACAATCTAAGATTATGTATAGGTAAGGCTTTGATTGACTTAGAATCAGAAATTCGATTCACGGAAGAAGAGTGGTCCACTATAAATGATTTAAAGACCTGTCTAGAACCAATAAAATTAGGTGTCGAGGTATTGTGTAGAAGAGATGCAAATCTTATTACAGCAGAAACAACATTGCGCTTTATACTGGAAAAACTAGACAAGCAATCTACTTGTCTGAGCACTAACTTAGCCGTGGCACTTCGTCGTAGGATTGGGCAGCGCCACACTGTCCTAACTGGAGCATTGCTTTATTTGCAAAATCCAAAAAAAGTCATATTCCAACCATTCCATCATTTCCGATGAAAGCAAAGACGCCCAAGACCAACCTCCACCTATTCTATTCTTAAAAGAGGAGTTAGAAATTAAATTACAAAATGAATACTCCGAAGTAACTGAATTGAAGACCCTTTCCAAAAATTTAGATAATTTATTGAAACAGAAAATGAGCGCTTTCGAAAACGAAGGTACTAAAGGCAAATATCTTCGTATTGCTTATGAGTATTTAGTAACAATTCCTCCGACAAGCGTAGAGGCAGAGTGAGCATTTTCGGCAGCAGGTTATTTGTGTAATGATTTAAGAACGAGGCTGGGGGATGAAACCATTATCAGTCTGTGCTTTTTAAGATCATACTTTCAAAATTCTACCCCATGAAAAAGTATGATAGTTACACTATTGTTTTTTAATTTTTAAAGATTTTTAACTTTATTTTAAAACGAATTATAGTTTCCTGCTATTGTTATTGTGGAATTTTGGATTTTCTTTATATATAGGATAAATATTTTGTTCGTGTAATATTATATTGCAAAAGTTTCTTTTATTAATAATATATGTTATTTTTGAATAATTTACTTATTTCAAAATAATGTGTGTATATTGATTCCTAAAAAAAATATTGCGGGATCCCATGGGATTCCGCGGGATTGAATGCAATCCCGCATTATTCCCGCGGGACTGAAATTGGTGCGGGATTGCAATCCCTACTCTGACGTCACTAAGGTAGGTTGCGTGACGTCACGTAAAAGCGCGCGCTTTATTTCGGCACTTTTGTTTTTTTTTTCGATAGAAATCGTGCTCAAAAAAAAAAATACGGCAAGTTTTTTTTTATAAAACACTATCACATAAAGCAATAAAAAAAAATTGTGAAAAGGCCCATTATGTTACCTTGAGAACCGGTTTGACGGGTTCTCTCAGAATTTATTTATAACCAGTTATACACCTGGCGATCCTGTCTAGATAAGTCATTAATGGGTTGAAGACCTATATTCCTTGAGAACCGGTTGGACAGGTTACATTACCTTCATTAATAACTTGACTAGCCGGTTATGGACTCGTTGACCTTGAGGTCGTTGACCTGCACACTGCACACAAAGCTCCTGCTCCAAGCCTTTCTCATTTACACACTACTTACTTACACAAATTTATAATTATAATTAATTCTAAACAGAATTATATATGTATCCTGACATAAGATATGCTTAACAATGTTTCGAAAGGTGCTATAATTTCTGAAAAGATATCTTGTCCTAGTTTCTTTCTACTCAAGAAATTAGATGATTATGGGTATCGTCTCGTTATTCTTAGTGATGTTTTGCAGTGGGTAGGGAGCTCATTTTTTGTAAAATAAAAATATGGTTTATTGAAAAAACCAAAACTAGATGAGTTTAATATTTTTTAAGTTAGAACAGGTGTATAAAAAGACTTGATTTAAAAATTAGCAACCTATTTTGAAAAATTATTTACCTAACTGTAATAATTAGGTATATCTATTCGATTCAGTAATTCATGAAATTTAAATTTTTAATAAATAAAACTGATGTAGTGGATAGAATATGAACTTGTTTAACTTACTTAGAGGCCTTTCCCAGTAAAACATTAATATTATTTCACAATTCACATTAAAACCTCCATAACCTCAACTTATCTTCATATTGATAGGTAAATATATCAATAATTACATTTTTGAAATACGAATCCATATTTTTCTAGTTACACATAAACATATAACAAGTTTTTCCGATGAATATCCTAAATACAAATTAAATCATGTTGCAGCTTTATTAACACATTTTTAGCAGTAACAAACAAACAAATTTGTCACTCTGATTTTAGACATAGTTCTGTCCCTACTACAGACAGGTGTATAAATATATTAAGTTGGTAATTCAAAACAAAACACTGTTGAGACATGATTGGTTGAATAATTTTTAATAAAATGTTTATAATTGGAGAAATTGTAATTTGAATAATTCCCACTGGATTAAATAGTAAATCTGCGTGTGGGTAATCTACGCGCTATATTTTAAAACCAGATTTAGAGTTAAGTCTAATTCTGTTTTATGATTCCGGCATTTAAAGTATAAACTTTCTATTATTTCTAACTAGTACTATCTTAGTCGTAGGTATATTATATTCTTGATTGTTAAATTCCTCTGTATCTCAAATATTATATCATGTGTTCCCATTCTGGATTCAATCTATTGAATGATTGTACTAGTAATAAATAAATAAATACAACAAATAACTTAACCTAGACAATTTACATAAAGTTAAACTAATTCTTTGAACCATTGGGACGCGTGTGTGCTACTTATTAATAATTTATTATTTTCCCTTACAGTGTTAATGCCACAGTTGTTAGGACACTGACTTCCAACGGTAATAGGTTGCTGGTTCACTAATCAAAATACTTAAAGCCTGGTAGCGTCTATGAACAGGTGATAAATGGTGGTGTTAAAGAACTACGCCGAAAGTAATAGTTTAATAAATAAAAATATGTAGTTTACACTTCGATAACACAATAAACTTAATGTAGGTAGTTGAAGGAGCACTGTTCCCGTTAAGTACAAACGAATTGTAAACACGGCTTGTAAAAATATGTTGTGTGAATAGGTGTGAAATCATTGCAAGGTGATTGATGCGCGTGTATAACATTAGCATTTAGGTCTACCCGTAATCACCTCAAAACAATACTACCTGAATGAAGCTTGTCCTTGACGCTGTAATGGGAGCAAGAATCCCACTTCTTCATGTACTTTTCAGCGTAGACAACTGCCAGAAAATAAATATGCTAAAATAAAATAATCTATGCTCTATATAAGAAAAATAAAATGTTTATAATAGAAATAGTAAGAAAAATAGTAACTATGTTTGAAAACCAAACAAAGTGCATTTTTCACATCACTACTACAAATTCACATAAGTTTGTTATAAATGTTTGAATTAAATGTTTTATGAAAAGTTAGTTTTTTACTGGAAACGGATTGATTTATGTTTAAATTCGAAGTAAGTCTTCCTAGTCTTTTTATTTCAATTTTGTTAGTGGAAGATCGACTACAGAATGGATTCGCTATTAAACTTTGCACAGAATTCATTTTTACGATAATTAAAATGCCGTTCATACGCGAATACGTACAAAAAAACTGGGTTGGCTACAGCCCTGAGCCCAGTTATGAACGTAAATAAAGGTTCAAAACAATATCGAAGATAAGTTTATTCGAGTAGTAAATGTACACTTAATAGTCTTACTTCCTATGACATAGGTTAAAGTAGAACTGATTTGATATAATTAGTTGTTCCTATTTATATAAAACCTTTATCTTAATTTATTTTATGGTGGGTGCCAATCAAGGCACATAACATTTACTATTATGCATAAACAGGAAATGATTAACATAAAAAGGAGTCCATGCTGGGTTATAATGGTATAACTCCTCCCCTCTTAGAACGGAAGGTGGGTACCAATGGGTTGGGAACCACCTGGAAATGTAGTTGTAAGGGGTGATCCATTGGAAAGAGGTGATCCATCGGAAGGTTCAATCGTAGCCTGTGGGTGAGGGCGAGTATTTTTGAAGCGTATAGTGAATCGTTGGAATGGTTTCCGTCGATATATCCATTTGATCAGTATGATTATAATTAGCACTATTAAAATTATTATAATTATCCATGTATAATTGATTGTTAATTGTGGTGGGAGGTCCTTGATATGTACTTGATGGAGATTATTGATCTGTGAGTGTGTCAGATGAAGATCCTGCAAGGATGGAATAGAAATATCCAGAAGAGGAACAGTTTCCAAAGAAATATTTGGTAACAAAAATGTGGTTCTTGATGAAACTGGTGTTTCATATAGGTACGACTGATTGTTGACAAAAAATTCACAATGTGGTGTTAGTGCTATTCGTGTGTTCTGGTATAGTGTCTTGTACATGAATGTTTTTGGGTGACAAGTATACTCGATTGTGGTGACTGTATCAATGATTATTGCATATTCTGTTGTGGAAAGTTGTTCGACGTGTGGAGTCTTCAAGTGGATTAGTGAGAGGCGACAGTAGGCATCTGCTGGACGGCGTCTCAGGAGTTCGACGAAGCAATTTTTGGAATTTTGTAGTTGGTCTTCCAAGTAATACGAGTCTTCTACTGCTACTGACAATTTATCGGACCATTGGTAGTTATCGTGAGAGTCAATAGCCAGGAATTGCTTAGGTGGGATAATGGTATAATTTTTTATTGGAACAGGTATAACTAGTAGGAGGGATAAGGAAGTTTGTGGTGCTAAGATTGGTACTGCAAGTGCAATATAAATAACATTGTCTTCCTGTGAAAAATAGGATTTAACAACTTGATAGAATGAATAGGCTTGTTTGAATTTCAAAATACTTGGTTTTGGATATAATAATCGTAAATTATGTAATATTATGGTAATGTCCAGTGTATTTAAGAGAAAAGGACTTATTGTTTCTAATCATAAGAAAGTGACAGTTTGTTGGATTTGTTGAAAATAATATAAAATTAATTCTAATTGATTAATTATGACCTGTCGTTGAAAATTTGTATCTAGAGTGGTGGTTAAATGTTGTAAATTGTCCTTTAGTTTTTGGTGATTATCTAAAATTCTGGTCATTAATTTATTTGTTTTGTTTGCGAATGAGGATAGTAGTGATGTACGTAAATTTAATTCATGAGTTAGTGTTTTTTCGTTCGTGAGAAGAACATTAAGTTTTATTTCAAAGTTGCTAATATTATCTTCTGTTGCAGTACCGAAAAGAGATTTTTCCACGGTGCCTACAAAATTGAGTAATCTCTCTTTTAACTCTTTTACTTCGTGTTTGTTCGGTGAAACGTCGGGGAATTAACTTTTTTATATTCCTCGTTAATCACGTGTTCTAAATTTTCCGCCTGGTTTAAGAGAGAAATGTCAATTTTCTTATCAATTTTCCCATTATTATGTAATTTGTCGATTTGATAAGTGTTATTTAGCATAAATATGGTGTCATAAAATGTGTTGATTAGAGGTGTTAAGTCTAATTTGTGAATAAATGTGTGGTAATGACTAATGATGTGTGCGTTTGTGCCCTGTGTGACGAATATTGTGGGGTGAGTTACGCGGTCGAAGGTTATATCGCTCGTGACTAGTTGAAAGGATATTAGGATGAGGACTGGCAATGATAGTGGTGTCATTGTTGTCGTCAGTATTTGTGTCCTGTAACAAAGTGTCAGTGTTAATGTCAAGTTTGCGTTGTTTTTGAATTTTGTTTTTATGAACTGTACCCGATGTGGTTGTGAGGGTTATGTCGTTATCTGAAATGACTTGTGCCTTTTTGAATCTAGGTAAATGTTTTGCAAGTCTATTTCCCGTACGGATGTAAACAGGTTGATCTGGTTGAACTAGTTCAGGGTTGTCAAGGGTAGTATTTCTGTGAGTAATAACATTGTCTTTATTTACTTGAATTTTGTTTTTTGTTATGTCATATAATTTTTGCATGTTTTTCTGATGATTTTCAACATATTGGGAGATTATCATTTGCGGTGTCATGTCATATGGACTTGTTCGTGGTCCATGGATGATTTCAAATGGTGTCATATTTGTTACTGAATGTATGGAGTTATTATAAAGCATTACCGCGAGTGTCATCAGATATTTAATAGGTTTTTGGTGTTCTGTTCGTAAGCAGCGAACTGAATCAGCAAGAGTTGAATGAAAGCATTCAACAGGAGAGTTAGAATTCGAGTGATATGGTGTCGTAAAGTGTAAGGTAATGTTATGGAGATGACAAAAATCTTTGATCAATTGGTTATTGAATTCTGTACCATTATCAGAAGTTATTTGAGTAGGGATTCCCATGTGTGAAAAGAATTGTAACAAATTCTCCATTATACAGGTACTGTTTTTGTGTTCCAGAAGATAGGCTTGTCCAAATTTTGAAAATGGATCTAAGATAGTTAAAAATGCTTCTTGATTAATAAAAAAAGGTATCAATATGGATATTTTCAAATGGTTTGGATGATGTCTGTGTAATTTGCAATTTGATTTTTTTGTGGTTTTCTGTCATATTTAGAGGTTAAACAGGTGTTGCAAGTGTTGACAAAATTGGTCACATCTTTTTGGATGTTGGGTACGTTTTTTTGAATAGATTTTGTTGTTTCTTTAATACCTCTATGACAAGTTTTACCTTGGTGATGGTATTTAATGATGTCGTTTTGTTCATTTTCATTTGTAATATCCTCTAATAATTTGTTGGAAATGACAATTTTGTTTGTACGGTGGTAATGCAAAGAAGTTCGTAATATCCGAGTGATCTTTCGTTCTAAAGATGGTGTTGAAAATTTTATACACGTATTCCCATCGATAGAAATAAATTGTTTAAAAAATTTGCGAACACCATCATCATCAAGTTCTGACCGTAAAGTAATACGATGTCGAATGTTATTAAAAATTGTGTGTGAATCGCAAATTTCGCTTGGTGTAGTGTTTGATTCTGTTATGAGTATTTGGTTTTTGTATGAGTTAAGTGGTTGTTTAGTGTGAAAATAGGATCCTCATGAGCTGTGTGTTGTGTTTGAGTGTCTAGAGTATTTTCAATATCTTGTACAATTTGATGAATATCATCGGTGTTATCGGTGTTATTTTCTTTAAGAATTTTGTCTATTAATTGATCTAGTTCATCATCAATTTGGACTTGCGTGCTCAAATTGTCGTCTTGATCGTCAACTTCGTTAATGTTGCAGTCTTCAATTTTAATGCGACTTAAAGCGTCAGCAATTTTATTTTGCGAACCCTATTTGTACCGTATGTCATAATCAAATTCTTCTAGTTTTAATTTCCATCGGACGAGTTTGGAATTTGGTTCTTTTAGTGAGAATAACCATTGCAAAGGTTTATGATCTGTATAAATGATAAATTTATTCCCGTATAAGTATGGTCGAAATTGTTTGCATGCCCAAACAATTGAGAGCAGTTCTTTCTCGATGGTAGAGTAATTTATTTCAGCCTGGTTTAATGTCTTAGAGGCATAACAGATAGGCCTATTATTTTGCGAGAGAACTTACCCGATTGCGAAATTTGACGCATCTGTCGTTACTTCGAATGGTTTTTAAAAGTCTGGGTAACATAAAATAGGGCTATTAGTTAATAAATCTTTGCAATTTTGAAAACAATCGATATATTCCTTACTTAATGTTATTTTCGCGTTTTTCTTTAGGCATTGCGTCATTGGTTTTGTTAATTTTGCGAAATTATTTATGAATTTACGGTAGTAACCTAAAATACCTAAAAATGCTTTTATTTCTTTTGTTGTTTTGGGGATGGGATAATTTTGAATTTTTTTAATTTTGTCGGGGTTAGGTTTTATTCCGTCACTTGTGATGATATGACCAAGAAAAGTTACTTATTTTCTTAAAAATTCGGATTTGTCCAACGGAATTTTTAATTTATGCTTTCGGAAGGTTTCAAAGACCAATTGTAAATTTTGAATATGTTCTTGTAATCCGTTTGAAAAGACAATAACATCGACCATATATATCAGGCAGATCTTATTTTGCAACTTCATAAGGACGTTGTCCATACATCGCTAAAAAGTTGCTGGGGCGTTCTTCAGCCCAAAGGGCAATTAACTCATAATGACCATTGTCGACTGAAAAAACTGTTTTTTCGATTGAGTCTGGATGCATTTCTATTTGGTGAAAGCCCGACGCCAAATCGATTGTGGAAAAATAAGAGCATCTTCCCAGTTTGTCCAGAATTTCCGTGATGTTTGGTATTGGGTAGCAATCTTCTATTGTTTTTTCGTTGACTTTTCGATAATCAACCACTAGTCGCCATTTTCTTTTGCCACTGGCATCCATTTTCTTGGGGACAATCCAGATGGGTGATGAAAAAGGACTATGTGAAGGTCGAATGATATTATTGTTCAACATTTCTTGTATTTGTCTTTGTACTTCTTTGTGTATGTAGGGGTAACGGTAGCTTTTTGTATAGATTGGTGTATTGTATAGATTGGTCTTTAGTTTTAATTTCGTGCTTCACCGCGTTTGTAAAAGTAAGGTGGTCATCTGATTTTTGAAAGATATCAGTGTAATGTGTGCAAAATTTAAATAAATGTGTTTTTTCCTCTATTTAAATGATCTGTCCGTAAGAGAGAGTCGAGTTGTGATTTTACAATAGTCTCTTCTGGTGTTGTTAATGAATATTTATGTTTTATAATTCGATAAATTTGAAAATCGTTAGTTACTAGGATCAAAAGAAATTGGTTGTGAACTATAGTTATGTAATTCAAATGTTAATACGTTATTTTTCACTGAACTAATCATTTCTAGAATATAAAAATTTTTATCTGAAATTTCATGAATAAATAAATAATTCAGTATTATCTGGAAGATTGATTGATGCTTTTACTTTATGTATTTCATTACCCGGAACTATTATCAAAGGCTTTTTAAATTTTATTGGTATTTGACATTGACCATTAAATAAAATGTTACTTTCAAATGAGATCATTAATTTTAATTTCTGAATATCTTCAAGGCCTAGGGCACCATCAAAATATTCATGAAAGTCGTACAGAATGACATTAAAATTATGCTGTGAATTAAATTCAGGAAATGAAGGTATTCTCGCTTGTTCGTTAATTATTATTTCACCTGTACCGGTTTTGATTTTTACTGGGTCATGAATAACATATTGTGGGCAGAATGTTTTTACAATTGAAGGTTTTAAAATAGTTTTTGAACTTCCTATATCTAATAAAAGTTTAATAGGTGGGTATTGTAATTGTATAGAAGGTAGTGAATTTGTCGTAAATATTGTGTTACATTCGATTGTCGTGTTACACTCAACTATACCGGGTGATTGTCCGGAGGCTGGTCCGAAAAATTTAATCTTTCGAGTTCTTCCGCTATTTCTGCGTCCCAGTCTTCTTCTTCTTGTTGTTGTTCTTGCTGCGGGGTGAAAGATTTTGTTGCAGATCGAGTTGTGCGAAGTTTTCAAACGTTTCATCGAGCCTGCTTGGTAGGGGTTGACCCGTAGTAGAATCTATAGTATAGTGTTGTGACGTTATGTCAGCTTGAGTGTGGTGCATTTCCTCGGTTGTTCGTGGGAATGTCCTGAAGGGTTGTCCAGTGGTTCGGTTGATTGATTAGGTCTCCATGGGTGTGGGACGAGATGTGTTCCTGAACTGTTGTTGTAGGGTTTTATTTATCGTGGATGTTTCCATTGGTGTAGGACGTATGTTTCCTCCATGATTACCTGCTGAAGTTCTTGGATTCCAGACATTCTGTTGTCTGAACTGATTTCCTGGTAGTTGTCTGAACTGATTTCCTGGTATTGGTCTAATCATGGGAGAATTTTGTCTCGTTTGGTTGTTATAATATTGGAAATAATGTGGTTGAAATGGTATGTGTGGTTGAAATGATGTATTATTTATATTGCGCGTTTGTGTTTGTAATTTAGGTGTTGAGTGATGAGTAACTGTTTTATTATAATTGAAAAATTGTTCTTTCCGGGAAACGAAAGCTATCGCGTCTAATAGGTTATCAATCTCTTTCGTTCGAACCATTTGTTTAAAATTTAAAGGTAAATTTCTGATATATGTGTCCAGACTAGTCTCTGATACATTTGACTCATTGCTTCTTTCACAGTAAATGGTTCAGCAGAGTGTCTTAATTTAGAAATTAAAAGTGATTGATATCCTAAAATTTTATTACCAAAAGAAGTTTTTTCTAGGATCAATATTTAAACGTATCAATTCGGTTTGCAAAGTGGGTCAATCTCTTGGGTCACCGAAAGTACTTACTAGAACTGACTTAATGTCGGTCCAGTCATTTAATTCTAAACGAGATGCTATATTAATTTGTGCTTGGCCATGTAATTTGCTTCGTATAACTCTTAAAACAAATTTATCTTGTACTACACTTTCTCCTGTGGCATAAGTGTCCACTAACTCATCGCAAGCAGAAACAAAATCATTTAAGACAGATGGAGTGCCATCAAATTTAGGTATGACATCTACGAACATCTTAAATAATTGAAAATTATGTGCGCTTGCACTTGGAGCTATTAAATTAGGTCATTTTGAATTAAATTCTTAAATTAAAGTGATTTGTAATTAAAGTAATTTGTATTCAACTTGTGAAAATGAAATAAAAAATTTGTATTCAACTTGTGAAAATAAAAATATTCTGAAATTCTTAGCCTATATAAGTTTTAATATACAGTCAAAACTTATAAAAATTAATTCTGATATTCGCTCAAAATTTATTATATACTTTGATATGCACTCAAAGGAGTTCTACACTGCCAATCTTAACAAGGAAAAAGAAAAAGGAAGGAACACTTCGTATTGACTTGATGATCTTCTTGTGGAGTCTTGATGGTTGAGACCAAAAGGCAGAAACTTCACCAATCTACAAATCTTGTGCAGGAATTTCTCAGATAAGTTCTCCTGGTTTTTCTATTTGCCAGACTCACTAATCCTACCGACTGCGCCAGTTATGAACGTAAATAAAGGTTCAAAACAATATCGAAGATAACAAGTTTATTCGAGTAGTAAATGTACACTTAATAGTCTTACTTGCTATGACGGAGGTTAAAGTAGAACTGATTTGATATAATTAGTTGTTCCTATTTATATAAAACCTTTATCGTAATTTATTTTATGGTGGGTGCCAATCAAGGCACATAACATTTACTATTATGCATAAACAGGAAATGATTAACATAAAAAGAAGGAGTCCATCCTGGGTTATAATGGTATAACTGCCCTGAAGATACCATTAAGCTACTAAGTTAGTAGCAGTTAAAAAAATTTCAGTTTAAAAATGTCCAACTTTATATTTCATGCCAAATGTCTCATTATTTTTTTGAATTATAAATGCTCTGTTTACTTCAGTTGCACTACCCCAAGTTATAATATGGTACGAAATACATGAATAGCATAGAGAATAATAGATGTCTTAAGAGTACCTGCTCATTCATTGAAGTTTTTAGTTGAAGGATGCAGAGAATGCCTTATTGAGCAGTTTGCAAACATACTCAATTTGAGAATTCCATGACAATCTTTTGTCCGAGTATCTACAAACTTTACATCACTTGCAAACTTTATGTTTATCATAGACAGCAAGTTCTCTTGGAAAGGTTTTTGTAGGTAAAAGTTTAAGCAGAGAGTTTTTATTATTTAGTATTAACTTATTTCCATCGCATCATATATTTAATTGTTCTACAGCAAATTTTGCTGTAATCTTAATTTGCTCAAAACTTCCAGCCAATGCAGTTATTGTCATGTCATCTGTAAATATTGTAACTCTACCATTTGTAATTTTCCGTGGAAATTCATTCACATATACCAAACAACAGAGGATCAAGAAACGAACTTTGGAGAACACCCAATTTAACATCATGAGTTTTTTATGTAAAGTTACCCAACTTAACAGTTTTCTACCACTAAGATACCCTACCCATTTAATGGGAAATTTCTCATATCTATATTATATAGTTTTTCTATAAGAAATTGATGATTCAAAGTATCAAATAATACTGCAGATATATCAAAGAATAGAAACAGAGCATACTGGCCTTTATCCAGATTAGAATATACTTATTCCATTAAATGATAACGTGCTGTTTTTGTAGATTTATGCTTTCTAAAACTATGTTGTTTGTCTGTTAAGATTTTATATCTAAGAAGTTTTCTTCCATTCTGTTGTATACCACTATTTCCAAATCTTTTGTTAATAGGTATACTGGAATTGATATTTGTCTGTAATTTTCTATATTCCCTAAATCATCTTTTTATGCAGAGGTAGAACTGATTTTCAGTATATCAGGAAACTGACTTATAATAACAAATTAAATAGATATGCTAAAAGTTGTATTATCTTACGAGTACTACTAATGTGTTTTAACACATGGGTTGTTATCTCATCAAAACTTGATTTAGTATTTTTTAAGGAGTCTAATATTTTTAATTTCAAGTTCAGTTACAGGCTCAAATAAAATTAATTGTTTAGTAATATTTGTTAGAATACGAGGGAGTGCTAAGTTGGAACCAAAATGAATTACAGGTTCTTTTCAGCAGTGTAGAGAAATTATCCACAAATAAGTTAACATTTACATCATGATCTATTATTACATTGTTATTATAATTAAATACAATTTTATTTCTGTCAAGTTTATCGTTTATAATTCTCCAGGTTTCTTTAGATCTATTATTTGAATTTATTTTTTTATTACCATAATATTGTGGAAGAAACAATACATTTGTAAAATATTCAGATTATTTTAATAAACACGTTAATACACAAAAAATCTCTTTAGATGAACGAGTCACATTCCACTGCAGCTTTAGCGATGCTGAAAACTGAAATCTAATTTGTATCGTATGCTCTTTCTAGCAAACGCCCTGACGCAATCGTTAACTTTCGTTCGGACTTCTTATTCATACGAGCAACTGTAAACTGCGCATACCGCTAGTCGTGTATCTAGTGGGTTGGCTCGATCTGTATGGTATTTGGGATAAATATTTGTTTTCGTTTTTTAATATTTGTTTAGGTTAGGTTTTTTCTGAGTGGGTCTTTGTGGACCCTCCACTGCGTCCTTCAGCAGGCCTATTGTGGCTCACACCTAGTTATATTTCACCCAATAAGTTCAGTCTCTTAACGAAACTGATAACTTTATTGGGTGAGAATGTGTCTAGATCCTCTGACAGTAGTTCCCCTTTGCCAAATATTGAAAATAGGATCCTCTCCACAGCGGGACATGTGGTCTGCTTTCTCATCATCTTCCAGGCATAAGCGGCACTCAGCGTTTTCCGTTAGGCCTAGTTTATCCAGATGATAGTTTAGTCGCCAGTGCCCGGTATATAGGCCTGTTAGGGTTTTCAGATTTACCCTGTTTAACTCTAAAAGTTTCTTAGCTCTTAATTTCAAAGGGTATTTTATAAACGTCCCTTCGAATGAACTAATCCTGATAATTCTTGCCAATACTGGAGAGTTTTCCTTTCAGCGCAGGTTGATATACCCATCTTAGCAGTACTTGAAGATATGCCAAGTATCGGTTCTGGTCCGATGATTCGTGATCCCACTCCTTCTCTGGCCAAAGAGTCGGCTATTTCGTGACTTTTCATACCAGAGTGCCGAATATTCAGACCAGAGTCAACTTTATTTTTGCTCAGATGGTTTAGAACCGTTTGACAGTTCCATACCGTTTTGGAGTTACACTGGTAGTAGCCAAGAGCTTTTATAGCTGCTTGGCTATCTGAGAAAATGTTTATTGATCTGCGTGTAAGATGCATATATTCCAGCCTTCACGCACACATTTCAATGACATGAACCTTGGCCTGAAAAATAGTTGCATTAGTACCTAGGCTTGAGGATATCCTCACCCTTGGTCTGTAGCTATGTACTTCGGCTTGGAAGTTTTGGAGCCGTCTGTAAATCTGCAACTGTCTGCCCTCAGTAGGTGGGCTTTATTCAGATATCAATCATCTGTCTCCGGAGAAAGGATGTTGAAGGTCAGCACGTAGTGGTAGGCATAGTATCTGAGGGCATTCCCAGGATGCTGTGATTATCAATGTCATCCAACAACCTGTTCCGCTCCATGATACTAGTCTGCGGCAAATTGGCCGTTTGTTGCAGTCTGTAGATTGCCCACCTGGCCTCTCTCTAAATATATATGAAGAGGGGTAAGTCCAGGATGATTTCCATTGCAACTGCATATGTGGTACTAACTGCCTCCGTTATGGTCATGCTAATCTCTGCAATCCAGAGAGTTTGGCTTTGGCCATCCGTTGTGATACTTTCGACCACCAAACAATAGATCCGTATGTTATCAGTGGCCTGATGATCGTGACATAGATCTAGTAAATTTGTTGAGGACGCATGCTCCAGAATTTGCCACAAATACGACGACATGTCCATAAGGACAGCTTTGCTTTGTGGATTAGCTTTTCCAGATGGGAGTTCCAGTTAAGTGATCTATCTAGAGTGATTCCTAGATATTTCACCTCCTCCGTAAATTGAATAGTTTCACCCATTAAGGAGGGCGGTCTTAAGACCGCTAGCTTCCTTTTTCGCGTGAATGGTACTATTACTGTTTTTTGAGAGTTTACAGACATCTATTCCCTATCACATCAGTTACTCACTGCATCCAGTGTCTCTTGAAGGGTATTCGATATTACTCCTTCAGTGTTTCCTCTGACTAGTATGACTAGATCATCGCATATACTAGAATCTCAACATCCCACAATGTGAGAATAGCCAGTAAGTCGTCCAGAATTGGCCACAAAAATTAGGAAAGAACCCCACCCTGCGGGCATCCTCTTGTGGCTCTAAAGCGAACTGTTTCTCCCTGTAGTGATGTTGTTATGGTTCTGTTTGATAGCATAGCACGAATCCAGTCGCCTATAATCGGCTCAATTCATCTGGCAGCCATTGCTGCATGTAAGGAGTCGGGCAGTGCATTATTAAATGCTCCCTCTATGTCCAGAAAAGCTTCCATCGCAATTTCCTTCATTTGCAGGGATTGGGTGATCTTCTCGACTAGGTCGTTGAGTGCTAGTTCTGTCGATTTTCCTGTCTGATAGTCATACTGATGGGTATTAAAGGGATGATGGCTCATGTTCCCCCCTGATATATCCGTCCAGCACCTTCTCCAGGCCTTTCAACAGAAAAGATGTCGGGCTAATTGGATATTTCCAGTCTGTTTTGTAGTAGAGCTCTAGTCCAGAAAAGCTTCCATTGCAATTTCCTTCAGTTGAAGTGATTGGGTGATCTTCTCGACTAGGTCGTTGAGTGCTAGTTCTGTTGATTTTCCTGTCTGATAGTCATACTGATGGGTATTAAGGGGGTGATGGCTCATGTTCCCCCTGATATATCCGTCCAGCACCTTCTCTAGGCCTTTCAACAGAAAAGATGTCAGGTTAATTGGATATTTCCCGTCTGTTTTGTAGTAGAGCTGGAAAAACTCTGTCCTCTCCTGGCGATTTGAATGGTTGCAAGGATTTGATGGCCCACTCAATTGCCGGTAGTATGATCACCTTTTTAGCTGTCAGTAAGTCATTTTTGTCATGTCGTTTTAATCGTCCTTCTGACTGCGACAGCTGTTGGTTATCCGGATTCAAACATCCTGGAAAGTGGTTTTGTGCTAGGAGCTGTAGGTTGTCCTTTCCAGAGTCCGTTTAAGAGCCATCCGGTCGCCTTTACGAGCCGATGCCCACGTCGCCTCTCTGGAAATAATATTGTAGGTTCTAGTACTATGAGGTAGATCAGTTATACTCTCGCAGAATTTCCGCCAAGATCCCCTTTTGCTTTCCTTATTTCTTTGTTATAGTCCGTTAGAGCGGATCTATATTGGCCCCAGTTGCCCGAGGCTTTAACTCGATTAAAGAAGCGTCGAACTTCTTTTCTCATTTTATCCAAATTCTTGTTCCACCAAGACGCGCCTCTACTGCCCTTTTTTGTCTTCAGTGGACAGTTTTTGTTGAAAGCTGATACAATTGCGTTTCGGATCTGTTCCGCCGCAATTTCAATTTCATCACGATTCCTCATTGTGGTGAGAGTGGATTGAAGCTGAGGGGGGGGTGTTTGTACCCTTCCCAGTCTGTGCACTTCGGATCTCGATATGTCACAATAGGTCTTGGACCAGCTTCTATATTGAATAGAAGATGTGATCAGAACACGAGGGTTCAGAAGATACCTTCTAATGACTGTGAGACCGTGTACAGTTTTGTCAACTTTTAGGATATTTTAATCCGTGTGTTATTTTACAAGATAATAATTTAGACTACAGTTTTGAAAACTATCAAATAAATACGTATTGTCTGAACGTTATTTGTGGCTTTCTCTAACTTTTTCTTTCTCTTTTTTGGGCTTACTACCACATGAATAATTCTTTGTTATCTAAAAAATATAGTTAGTTGCCCAATATGTTACTGGAAAAATAAACCTCTGCGCATGTGACTTTACGTCAAAAGATTAGTCAGATGGTGTTTCTTGACAACTAATATGAAACACAAAAATAATAATGTAATTCCCTAACGTTTCGGAAAACGAATCTATTACCTTTTTCAAAATTATTTTTCGTTTTTTAGAATGTCAACCGTGAAACTTGACGTATATTATTTGTTTATGTAATATCCATAGATACTTACATAGAACTGTTGATACTTAAAAATGTATGCAACATTAATTTTGTTTAATTCTTCTTTTAACATCGGTAACCACGTTGCGTTGTACCAAAATCTACAGAGCAATGGGATAAACATTTTTCTTCATTCAATAATATTATTGCCGATTCCTTAATTTTTCTTTTTTTGTTGTCCGCTTCTTTCATAAAAATTGTTGCCGAATCCCAGTTTATTCTATGTCCATTTTCCCAAGCATGTTCGCAAATATTCGATTTTTCAATTTCACCCTTTTTAATATAACTTTTATGCCCACCTAACCTTACACTCAGGGATCCTGGATGATTCTCCCACATAATGTTTATTACGCTTACACGGATTACTGTAAACACAGTTTTTTGAATTTTGCTTACAATTTACCGGTTTTGTTTTTGTTAAAATGGATCTCAAAGTATTACTCGTTTGAAATACTCTCCTAACATGAAACTTATCTCCGACACGACGTAGTTTTTCTGATAAACATTGTATAGAAGAAATTATTGTTGTACATTGGTATTCAGGTTTTTATCGTACCGGATTATTAAGTCTATTCTCAATATTCATTAGAGTCCTATCAACAAAAAATTCGGGATATTCATTATTTATTAATATGCCCTGTCATACAAACATTTAACAACACCCCTTTTAACATTAATTGCCTGATTAGATTTAAAATTTAAATATCTATTAGTATGAGTTATTTTTCTGTATACACTAGTTTCAATTGTGTTATCAATTTTTAAAACCGAAATATCCTAAAAAGGGTAATTCATTCTCACTCTTTACTTCTAAAGTGAATTTAATGGATGGTTCTTTATCATTAATGTTTTCAAAAAAAATTATGTAATAACTCAATATTAAGAGGCCAAATTGCAAAAATATCGTCGATATATCTCCACCAAATAATCGGTTTATATACATAATTTGATTGATATATATATATATATATATATATATATATATATATATATATATATATATATATATATATATATATATATATATATATATATATATATATATATATATATATATATATATATATATATATATATATATATATATATATATATATATATATATATATATATATTATTATTAAGTCTATTCTCAATATTCATTAGAGTCCTATCAACAAAAAAATTCGGGATATTCATTATTTATTAATATGCCCTGTCATACAAACATTTAACAACACCCCTTTTAACATTAATTGCCTGATTAGATTTAAAATTTAAATATCTATTAGTATGAGTTATTTTTCTGTATACACTAGTTTCAATTCTGTTATCAATTTTTAAAACCGAAATATCCTAAAAGGGTAATTCATTCTCACTCTTTACTTCTAAAGTGAATTTAATGGATGGTTCTTTATCATTAATGTTTTCAAAAAAAATTATGTAATAACTCAATATTAAGAGGCCAAATTGCAAAAATATCGTCGATATATCTCCACCAAATAATCGGTTTATATACATAATTTGATTGATAGATAGATATATATATATATATATATATATATATATATATATATATATATATATATATATATATATATATATATATATATATATATATATATATATATATATATATGATATATGAAAAATGCAGACCATTTCATTGAGTTATTAAGAAATCAGACCGTCCAAGCGGAACATCTTCTAGTGAGCTTCGATGTCATATCCTTGTTCACCAACGTACCCGTAGAGGAGTCACTCGATATTATCAAGCGAAAATATCATCCTGCAGATCATATTCTTAGGCTAACTCAACATTGCCTAAATAATACCTATTTTACATACAATGAGCAACGATACAGACAAACCGAAGGAGCCCCGATGGGCTCCCCCTATCTCCAGTTATTGCCAATCTCTTTATGGAGGATTTAGAAACTCGAGCACTACAATCTGCACCATTAAAACCAAGCCTATGGCTAAGGTACGTCGACGACACATTTGTGATTTGGACTCATGGAAGAGAGAATCTCACTAACTTCTTAGAACATCTGAATAGTATACACGACAAAATTAAGTTCACCATGGAGGTAGAGACTGACAGTCAGCTACCATTTCTCGACGTACTGGTCAAGAAGAAGCAGGACGGAAGTCTAGGCCACACAGTTTATAGAAAAGCCACTCACACTGACAGATACCTAAATGCATAGTCACACCACCATCCAGCACAACTAAACTCAGTAGTAAAGACATTAGTCACACGCTCGCAGAGACTAGCAGATGCAGACAACCTCAAAGAAGAAATGTCAACTCTTCACAAAGCGCTGCGAAAGAATGGGTTCACACAACAAAGAATACAGAAGTTGTCAAAACCATCTCGGCCGAGAAATCAAGAGGACTCCGAACAACCCATAGCAAAAGCCTATCTGCCATATATAAAAGGAACAACGGATAAAATAAGCAAACTTCTACGTAAACATAAAATAGAAACAACTTTTAAGACCGACAAGAAAATCAGTACCATTCTTCGAAATCCAAAGACCAAAATTGCTCTAGAAAGTCAAGGGGTATATGAAATACCTTGCCAAGATTGCAACAAATCATACATAGGACAGACCAACAGAAAAATAAGTGCAAGACGCGAAGAACACATAAACGCTGTTAGAAAAGACGAGAGAACATCATCTCTAGCTCAACATGTCAAAACTACAGGTCATAGGATTGATTTCGACAAAACAAAAACACTAGCCAATATCGAGCATTACAAGTCAAGAATCATCAGGGAGGCCATAGAAATAGAGAAAAGACCACACAATCTAAATACACGAGATGACACCCAAAGACTACCTACCACATGGAAACCTGCTCTAATATTACATGCTACTATCCATGAGGAAGCAAGAAACATAACGCAACGAACACACGAAGAGGAACCAACCAGAGCTAATCTAATAGGACCAAGTACACGGAGTCGCCCTCGAAATCAGGAGATGGGTGCAACAGACCGTGACATAAGCACAGATACACGCATGCGCGCCCGAACAGGACCGATTACACGAAGCCGCGCTCGAAATCAGGAGATGGGTGCAGCAGACCATGACGCCCGGAGTGAGTCGAGAGCAACAGAGCGTAACATAGGTAGAGTATATAAAGAACAGCCAGATCCAGAAAACGTCATTTCAGTTCGAGTAACCAGAAGCCGCAGTAAGCAGTTAACGGTTAGAACCTGAAGATGGCAGATGAGATTCTGCCGAAACGTCGTTCAGACAACCACGGTCCCTCTCGGGGCCTATCACCTACGCGGGAGTATACCCGGAAAACGAATTTAACATATATATACTGTATATATAGTAAAGTGACATTTTTATGTGGTAAAGTGCCACTTTAATAAACAATTTTGAATTTAGTAAAATAGCACATTATCAGTCAAAATGCGAAAAGATATATTTCATTTACCGAAATTTTACTTACTTGAACAAGAGAGTAAATGTTATCATCTGATAATGGCTTATCCTTCAAATAGTACTTTCCAACTTTGGTTATGACGTCCATTTTGTCAGCATTATTCACGGTATTGTTTATGTCCAAAGCGAAAGGCATGATTTCATCCCATCTCTCCTTTAGTTCTGTTAATTTCTTAAATAGTATAAAAACTAAAAGACGAAAAATGGTTAAAAAAGTGGATTGTCACGTGAATTCATGCAAGTTATTTAAAGTTTGTATAGTTTACAGGTTTGATAAGTTTTTTTTAACTCTCTATAGTCTCTATAACAAATTCTATGATATTCTGACGAATCAATTACCACCGTAATGATAGTTGATGAGCAGGCGAATTACAAAATGAATAGATGACTTACATCCAACAGGAAATATTCCCTCTTCTTTAACATTTGACACTACCCAAGGAACATCATACACTTTTCCTTCTTTCAGTAAATTATAAGGTTGGTCTGCTAAGAACGGATTTTTTCCTTTTTCAACCATATATATATATATATATATATATATATATATATATATATATATATATATATATATATATATATATATATATATATATATATATATATATATATTTCAAAATCCTTCATAAATATATTACTTAATATTGGAGATAATGGATATCCCATAGCCATACCGAAATCCTGCTGATAAATTCATTATCTAATTAAAAATAAATTTTCTTAATACAAACGGTTCCATTACACTTTTTATGCTGAGTTTAGTTCTTTCCGCCAAATTGTTATCATTTAGCAATTTGTTTTTAATTATTATCAAAGTTTTATCTACTGGGACCTTAGTAAAAATACGAACTACATTAAAACTCATCATTAGATGTATATCTTGACATTAATTGCATAAAGTTTCTCCAAAAAATGATGACTATTTTTGATATTCGATTCTGTGATTCGGTGAAATTGAAAAATCGAAAATTCGCGAACATGCTTGGGAAAATGGACATAGAATAAACTGGGAATCGGCAAAAATTTTAATGAATGAAACGGGCACCAAAAAAAGAAAAATTAAGGAATCGACAATAATATTATTGAATGAAGACAAATGTTTATCCCATTGCTCTGTAGATTTTGGTACAACGTGGTTACCGATGCTAAAAGAAGAATTGAACAAAATTAATAAGATACACCGGGGTAAGTGGAAATCCGGGGCAAGTGGAACCCAGCCTTATTCTGCTAAAATCATTTTCTGTAATGCAACGCCACCTATTGCACACTAACCCACCCACATCCTTCAGATGCTCTGTGGTATATGTAGCCAGCAGCCATTCATTTACAGTTCAAATTCGGCAGTGGCGTGAACGTCTGCGTTTTACATCGTATAGTGAGTTAGCACGCGTATGTTGTTTATGTTTGCTCCGACCAAGGAATTCATGGAAGTATTTGATCTGTTCAAGTAAGTACTTAATAAACAATACTTCTTTGCATTTTAAACTTATGGAAAACGTATTTTTATGCACAATAAAGAAACATACATGGGTTACACGTGCCCCTAAAAAATTACAGGTGGGGTAAGTGGTACCTATGTTAGGTTCCACTTGCCCCAGTTGAATCCGCGTTAATTAAGTACTTGTAATTTTTTGCATGATAATTTATTTTACCTATTTGTTTTAGACATGGTACGGACGTATGTACGGAAGAAGCCTCCAGTTAAATACTCAAGGAAACCCTAAAAACTGCCATTGAAACTAAAAAGTCAAGAATTAACGTTGTACAGAGCATCAAAGACCTACAACATTTCTAAAGCCACCCTTTTTAAACATGTTAAAGATCAAAGCTCCACCATGGGGAGACCCACTACCATTCCTTATGAGGAAGAACGGAAAATAGCCGAACGCATAAAGCTAATGGAAAAATGAGGCTTCGGCCTTTCCAAAAAGGAAGTGTTAGCACTCATAGCTCGTTATGTTCAGGAAAATAATATTTAGATTCATTTGAAAATGGAATATCAGGTGACGATTACTTTACAAGATTTAAGAAAACATTCAACTTAAGCCAGAAGAAACCACAAATAGTGGAAGTAGCAAGAAAAAGGAACGTAGATCCATTTATCATTGATCATTATTTTACTCTGCTAAAAAAAGTCGTAAAAGATATTTCCCCAGCAAGAATTTACAACATAGATGAAACCAATTTTTGCTTAGACCCGAGCCGAAAAAAAGTTGTTGGCCAAAGGGGAATAGCTGCTCATAGGGCAACAAGCGAGTCAGGAAAAGAAAACATCACTGTGTTAATGGGGGCAAATGCTGCTGGGGAAAAATTACCCCCGCATATTGTTTTTAAAGGGAAAAATGTGTGGGACACATGGCTTGCAAAAAAGGATGACGAATATACAGGAATAACATATTCGGCCACAAAAAATGGCTGGATGGAGGCCAAAACCTTCGAAAATTATTTCAAAAACAATTTTCTAAAAAATATACCCCAGGAAAGACCGGTTATTCTTATTTACGATGGGCATAGTTCTCATGTCGGATTCTCGCTTGTGTAAATAGCTAGACAAGAAAACATAGTCATTCTGAAGCTTCCTCCGCACACCAGCCACATCCTTCAGCCTATGGACCTCAGTGTGTTCCGGCCCCTAAAAATGAAATGGGAGGAAGAACTTATAAAATGGCAGAGGAAGAACTATGAGTCCAACTTCCAAAATCTATTTTCGCGGGCAACATATCCAAAATTTAGAAAAACTTAGATCCAGTAATCATCAAACATGGATTTCAGAAAGCAGGAATATATCCATTTTGTAACTCTGTAATACCTATAGAGAATTATGAGTTTATAGACAGTGGTGCAATTTTAAAGAAAATCTGTCAGATAGAGCCGCATCTACTAATATAGTAACTGATGAAGCAATCACAGCTGTAGCACCTGCAACAACCACCATAGTGGAAGTAAATCCCCAACACCGGCAATAGTCATAGTACACGTAGAAGAAAATCCACCAACACCATCAACAGCCAGGGTAAACGTAGAAGAATATCCGCTAGCACCAGCAACATCCAGAGTAAACGTAGAAGAAAATCCACCAACACCAATATCCAGAGTAAGTGTGAGTGAGGTCTCAACACATTCAAGCCCTAAGAAAAAAACATTCGAAGAGTTGCTTTTAGAACAAATGAAGCAAACACCAAAAACTACCACCGGAAGAAAAATAATCTGTGGAAGTGCTGAAGTGATCACTTCAGAAGACGTCAGTGCTAAGCTTGAAGACATCGAAAACCAAAGGTTACAAAAAAAAGTCAAATTAACAAAAACTATGAAAATAACCGAAGATAATAGCATCAAAGATATCGAGTTAGAAAAAAAAGAGAAAGTTGGAAGCAAATAGAAGCAAAAGACGAGGGCAAAGAAAAAAAGGCCCTTAGTTGAAGAGGAGAGCAGTGACGATAGCAGTGTTGAAGATTTGCAAAGCCATTCAAGCGATTCTAGTCTACATGAAGTATAAGAAATGAACGAAGAAATCAAATTCATCGACCAAATGCAACTAGACCTGTCAAAAATAAATGTGGGTGATTGGGTTGTTGTGAAATTCAAGGTCAAGATGTATGTAGGCCAGCTCACCGAGAAAAAGCCATGTCTAGAAGTGAAATTTTGTAGAAGAATCGGGAAGACATCGACATTTCATTGGCCTCATGTTGAAGACAGAAGCATTGTCAACGAATGGGAGATTTTTTATGCATTTACCTTCGCCTACAACAGATAAGAGAGGAAAAATCAAATTCAACATTTTATTTGACTCGTATAATGTAGGATAAATGGTAATTTTGGTTTTTGTAATAAATTTGTTTTGCAGCATACAACAAGACTAGTTATTTACACATACCCTGGCAAACTCTCTTCAGTTCCGAGTCCTAAAAAGTGCCATAGGTTACACTTGCCACATACCACCGGAGCAAGTGTAACCCAATGACGCCGAAAATAAAAAAAAAATCAGAACAAAATTGAAATCTATGATGATTTTCTATATTGGTACATCCTTAAAGTAATGTCTCTGCAATCAGCTTGCTAAATATGAACAAAGTTAAGAGATAGGTTTTCTTGTTTAGTCAGGTCAAAGTGAAGGTACTGAAATTCGCGGTTCCACTTACCCCGGTGTACCTTATTGTATAGTTTTTAAGTATCAACAGTTATATATACAAGAAAACGCTTGAACTTTTTTAGGTAATGATTAATTTAGAATTTAATGATGTTATTGCTGTGAAATAATTTAGTTTTATATGAACAATAAAGGAAAAATATGAAGTAGCAGTCCCCAGCTGTGGTGCTTCACTATACATGGTTTCTATTAAATTTGGAAGCATTCAACGGCACGAATTTGAAATCATTACCTCCAGGTATAGTTTATCCAATATCAGTTTAAAACGATATAAAAACAAGAGCGCGGCATTCCTTTGTAAACCGACCTCGAACGCATGCCATCCATAGGCGCGCGTAACTTACTTTTCAAGGCTTTTCGATACATGCCCTACAATATTTTAAAAATCGTTAATTATACACATAACACTGACGCTGAATTTATAATATTTTAAACTGACATTGGATAAACTATAATGATTTCAAGTCATGGTTTTTTGGGAAAATAGACAAATTGTTTTGATTTTTAATCAAAAGTTCATAAATCATGAATAATTCTTATAATTTCTTATGAAAACTTCTTTTTTATTTAATTTTCCCTTTTTAAAATACATGTTTATTTAAATTTACTGCCTAGGCAAAATTTTTAGGAGTCTACGTGGACCACATAATATTCTTTATCATATAACCATAATAATCTGTAGCAGACATGTCAAACTCGTTTACCACCAAGGGCCACATTAAGTCTTATACATCAAGCCGTAGGCCGCATTACAAAAAATACTCGAATTAAAGAAATACGTGTAAACTACTTTTGTTTCACTAATATTAAATATATAAACCAAAAGTCTCGGCGGGCTGCAGACCACTTGTCGACGGGCCGCGTGTTTGACATGACTAGTCAGTTTTAAACTATGTTAAGAACCAAGCAATTTTTGAAAGAGAAATGTAAATGTATATATTCTTTTGAATAAATCAAGACTATAATTTTATACTTAAATGCCCTATGACAGTAACATATTTATTTCTTTTTAGAATCATTGAAGCCATTGATGCCATTGTCAGCACAGCATACTCTCATCAACGCACTTTTATTATGGAAGTAATGGGTCGACATTGTGGGTGAGTATATTTATTTAAATAATTCTTGAGTTATTTATAAAAGTCTTTGTTGTCTACTGTCCTTCTAATAGCAGCATTTAAACTCTCACATTTTTATAGGTACTTGGCTCTAGTTGCCGCATTAACTTCTGAAGCTGATTACGTTTTTATTCCTGAATCACCCCCGCCAGTTGATTGGCAAAAACGTCTATGTGCAAAATTAAATCAGGTACATGCCTGTACGCATCATGTCATGATTGTATATATTTTTTTGGAACTAATAATTCACCTTTTGTTAACTTTTTTGACTTCTGATTATTATTTTGCTACTAATTGTTTTAATTTTTTACATTTGGATCTTAATTTTTAACTTTTTCATGTTGAATGAAAGTTTGTTATGGGTTAATCTATAATCTTTAAGTATTACTAGTTTAACCTATTTGTGTGGCTCATCTAATCCTCTAATGTACCAATATTATGAAACTTTATAGCATTTTATGTCCTTATAGCTATTTTACATGGTTATAATTTACATAACAAAATTACATGTAATTCCATTACATTTTTCCTGTTTTGCATTCACAACTGTATTTCAAATTTCATTTGTTTTTACTGAAAAATACATAAACATTTATCATGTGAAACAGGCACTAAAATTGCATATAAAATGCATACATATTTGCGTACCTACAAATTTTAATCTTGTAAAACGGCTTTTAGTGCGGTGTTTTCCAGCACTTAGGAAATTTGATTTTGACAATTTAAAGAAATTAGGAGGCAAAAGTACATAATGAATGTATACCAACAAAGTAAAGTTTTATATTTTGGTGGGAAATATTCATCTTTATTTATAAATAGTATAAAGACTGGGCACCAAAATTGTGTACATGGCATGGTGACAAAGTGCACATCAGAATCGGAATGTAACCTAACTACTATGCAATTCAAATATATTGAGCCTTCATTTTAACTGTGAATATCTTAAAAATGGCGGGGCAAAAAAATATATAAAACTTGTATAGTTAGAAATCAGGAGGTAACGATAAATGACATCGATTCCAAGGCTGCCTCTAGGTGATGTCACGCCGCATAAATATATTCATGCATATATGACAATTATTTTACCTTGTGGTTATTTTGGCAAGTTCGGTAACATCCATAATTAATATAAAGAGGGCTAATAAGTATGTATTTTTGACTAGCGATCACAAAAGTAAACGTATATTTCTAATATTTATTGTGAAAGTTTCGGAGTTAATCTCTAGTGCCTCATAAATCCAATTATATTGTGAGAAAGACCGTTCAACGTCAACAGATGTAAATGGCTCATAATTAAAACGTGAACTTTTTCAGATACCACATTTATGTCTTGTGTAGGAAAGCTAATTTTTTTGCCATTTAAAAGGTCGTCTTAGGTGTGACATCTGCCACCCTGCAGACCGATGCCACAGGAAAATCCAAAGCAGAAAAGAAGTTTTGAAAAATCTTTAGAAGGTCGACTAGATGTTAAATATGTAAAGCATAAACTGACCAAAAAGTCCTTATAACTCGTGAAAAGATGTAGAAAGAGGTTTATGTGGCAACCTCGGCAGTGACGGTCGAAGTTAGCAAGTCCTCCGAAAAGAAATGTAAATATATGTTAAAAATGTTCGGTCAAATGAAGTAAAATGTTTTAATGAATCGTGTAATTTTATGCTCCATTCAAAATGTTTGGATATTGTAACAAAAGTTATAGGCATTGAAAAAAACCTTTCGATGCAAAATTTTTTATGAAGTGTTCAAAAGTGGTGTCACTATTCAAAATAGTATTGGTGTATTAGAATTAAAAAATGAAATAGTAATTCTAAAAAAAGAAGTAGAATACCTGCAACATGAAAAGGAGATTTTAAACAAATATGTGACAGGATTAGAATATAGAATATTATTAAAAACAAATTTTAACGATTGTTAACAAACAATTGTAATTATCTATTTCTTTTTTTATGTCAAGATAAGGCTACTACAAATGTAAATACATACGGTGCTGTACTTAAATAAATCAAAACTTGTCAGCTGTTTTACTGGTAAAGTCTACACATCAAAGTTTATCAAATGAAACATTTAAAAAGGACAAAATCCAAAATTAGTCCTGGATCTCTCAATGCAAATGTATTAAATACCAAATTAGTCAAGGATAGTTTATTAATAAATTGCAATGATACAGATTCGTTAAATAAACTCAAAACCTGTCTAAACAATAAGTTGATAATATTTATGACATATGCGAACTGAAAAAAATTAAATCCTAGACTTATTATACATGGTGTTGAGAAATCGGCAACAGAAAAACCTGATTTGATAGAAGATATTATACATGACAATAATTTAGATATTCCTATTAGTGACATAAAAATTGTAACTAAGTGAAATATAAAAATGTTTTCAACTTGATAATAGAAGTGAGTCCCTCGCTTTTTTAATTTCATTACAAATAATGGGTTTTTATACATTTCATGGAAAAAGTGTTGTGTTAAATAACATCTTAATCTTCCAAAATGTTTTAATGCTGGAAAATTGGCCACCATAAAAAAGATTGTCGTAGTCAAATTGTAATTTGTCCAAATTGTTCAGGAGCACATGAAAAAATGATTGAAGCAGAAACTTTTACTTGTAATAATTTCAAAGAACTAAATAACGAATTTCAACTCAACATTCCTATAGACCATAATCCTCAATGTTATTATTATTATTTTTTTTAATAAAATAAATCAGTTGAAATCCAGAAGAAATTATGACAAATAATTCACAAATTAAAAAAGTTAAAATTGGTCATTTAAATTGTTTATGGGTTTTGATCAATTTTCGGATCTTGTGTTAAGTAATAGTTTAGATATAATGTGTGCCTCTGAAACATGGCTGAATAAAGATATCCCTTCAGATCACTATAGGTTAATTACTGTCTTAAACTATAATCACACTTGAACACTTATAAGTCTCTTTCTTATTTCTTCTTTACTCGTTCACGTTCAACTTAAGATTCAGATTCGGCCCACCGTGTGTCTTATTTATACATCCATTCACACGATCTAGAGCAGTCCAGAATATTCCCGGCCGTTCGCATATAATTCCAGTCTCATCTAACCAGTCTACACAGTCCAGTGGCGTAACAGTATTTATGTTAGAGTTACTCTAAAAGTTGTTCCAGTTCTAAATGATTTTGGTTTTATTGAAGGTGTAGAGCATTATTGGATAGAATTTAAATTAAGTGCGCGTCGTATTCTTATAACAACACAAAATATAAACTTCTTTTTTGATTTTTTAGATAATTTATTGCCTCGTGTTTCCCCACAATTTCACAACATTATAATCTTAGGTGAACTAAATTTTAATCAGTTATATATTAACTTGATTTGTATGTCGTCCTATGATTTTCAGCAACTGAAGAACCTACACCAATGACTTCAGAATGTCATTGATCTACACGTATTACAAACACTTCACAAAGTTATAGATGTAATATTTCTTAACAATAGGGAACTTGCACATTTTTTTTTACTTCATAAAAATGTTCTACAATACCAAAAAATAAGATATGCAAAATATGACGCCTTAATTCCCAATAATAAATTTGTTATAAATTATTAAAGTTTCGCGCGCGAGCGAACCGTTTCAAACAGGTTCAAAAGCGCGGGAGTAGTCGTGACATCACACCATACAATTTACAAGCACGGAGGTCCCAGCACTCGACCGCTTGATTTCAGCCGTAAAAATACCAGCATCGCCATAAATTTTAAGTGTATACTTTAAATGGAAACAAAAAACTCCTTATTTTAAATATTGCATTGTACCGTTGTGCCAGATAAAATATGTATAATATTGCCAGAAGAGAAGATTCGTCGATCAAAATGGCTAAAAGCGTGTAGAAGAAATGAAAAAGACATTTCACAGAGCAGTAGGTCTCTACATGTGTGTGAAGATCATTTTAATGTAAGTAGATTATTAAATACTATATGTCTATCTACTAGTTTTTCGCAGGCGGGCAATAAAATATTCCGAATTCCGAATTATTGAATTTTAATTAGGGTAGGATTAAAGAAAGAATGTGTATACAATGTTAGAAAATAAGATTAGTAGATAGAATGTAATTTAGTGATACTAATTAAAGGTAATTTCCTGGTGCGAAAGTAAACAGCTATTTATTATTATACTCTTCGCAAATACGATTACGAAGAGTATATTGCATTTGATCGGGACATTTCTAAAATCGTTAATATCGCTCGCAGAGAAAAAATCATTTCGTTCGTCATCGAATTCCGAACAACTTTCAAAATGTCCGTCTGTTCATCTGTCCGTCCGTCACGTTTCTTGTAAGCACGATAACTAAAGAAAGAAAAGTCCGATCGAATTGAAATTTGGGCTAGAGGAAGAAATCTATTGTTTTTGAAAAAAATCAAATAGCAAATAAAAAAGTTATGACATTTTATTTAAAAATATGAATCTACAGAGGGTTGCAATTTTTAATGTGCTACTAAAATTGAAGTAATTCTCTATAGACACCAAAATGCTGTAAAATATACTACCACAAATTTCACCTACGCAGTCGGCATCATCGGGAGATGAAAAAAAATTGAAAATTAAATATCTGATCAATATATTAGGTATTGTAAGAATGAATCTTAGTTTACACTATAAAATATACTGCCGCGCGTTTCGCCAATACAGTCAGCACCATCGGGAGAGAAAATTAAACATGTAATCAATACATTAGGTATTGTAAGAATGAAGTTTATAAGACAACTAGTAACATAGTGCGAAAATACGATATTGCAAATACCTTTCCCTTGTCCTTTAATTTATTCTATTCAAATCTTACATTTATCTATTATGTGAATGATAACACGACACAATCACTTATTTCCCTTGCCCCAAAACATAGTACGAAAATACCTACGATAGGGAATTATACATTTGCGCAACATTTCCTTTGCAACAAATGTCTTCTATAGAGACACTTTACGCGTGTGTATAAAAAAAAAACCAAAAAAATATAGAAGTGGCTGTTGTAAAGAATTACCCTAAATTCTTTCAAACATAAGACTAAATGCTTAGTTGCGACTAAGCATTTTGTAGTTATTTCTTTTTATTCCGTGATCAAGTCATAACTATTTTATGTTTATAAATTATTACTAAAAGCTAAAAAAAATACATACTTCTCTGCCTTGACCCCGCGGACCTCTCCAAGGGAAAAACTTTCACTATTTTGTATAAAAGATGCCACCATAAACATATCCACTTTAGGCAAATTATCAGATTGGCCCTTTGAAAAACCTTGATCAGTCATTTTAAAATATCTGTACAACTACAATAAGCGGTACTATAAAACACAATTATATATTTATATCAGAACAGTCACTAACAAATCAACCACAGTCTAATAACACCGGTAAACATCTGATTGTGTTGCTTCCCGGCGCGACGACTACCGAATATTGTATGGTGTGACGTCACAGTCAATAGTAGCTCGTTTCGGGCCACTTCAAATTTATCGCTGTTTAGATCCTTCATACTGATCGCGTGGAATTAGAAATCTTATTTTTTTGTGAAGTACACGTTTTATTACAACGTTATGCTATGTTTTTTAGTATTATTTTTATATTTAAAATTATAGGCAAGTTCCCTATTATGATTTAGTATTAAATTCTGGAGTTATAAATGTTGATACTATTTCTGACCATAGTGTCGTTTTTTGTGAGTTAAATATGTTTGTACCTCGACCTATATTTGTAACATACCGTAATTTCAAATATTTTGTTGAAAACGACTTTGATAAAGACTTGATAAACGTACGCTGGGAAAATGTTTTATATTTAAATAACATTGAAGACAAAATTAATTTACGAAATACATGTTTAGAATTATTTGATAAACAAGCGCCGTACATTACTCCCAAATATCCAAACCTTATGCTCCTCGGATTATGCCTAATCTTAAAACAAATGATGAAAAGGCGATAAAGAGCTCAATACATACAATCGCACAGAATCTACAACTGACATATTTATTATAAAAACGTTACACCTTTTTCTTTTCTCCATGATACTAGTCTGCGGCATATTAATGGCCGCTTGTTGCAGTCTGTAGGTTGCCTACCTTGCCTCTTTCTCCAAATATATATGAAGAGGGCATAAATCCAGGAAGATTTCGGTGACGGTGTGGTGCTAATTGCTCCCGTTACGGTCATGCATGCTAATCTTTACAGTCTAGAGAGTTTGGCTTTGGCCGTCCGGTCCGTTGTGATCCTTTCGATCACCAAACAATGGATCCGTATGTTATCATTGGTCTGATGACCGTGATGTAGATGCAGTAAATTTGTTGGGGACCCATGCCCCAGGATTTGCCACAAATACTACGGCATGTTCATAAGGACAGCTTTGCTTTGTGGATTACCTTTTCCAGATGGGAGTTCCAATTAAGTGATCTATCTAGAGTGATTCCTAGATATTTCACCTCCTCCGCAAATAGAATAGTTTCACCCATTAAGGAGGGAGGCCTTAAATCATCTAGCTTCCTTTTCCGGGTGAATGGGACTATTACTGTTTTTTGAGGGTTTACAGACATCTGTTCCCTGTCACACCAGTTACTCACTGCATCCAGTGTCTCTTGAAAGGTATTCGATATTACTCCTTCAGAGTTTCCTCTGACTAGTATGACTATATCATCTGCATATGCTAGAACCTCAACCTCCCACAGTGTAAGAATAGCCGGTAGGTCGTCCACAAGAAGTGACTACAAAAGGGGGGGAGAACCCCACCTTGCGGACATCCTCTTGTGGCTCTAAACCTAACTGTTTCTCCCTGTAGAGACGTTATTATGTTCCTATTTGATAGCATAGCACGAATCCAGTCGCCTATAGTAGGCTCAATTCCTCTGGCAGCCACTGCTGCATATAAGGATTCAGGCAGTGCATTATTAAATGCTCCCTCAATGTCGAGAAAGGCTCCCACCGCAATTTCCTTCATTTGAAGGTATTGGGTGATCTTCTCGACTAGGTTGTTAAGTGCTAGTTCTGTTGTTTTCCTGTCTGATAGGCGTACTGATGAGTATAGAGGGGATGATGATTCAGGGTGTTCTCCCTGATATATCCGTCCAGCACCTTCTCCAGGCCTTTCAACAGAAAAGATGTCAGGCTAATTGGTCTAAGCGATTTAAGGCTAGGTTCTTTCCTACCCATTTTTGGTATATATATGCTACCTTAACCGCCGACCAACTGGATGGGATATAGTTCCATACCAGACTAGCTCTCAATAATTTAATGAGGAATGGGAGCAATATTTCCAGTCCATTTTGTAGTAGAGCTGGGGACACTCCGTCCTCTCCTGGCGATTTGAATGATTGGAAGGATTTGATGGCCCACTCAATTGCTGGTAGTGTGATCACTTTTTTAGCCAATAATTTTTATCAGGTCGTTTTAATCGACCTTCTGATGGTGACAACTGTTGGTCAGCCGGATTCAAGCACCCTGGGAAGTGGTTTTGTGCTACGGAGCTGTAAGGTTTCCTTTCCAGAGTCTGTATATGAGCCATCCGGTCGCCTTAACGAGCCGAATTCCCACGTCGGCCCTCTGAAAAGAATCTTGTGGATTCTAGTACTGTGAGGTAGGTCAGTTATACTCTCACAGAATTTCCTCCAAGATCCCCTTTTTGCTTTCCTTATTTCTTTGTTATAGTCCTTTAGAGCGGATCTATATTGGTCCAGTCGCCTGAAGTTTTAGCTCGATTAAAGAGGCATCGAACTTCTTTTCTCATTTTATCAAAATTCTTGTTCCACCAAGACGCGCCTCTATTGTCCTTTTTTGTTTTCAGTTGACAGTTTTCGTTGTAAGCTGAGACAATTGCGTTGCGGATCTGTTCCGCCGCAATTTCAGTCTCATCACTATTCCTGATTGTGGTGGTAGTGGATTGAAAGTGAGACTGGAGGGAATGTTTGTACCCTTCCCAGTCTGTGCACTTCGGATCCCAATATGTCATCATAGGTCTTGGACCACCCTCTATATTGAATAGAATATGTTTGTGATCTGAACACGAGGGTTCAGAAAGTACGATTGATATTGTTGCTCAAGTAGTTTGAGCTGATTGGAATATCTAATACCTTGTTCCTATTTCTGGTGACAAAGGTTGGTTCGGAACCAATGTTATTCAGTTAGTTCTTCACCTAATAAGTATTCAAAAAGTGACTCACCTCTTTGGTTAATGTTCGTGCTTCCCCACGCTGTATGGTGGGCATTGGCATCACATCCAATAACCAGGTGGATATTGTTCCTTTTGCTGTAGGCGATTAAATCCCGCACTGTAGCTGGAGGAGGTTGGTCTGTAACTCTGTCACCCGGGAAGTAGACTGAGCAGACGATTATTTCCATCTTGCTTCCTTCCTCCGAGATCGATACCTGGACTGCTACAACGTCCTGGGTGCAGTAACCTGTAAGTACAAAATAGTTAATGTTATTTCTGATCAAGATACATGCTTTGGGTCTTTCATCACAGCTGATTTCTATTACCTTGCCAGAAGTATTTCCCAGGCCGCTTACTCGGCTTGTGTTACTTGTCCAGGGTTCTCGGAGGAGATCGATGTTGATTTGCTTTTCCTTAAATCTTTTGCCGAGGACGTATGTGGCCGCCTTGGCTTTTTGTAGATTCGCCTGTAGACACCTAATATAAGATATCATTGGGTAGTTGATTTGAGGATAAGGATTAGGGATAAGGGTATTAGTTGTGGAAGTGTTAAGAAATGGTTGGTTTAGGTAGGGTTAGGTTGTGGGTTTAAAAGAAAGGGGGGGTGGAATTTTCTCTCCTCCCGGAAGGTAAATGTTTCTCACTCTTCCTGGAGGTGGTTTTTCTGGGTTAGGGTCCCCTGCCGTTCCCTTCATCGAAGGTGGTTTAATTCCACTCTTCTTCAGATGGGGTTTATTCGGGAGAGATTTTTCTTTCCCAGATGTTCCTTGTCGGGGATGTTCGTTCGCTCCTCTTAGGAACCGATTGTAGTTCGCTTTTCCCAGAGGACGTTCCTGCCACCGCTTTCTTGTCGTAGGTGTCTTTACCTCCTCTGACTTTTGGGCGGAACTGGATTTGTCCAAATCCGCAGAAGGGTCTGAAATTCAGTCCCTCCAGTGTAATCACGGACGCTTCATCCACTGAGAACGTCCATGTTTGACCAGGGTTCGATTCCTCCCGGTGTAGTACGGTCCACTCTTGGGTGTTCAGATTGTGGTTCATTTTCCTCAGCCTGTTCAGCACTACATCGGAAGACAGTCGGTTACCGGCGTCATCTGGGATATATGCCACACAGACACGAGTTTTGGGAAGGTCCTGCCCCTGCACGAATTTAAGACGCGTTCCTTTCCATGAATGGAGGTGTTCTGTGACACTCTTCATCCACGAGGCGCTCGTCCCATCCGCACAGGTGATAAGAAGCCACCCAGGCCGTTGTGTGCAGCCTAGGAACCTCACCTGAGCACCCTCGTCTAGGATTGCCTCTCCAGCTTGCATTATTGCCTGCTGTAGTGCTCCCATCTGTGTGCTAGTTAGGGTAGCCGTTGGGTAGTTGAAATGGATTATGCCCACTCTGACCCCCTCAACCGCTTCCTTAAAAAGAGGTTCTACAGCTCCACCTTTCCGTGGCTTTTTCGCCCGCTGGCATGGTGTGCTGTCGTTGGAACGCAGACGCTTACCGGTTACAGCTTGCTCAGAGGAGGTTTGCTGCCCTCGCTCTGGCTTCTGTTTGATTGGCCGTTGCTCCAAACCTTTGCTTAAAGCGGTTTCGTATGGTATTCCGCTCTTAAGTAAACGACCAAGGCATCTTCTTGCAGCACCCCCCAGTCGTTTTCTCTTAAGGTTGAGTCCATCCAATGGAGCATAACTATAACCTATAGTTCAAAACACTGCATTATTTTTTTATTTATTTATCTGTAAATAAAACAGTAATGGAAGTGTTACGAACACATTTATTTCATGACAATTTTTATGTTTTGTTTTTGATTTCTTTTTTTATTGACAATGAATATTTATTTCATTGTTTAATTAAATATTATTAAATATAATAAAAAATAAAGAATTTCTGTCTTTTTTTAAATTTATTTACAGGTTATTGATTAATATTCATCAATCATTTAGTTTTTCTAATTTATGGGTTAATCATTATTAATCAATTGAATAGAATTGGTGTTTTTCATACAAATAATCATTGCACAGGTCAAAGATTTACATAAAAATAATGCCTAGAGCATTACAAATATTAATAGCAATATAGTAACATTAAAAATAGATATAAAATTGTTGTAATAGAATAGAATATAATTTATTACTTCAAAAGATCACATAAAGGATATAGGACAAGTCAATAGAAAAAAACTCAAGTTTTTGCAATATAAATAACACTAAACAGAATATTATGAACTAAGAGAAAAATAGTACATTGACGAAAATAATAATAAATAAACAAATACAAAAACCACAAAAAATAACCATGAAAATATAAATGATACGTACTCGTTTATAAAATAAAAAGCATTTTCTAATAAAATCATTTTCACAGAAGAAACAAATATTTTTATATTTTTATATTAGTATTTTTAATATTATCGGGTAATTTATTGTATAATGTTGCACCTATGTTATAAGCATTCGACTTATATAACTCTCATATTGTAAATCATTTCCGTGTCTTGTTGGATAACTGTGAAATTCATTTTGAAAATTGAAATTGTTTATGTTTTGCTTAACTTTTAACATCTCTAAAATGTAAATACACGGTGGAGTCAGAATTCTTTCTTTAATAAATGTTGTTTTACATATTTCCCTAAATTTTAATCCAAACATACAACAAATGTCTCTTTTGCAATACAAATATTTTATGTGCAGCAGTTGAATTACCCCAAACAATTACTCCGTACCTAATCACTGACTCAAAATTTGAATGGTAAAATATTTTACAAATTTCTTTACTCGTAATTTCATGTAACCTTTTCAACGCAAAACTATTTTTTGCTAATTTTTTTGGATATGTAATCTATATGGTCTTTTCCAAGAAGATTGATCTATATAAATTCCTAATAATTTAAAACTTGTCACTTGAACTATAGATTTACTATTTACTTTAATTAAGGAACCGGCCCACTGCGCTACCGAGCTCGATAGTGGGCCAGAGCGTTAAGTGACAAACGTAGCTGGTTTACTACCTATCGACTCCCGGATTCAAATCCCGGTTTCGATTCTGGCAAAGTCGAAGGGTTGGGTTGTGTGTGTGTGCGTTTTTTTTCAACTGTGTAATCCCTGTCCAACAAGCTTTGGCTTTGGTTTGGGGGTTATATAATTTATGTGGTGTTTTATGTTAAAAAAAAACATATTTATAATTTGCAGAATGTGGATGAAACTGTAGAATGTTTTGTCTCGGTTCATTACCAAATGATTTACTGAAAATATTCATTTATACGTTTAATATTGTCATTCATTAGAGATGTTATTTCAAGTTGATCTTTATGGTAAGATAATAATGTTGTGTCGTCAGCGCATGTAGTATGAAAGGTAGTTACATGATTGTCCATATCATTACAGTATAAGAAAAACAATACATGCACAAATAAGAATATAAGATGCCAAAATGACACTGTCTAATATGTTTCAAGATTACAAATCACTCTAAGAATTCATTCAAGCTATAAAAAGCAGAAGATACCAGAATTGTTTTAACTTCTGTTTTAAATACATTTAATGTATTTTAAATATTTATTGTATATAGTTGAATTTGTACGAGTATTGTGACTATGGACTTAGAGACATTTGTATATTTGTCAACATAAATTAAGCTTTGATAAATATATAGACTTGGTGTGGTTAGTATACCATGGTTTTTAAAATGATCTGTAACATCTGCTATATTCTAGTCGAAGTATAAACCTTATCGATTTTCTTTTAATATTGAAGACTCTTTCACTGTGGGCAGAGTGGCCCCAGATAAGTATTGTGTAGCTTATATCAGAATTAACAAGAGCATGATAAGCCATTAAAATTATCTCACGTGTAGTTACTTGGGCTAGGGATTTTAACAAATACAGATTTGCTAATTTAATACATGTATAGTCAACATGTTAGTCCCATTTTAATGTAGGATCTAGCATGACGCCCAGAAATTTTACATTTTCAGGGTTATTTATAATTTAATACCTTAAGCTAATGATCATTTCCTCAGTTTTATCATTATTTAGTTTTAAAGAATTACATAAGAACCATTGTTCTGCATCATATTGCGATGTTGCCATAGCTTGAGTAAGAGTCATAAATTCTGTTAACATTTATGACTGTTGCATCATCAGCGTACACATATTCACCGTCACTGCCAGGTACAATAGATGGTAAAACATTTATATAAATTAAAAACAGTATTGAACTAAGCAGCGACCCTTGAGGTAACCCGTGTTAAATTTTTTCTAAGCTCTGAATGTTTATTTTTATGAAGGTTTTTTGATAACATTCTGTGAGATAACTTTTCATTAAGGAAATAATATTTGGTAGAAAACCTTAATATACTAGAAGAACTCTATAAATATATTATGTTTTCATCTTTGTCATCAATAAAGTGCCAGTCTTGATCTTCTAATAATTGTAACATAATACTTAGGCCTTTTTTAGTTATTGACCTATAATGATTTATTACATTATCCTCAACAAATTTACCACTTACATCAACTCAATTCTCCAAAGCTCTGTGATCCAACATCATTGGATCGAAAACATTCGTGTCGTAATCAATTAACCCCGAGAAATTTATAAATATGTTTGTTATCTATGCATTTGCCTAGTCTAGTATTTTGAAAAATAGTTTGATCATAACCATAAGAAGTTGCCAAGTCTAATAGTTTTTTTTATTCAGTTCAGCAGTATTTTAGATTAAAATCACCATTTATGATGACGATTTTATCCAAATTAAACAAAAGCTCTAAAATTTGAATAAAAACATCAAAGAAGATATCAATTCACCATTAGGAGATTTGTATATTGTAACTATGACAGTATTTTCCATTAAAAGTTCAATAGCAGAAATGTCGCAATTAATTTCACTAAAGTATTCACTATTTGTTATGTCGAGTCTCTTTGTAATACAAACCATTTTCACAGAAGATTATTGTGCCACCATGATTATGATTTAACCTTGCATAGGCAGAAGCCACATTGCAGTTTTCTATTTTTACGTTGTCAGTTTAATCCTTAATTAAAAAATGTTCACAAAAACAATACTTGGTAAGGTTTATCTAAAGATTTCAAAGTGCATTTTAATTCACCACATTTGTTATTTAAAGATTGTATATTTATGAAGAAAACATTTGATTTATTAGCTAAATAATTTAATTTATTGGAACAATTAGGTGGTCGCAGCTGTTGAAGGGTCGTTTTGAACATTTACATTATCTACTTTTCTTTTTAGAAAAACGGTAAACATCAACTACTGTGCCCTTGGACTGAAAGTTTACAGAATTAAAGGTTTTTATCAGTCTCTGTGGCACTCAAATTTGAAAAGCGGAAACATTGAATTCAGTTTCAGCTTCTCACATATATGTAGATCTCATCCTTCGGAACATCGGTAAGGCAATCAAGAACATCTTGAGTATTTGTGTGTTCATTGAACCCAGATATGAATATCTAGTTAGTTCTCTGTACTACCTGCAATTTCTTTAAAACATTGCTTGGATTTTCGTTACCGGTACATATTTTCTTTGTATTACGTACAAACTTTCTCCTGCTATGCCGGCGGTAGCTTAGCTACCGGCAGGGACTCCCATGCCGGACAGGCCGAGGGGAAGAGCCAGACTAAGAGAGATCCACTCACACACACATATACACCTTACACCTACACACAAATGCTTGGTCAGAAAGACTCCTGGGTTCGCCCTCTTCCAGTGGGAGATTCGAGGCGGGGATCCTGGATTGGGATCGTGTTGGAGAGGTAGCAGTGAAAGAAGCTGGGGATGGTACACCCAGTGCCGCCGAATAGTATAGGGGCCCACCCTTGCATAGCCAGCGTAGGGGGCTGCCCTTTCACCCGGTGTATAATCCCGGAGTTTGTAGTAGTGCCAGGTGGCGCCTGGAATATAGGGCCCTGCTGCTTTCTTCGGGGGGGCTTCACTAGTGGCTGCCAACCTTTCTCGCCAGGATAAAGCCTAGCCTTGTGCTTCACCTGGAGGAGGGAGAATCCGAGGAGTCAGACAGCCTAAGCATACACATACATCAACACTATACATACACACACACCTACACTTACACACAGAGCATTCTAGACACACAAACCCCCCCAAAAATGGAAGAAAAAAAGAATGAAGAAATAGTCAACTTACCCGTTGAAGCAGAGCTCCCTAGCTCAGAAGTGAAGGTGGTGGCCACCGAGCCGCTACCTCACCAGGAGGAAGATCTTCTGAGGTCTCCTAATGACGAGTCTGAGGAGGGACCGAAAGGTTCTACCACGGACGAAGTCACCGAGGATGCCCTCAGAAAAAAGAGGGAAAGGAGAAAGGAGTACAAGAAGAAAGTCAGAAGCAGGAGGAAGGAGCAGAAGGCCAAAAGTTCAGTGCCGGGCGATTCATTTCGACCGGTAGAGCTGGAGGGCTCTGTTCTAGCCTCTTCTGCTTCGGCGAGCGCCAGCCAACCGGCCCCGAGTTCTAGGCTTACCGTCAAGGAAAGCTAGGAGCACCGGACTGGTAGGCAGGCGTACAGAGACCGACCCTCTAACACGAGGGGCCCTAAGGCAAGGTGGGCAAGAAGGGAGGAAAGAAGGGAAGCCAAAAGGCAACCTGTCTCACTCCCTTCTGCTCCTGCTTCGGTGAGGGGGGTAAAGGAACCTGGGAGTCGGCAAAGACCTCCAACTACTCAGCCTCCGACCAAGGGCTCCAAGCGGCAGAGGGTTACAGAGAAAACCACCCCTCCAGAGCGACGGAACAAGCGGGCCAGGGCGGTCCGGACACCCTTGAGACCAGCAGGTGATACGGTCCATGTGTCTCCCTTACTTAGGGGAAGCACAGGAGCTGCAAACCTGCGGGCCTCTGGGGCCGGACCACAACTGGCCAGCTATAGTTCTGCTGCCAGGAGAGAAAATCAGGTCGTTATAATGTCTAGCCGCGAGGCTGGTATTATCACACCTGAAGAGGCAGAGCGTCTGAGAGGACATCTCGTGGAGGAGATGTTGCGGACCATGGCGGGCCCCGAAGGGCGTCCTCAGGGTCCGGAACTTCATTTCAGGAACTCGGTCCGGGTAGAACCGGGCTGGTTCCTGATATCTGCCGAGGATGAAACCTCCAGACGTTGGCTCCTAGAGGACTGGGCAACTCTGGTCTAGGGAGACGTCAGCTTCCGCGCTTTGCGAGCGGCTGATGCCCCATGGCCGGAGAGGGTTGGCTTCTGGCTGAGAAGCCAAGAGATCGACCTTAGCCGAGTCCTTAGAGTGTTGGCTCTCCAGAACCGCTCCCTCAACATTGGGGCATGGCGGCATCTGGAGACAACAGGAGGTCCTGGTGGGTGGCACCTGATCTTCATGGTTGGCCAAGACACGATCAGACACCTGGAGGGCGCCAGGTTGGTGCTCTACTATGAGCTGGTAACTCAGACAGTGCGTAGGTTATCGGCTTGGGGTGGAGCCACTCGCCAGGGGCCTTCCGGGGTCGACATGTCGAGGCCGACCGAGGAGAAAGGGAAATAGGTCACCCAAACCCGCACCATGCAGATCCCTCCATGGACCTATTGCGGGTGAGTCAAATAAATCTCCAGCACAGTCAGGATGCCACTGGGGAACTGGTGAACATCTTGACAGGTAAAACTGGAGACATTGTACTAATTCAGGAACCCTATGTTTTAGGAATCGAGTTAGGGGATTAGGAATGTCCGGCTACCAGGTGATAGTCGGAAAGGAAGGAGGGGACGACCGACCAAGAACCTGTATAGTAGCCTCCAAGGATCTGCAGTTGGTGCCACTGCCCCAACTTGGAACCAAGGATGCTACAACAGTCGTCCTAGAGTATAAGGTAAGAAATATTAAATGTAAGGTAGTAGTTAGCAGTATTTATCTTCCATATGATAACGCGCGACTACCGCCTACTCAGGAATTAGAAAATATAGTCGCATTTGCAAGGAATGAAGGTCTTCCATTAATAATTGGATGCGACGCCAATGCTCATCATATAGTGTGGGGCAGCTCCGACGTCAACACCCGGGGCGAAGCTCTACTAGGGTACCTGGCGTCGACGAACCTACAGGTTATGAACAGAGGAAAAGAGCCAACGTTTATCAACCGCATCCGCCAGGAGGTGATAGATATTACGCTGGTCTCTCAAAGTTTGATGGAAAAATTTCTGACTGGAGGGTGACTCAGGATATCTCGATGTCCGATCACAGGATCATTAGATTCGAGATTGGGTCCGATAGGACAGAGGACACCCTCCGAAGAAATCCAAGGAAAACTGACTGGGAGAGGCAAGTCTTCAAGACGAACCGGGGGGGAGGATTATCTCCTCTGAGGAATTGGACATAAAGGTAGAAAGCCTAGAAAGTCATATAGTCTCAGCATATGAGGAAGCCTGCCCACTCAAGGCCGTGGGAGTACGTAGGGCCCGATGGTGGAGTAGGTCGCTTGATGACCTGCACCGGACGGCCAGACGTGCTAACAATCGAGCCGTCAAGAGAGGGACGGATTCCTCATGGGACGACTTCAAGGAGGCTAGGAGAAATTTTAAAAAGGAACTAAGGCGTAGCAAGAGAGAAAGCTGGCGGCAGTATTGTGGGGAAATGAACTCCCCACCGGAAACCGCCAGACTGATGAAAATACTCAGCTGCGAGACAAGGGAGACAATAGGATCACTACGAAGGCAAGATGGGACTTGGACTACTTCTAGGGAGGAGTCATTAAGACACCTCTTAGAGGTTCACTTCCCGGGCGAACGCCCTGCCGTTGCAGTACCCTCGGAGCGGCCGATGCCACCAGTTGACTGGCGGCTTGCCGAGGAGATTGTAAAGGACGGAGCTGTAGTCTGGGCAGTGAATGAGTTCGAGCCCTTTAAAGCAGCGGGGCCAGACGGGATCTTCCCAGCTCTGCTTCAGAGGGGCCTGGATATTCTTCTACCGCATTTAAGAGGAATATTTGTGGCCAGTCTGGCACTGGAATATGTTCCCCTGACCTGGAGGTCAGCTAAAGTGGTCTTCATCCCCAAAGTGGGAAAAAAGGTCTACACAGCTGCCAAATCGTTTAGGGCGATCAGTCTCACGGCCTTCCTGCTAAAGGCATTGGAAAGGATAGTGGACAGATATCTGTTGGAAGGGGATCTAGCCAGGTACCCATTCCAGAAGAATCAGCACGCATATAGGTGAGGGAGGTCCACGGAGACAGCCCTTCACGCCGTCGTGCATAAGGTAGAAAGGGCCCTCCTGCATAAGGAGGTCACCCTAGCAATATTTTTTGATATAGAGGGTGCCTTTGATAAAGCAAGGACTACTACTATCTGCGATGCCCTTCGGACTAGAGGTACTGCTCCAGTACTGGTCAGATGGGTGAAATCTGCGCTGGAAGAGAGACGAGTTAGTGCTGCTTTAGGAGACTGCCAATTGGACGTCGGGGTGAGGAGCGGCTGTCCACAAGGCAGCTGCCTATCACCCCATCTATGGTGTCTAATAATGGATGGTCTCTTGGAGCGCCTAACTTCGGAAGGATTTTATGTGCAGGCATATGCGGACGACGGGCTGGTCCTAGTGACCGGCCGCTTCTTAAATGTCGTTTGCAACAGAACGCAGGTAGCTTGTAGAATAATAGAAAGATGGTGCGGCGAAACAGGTCTCTCAGTCAATCCATCTAAGACTGAGATGATCCTATTCACCAAGAGAAGGAAAATAGAGGATTTTAGGGCACCAACCATGTACGGTAAACCTCTTGCGCTTGTGCAGGAGGTTAGGTACCTGAGAGTGACCCTAGATCGCAAACTGTCATGGGGGCCGCATATCGACAACGTCATCAAAAAAGTCGACTGCGACCTTCTAGCAATTGCGCCAAGCGGTAGGTAGGAACTGGGGCCTCAATCCACGGATCCTACACTGGCTGCACACGGCGGTCATCAGGCCTAGGCTCCAATATGGATCTGTGGTCTGGTGGCCGAGCGTGGACAGACCGATGACGTCTCCAAAGCTGGCAAAAGTCCAGATACTAGCCTGCAATGAGGACGACACCGACAGTTGCTCTGGAGGTTCTGCTAGGCCTGCCAACGTTTCCCTCGTGGATAAAGAGGGAGGCTATGGCGGCCTATCTGAGAATGCGGGATTCTGGGAGCTGGCAGTGTTCAGGCAGAGCTGAAGGTCACGCAGCAATTGCTGGACTGACGGAGAGGGAAATCCCTCTCTCTGTCCTGAAGGTGAGAGAAGCGAAAGATCAGCTAAGGTTGGAAAGGAATTACACTCTCACTCTTCCTAGTAGGGAGGAGTGGAGTGAAGGAAGAATTGACTTCCGCCCGGACTCTCTGGTGTGTTATACAGACGGATCTCGGCTGGCCACTAGATCGTCTTCCGGGGCGGGAATATATCTGGAAGGCAAAGAAGTACAGGAGAGCTTTGCTCTAGGCTCGTACACCACGATCTTCCAGGCAGAGGTTTACGCCATCCTAGCGGTGGCAGGTAGGGCTGAGGTTAGGAATGGGGCGGAACAGATAATATATATCTGCTCCGACAGCCAGGCTGCTCTAAAGGCGGTGTGCTCCCCCAGGACGAGATCAGCTCTCGTCCAGGAGTGTGGTGATGCCCTAGAAGAGCTGACCAGGCATAAACAAGTGAGACTGGTATGGGTCCCGGGACATATGGGAGTTCCAGGCAACGAGAAGGCCGATGAATTGGCTAGACTCAGAGCCGAGGAACCCTGTCACGGGCCTGAGCCTATGTTAGGTATTTCAAGAAGGCAGGTCACAACGGCCCTTGATGAGTGGGCCCACGAGACACTGAGGACGCACTGGAGGACCAACAGGGCCTGCAGGCAAACCCGAGATTTTGTGACGGGGCCGAACAAATCGAGATCGGCCTGGTTGCTGGGACGGAGTCGTAAAACTCTGAATCTCTTAATCGGTGTTCTGACAGGCCACTGCAGACTTAAGAGGCATCTATCATTGATAGGTATTGAGGAAGACCCTACATGTCCAAGATGCAGGAGTGATGAAGAAACATCTTACCACTTCCTGGGACAATGTGAAGCGTTTGGGCGCCTGAGACACAGTATCTTCGGTTCTGAGGCGCTTCTAAGGGAGGAGATTAGCTCCCTCGCAATGAGTGACATCCTGACCTTCATCAGAAGGTCGGAAAGATTCGATGAGGGAGCAAGAGAAGCACATGGCTGAGGGGACAGCTGGGGGTTGGTAAAAAGGGCCCGTCTGTGGCCTACTTGCCAGGCGTCAGCCTCCCCCACCATTACCATTACCATTCTCCTGCTTGTTTGAGTTTTCCACTCGGTATTTGGAGCATTAATATGTTATTGTGAATCTGTATTTATTACTGTAATATTTGACATATCATTTTCAGAACATTTATCATATAGAAGAGTTTCCCTAACTGTTTTTTGAGCATTAAAGAGCTTTATTTAACTATGAAATTGTAACTTTTGCTTGTGTTACTTTTAATTGACACTGGTGTGTTCTTGCGGGAACATCCATTGTTTTGACGGGAGAAAAAGTCACTCAGTCAAATGTCACTTTTCTGGTACACCCTGTATTTAGTTTGGAGTTGGACATCTCAGGAATGTTATTGTCATTATCTAGGTCCTGTTTTACTATAGAATTATAAGTTTTGTTGATGTTTTTTTGTGTTATATGTGTTACAATCTGTTCCAATAATTTATTATTTTTATTTAACAAAGTTATGTTCTTCCAGTAATCTTATATTTTCGAACAATAATTTATATTTATCTTCACTTACTTTAAGCAATTTCTTGGCAATTCATTTTCAAACTTTAAATTATTTATTACCTCTTGACGGTTGCAGTTTCGTGTGAGGTTAATCACAACATTTTATTCTTGATTCTCCCTTTTCATATGCTAGATTAGGGAAATCTCTCTTGAGACAAGATTTATGATAAATATTTCCATAATTTACACACACTACATTATTACTAGTTTTGGTTTTACTGCATTTAATTGGATTTTTAGAAGCATTAAGCAATTCAGACTCATCATCAGCAGCCATTTTAGAGCAATTAATCAATTAATATTTCCATTATGAGTTAATCATTAATCGATGAATATTTCCAATGTATGGTTTAATCAAACTCTATCTCATTATCAGCACAACACTGGTGTATGTGTATTAAATTATTAAACATGGGTCTCTGAAATGGCCGTGTTGCAATGTATATCGGAGGCAGATATCCTCTCAGATCATTTTCCATCTAGCCATCGTACGGTCAACAGTGCAGTCTGCAAATTTCAGTCTTCCATCAATGAATTATGTCAAATACTTTAATACACAGTGTATGTGTATATGTATGTATATGCTTGGGCTGTCAGACTCCTTGGATACCCCTTTTATCCCAACGAGAAAGGTTGGCAGCCACTAGCGAAGCCCTCTTACTATTAATAATGTGGCTTCTGTGTCGATTGTGAAGACACCTTTCCTCTTTACATAATCCTCCAGACTACTTTGGACTCTCCGAAGCTGGAATACTTATTTCTCAGGGCGCCACATTTTTTGGCCAGTGCAGTCCCCAAAGTGCCAGCCACCTTTAGTTTTTCTGTGACTCCTCAACCACATCAACATTTACCCTTTCAGGACTGCGCTGACGATACTTTCTCTCAATATGGCCTAATTTGCCACACCTGCAACTGCAGATACCTCAATTCGGCCTCCCACTACTTTGCTGTTGGCCTTGCTTTGGCAGAGGATTTAACTTTGTCAGTAGTTGCGTGATAATTAGAGATCGGGAGGCAGCGATAAATTCCAGAGACAACTTTTATGATGATATATTGTAAACTCCTAATGAAACATTCCCAAACATATAACCCATTACCGTGTGTGTTCGTATGCTGTGTCTGTCAATCTCCTAATGAATTTTTTCAAAACTTTTTTTCGTTCAAAGGACTTGAGACTTTTGCATAGGATAGTAAGCTGCCAAAGTCGACATGGGATGTGGGGGTGTTTTTTCATTTTTTTATTTTGATATCTATATCCCCTCACGAGTTTTAAGGACTTTTTGGTTTTGTCTTACTTTACATATTTAACAACTATTCAACTTTTTAAAGATTTTATTCAAAACTTTTTTTTTAATTTTCTGGGGATCGGTTTGTGGGGTAGCAGATGTCACACCTGAAATAACCTTTTAACTGACAAAGAATTACACTTTTCTACTCGACATAAATTTGTAGTATCTGAAAAAAGTATTTTAAATAAGCGCCAATTACATCTGTCGACGTTTAACGCTCCTTCTCACAATATAAATGAATTTTTAGGGACGCTGGAGGTTAACTCCAGAACATGTACAACAAATATTATTAATATTTACACTTGCGATCGCTAGTTAAAAATACATGTGTGTGTTAGTGTTATATTCACCAATACTTTCAGCCCTCCTCATATTAACTGGATGTTACCGAACTCACCAAAATAACCACGATAAGATAATTGTGTCATATATGCATGAACATATTTATGCAGTGACACATCACCTAGAGTTAACTCTAGAATTGACATCATTCATCGCTACCTTTTTTATCTCTAGTGATCATCTTGTGAAGATCAGATGTAGATTTTGGGTTGTGTTATCTGGCTGGCCCTCCACAGACACGGCTCGTACCCTCTGATTTGATTGTGTGGTGTCCTTATAGGCAACCTCAATCTCGAGTGCATGTACTAAAACCTCATTAATTCTGATAACATCAATTGGCTTGCATAATTCCTAATTGTTGGTGTGCTATCATGTAGCACACCGAGTACAGCTTCGCATTGTTCTATTAATCTTTTTAACATGTAGAATTCGAACGTATTTTCACAGATTGAATAAGTTTGTGTTTTTTCAGACCCAACTGAATCTGTCTACTAGTTAAAGCACCTGTTGCTATGTTAGAATGTTTAAAATAATCTACAGTACTGGTACATTTAATAATTGTTGGCTTAATATATGGTTCATCAAAAATTTTATCTAAAATTAGCAGTAAAGTGTGTACAAACACTAGCGTATACAGTAGAGTGGGCCGAAAAAACACTTTATTTTTTTTTCTATCGCTATACCTCAAAAAAGTTGCATATTGCCTAGCTAAGCAAAATGAAAAAAAAAAAATTCAAATAAAAGAATATCTTCCGTTCGCGCATGGCGCTCAAAGTTTTAAAAAATTTCAAAATTTCGGTTTTTTTTAATTAATTTTTTTATAATTGTTAAACTCAATACTAACTAAGCGCTATAGGTACTAATGTGAAGTTTGGGGTATAGGGAATACGAAAAAAAATTAAAACCCTTAAATTGAAAATATTTAGTGTGCGCAAAATGCTCAAAAAACTGGATTTTTTTCTAAAAACGACTGTATTTCGTAGTTTATCTATTTTATGTTCAGTCTATATAAATGATAAACATATTTTTATTTTCAACTTCTTTATTCAATAATCATTAATCAATCACTTTAAAATTTGATTTTTGGGAAAATTTGGGCATAATACTTCGTGACAGGAGGGTAGTTCGTATTAATCCGTCTCTTGCGTCAGCGCCACACACTTTTTGAGATACTGCAGTCACAAGTTTGACACACCGTTCAAACCGCCTGGGTATGACAAGAGAAACTTTGGAAATCTGGTTGCGGCGATGTGTCTGTCATTATCATTTTTATATGTCCTCATCCGTGATTTTTCTTAGTAGTGGAGGAGGAAAGATTTTCAAACTATCCCACCAAATTATATCGACGTAGTATGTTGCTTCAAAGTTTAGTTTTGGCGTGGTGAAATTTCGAATGGGTTTTCCCTTGTAAAGTGATCAAGCTTTCAGTAGTCTGCGTAGTCCCAGTTCTCTGATAGTTTTTCTTTCATCTACTGTCATTGCAAGAATCAAATTTGTTACATGCCTCTATGGTTCAAAATCAAAACCAGCAAACATTTCACAGATGGTCCAAAGATACTTTTTGAAGCTATCAGAACATCACGGTACCTAAATCAAAATTTATTGCAAGTTATCAAGCCAGTAATGGAGCGAAACGCTTTCTTTGTCCATCCCGAAAATTTGATTCTTGCAATGACAGTGGATGAAAGAAGAACTATCAGAGAACTGGGACTACGCAGACTACTGAAAGCTCGATCACTTTAGAAGGGAAAGACCATTCGAAATTTCACCACGCCAAAACTAAACTGTGAAGCAACAGACTACGTCGATATGATTTGGTGGGATAGTTTGAAAATCTCTCCTCCTCAACTACTAAGGAAAATCAAGGATAAGGACATCATAAAAATGATAAAGACAGACCCGCAACCAGATTTCCAAAGTTTCTCTTGTCATACCCAGGCAGTTTGAACGGTGTGTCAAACTTGTGACTGAAGTATCTCAAAAAAGTGTGTGGCGCTGACGCAAGAGACGGACTAATACGAACTACCCTCCTGTCATGAAGTATTATGCCCGAATTTTCCCAAAAATCAAATTTTAAAGTGATTGATTAATGATTATTGAATAAAGAAGTTGAAAATAAAAATATGTTTATCATTTATATAGACTGAACATAAAATAGATAAGCTACGAAATACAGTCGTTTTTAGAAAAAATCCAGTTATTTGAGCATTTTGCGCAAACATTAAATATTTTCAATTTAAGGGTTTTAATTTTTTTTCGTATTCCCTATACCCCAAACTTCACATTAGGACCTATAGCGCTTAGTTAGTATTGAGTTTAGCAATTATAAAAAAAATAATTAAACAAAACGAAATTTCGAAATTTTTTAAAACTTTGAGCGCCATGCGCGAACGGAAGATATTTTTTTATTTGAATTTTTTTTTTCATTTTGCTTAGCTAGGCAATATGCAACTTTTCTGAGGTATAGCGATAGAAAAAAAAAATAAAGTGTTTTTTCGGCCCACTCTAGTATACAGCTTGATCCTGCACTTTCAATCCTCTCCCACAACTCATGCGCGAGAGTGCGACATCATACATATGGGTACATTGCTAAAAATACACAATTTAAAAAAAGTTTTTTTATAGATAGTGATTACTCACCACCGTCAGTCAAAAAATTATTGTTCAGCAGATCATTGATATATAATGTGTCACATGATTCCAAAAGGGTACAGCGAAATCCGCCTCAAATTATTTACTGATCACATCCGTACATTAATCCACTTGATCACAGATTTAAAAAAATATTTTCTAAATTTAATAATATCAAATTAGCCTTTAAAAACAAACAAAAAAACAAACTTACTACATTTCAACCATAATGTCCACATTGATGAAAACACCCTGTATAGTATGGAATAATAATAATAATTAATGTCCCTAAATATAAGACATCTAGTTGTTGGCATTTATTGTCATTGTTCTTTTGTTTCACTAATAAGTTTTTATATCCAAATTCTTTTAAGTTGTTTTTTTTTGCCTCATAAAAATACGACTTTTGTTTATTTTGTTATAATAAAGTTTTTGAATATTGGCGTATTATTTGAAGTATCTGCAATAAACAATTTTATGATCACGTGGTGAACTGCTCTCACGTTGCTGTTGTCTCATTTTTGTTATTATTGCGTCAGTCGTTAGCGTGGAAAGTTACACCGGCATTTCTCTTTAACTTAAAAATATATGTTTATACAACTGAAGAAAAAGTGCAAATGATCAAGTGGTATTACGGCGGTAATACTGCTGAGGGAGTTATCGGGAGATTCATTTTTACATTTGAAAACCGTCCTGCCCCGACGGTTCAAACTGTATTAAACATTATTCATAAGGTTGAGTCTGTGGGATGTGCGACTAATTGCAGAAAATGTAGTCATTTAAATGACGAAGACGAGCCTACAGTTTACTTAAGGGAAGATTGGGAAAGGCGGGAAACTAATGTCTGTAGTTTCGCCGAGGTAAATGCACCTTGTTCGAATAGACAAATCTCGTAAGAAGTTGGTGTACAAGAGCGAACAGTGCGGAATATTCTGAAAATAAATAAGTACCACTGCTACAAAATTATGACTACCCAAGAAATTTGTCCTAAAGACCGTACGAAACGAATGGATTTTTGTGAAACCATGATGGAAAAGGCTAATGAAAACGAAAATTTCATCAAAAATATTTTATTCACTAATGAAACATCTTTTTCGATACATGGCCGGCATAATCCTTCTGTAGTTCGATATCGGTCCAGGGAAAATAAACATTTGAGTGTGCCATTACGTACTCAATATCCACAAAAAAGTAAATGTTTAGGCCGGCATTTTAGGTGATCATGTCATTGTCCTATTTTCATTGACGGTAACTTAAATGCCGACAAATATTTAAACATTTTGCAGAATCAGATTATTCCGGCTGTTCAAGCTCTTGACGTCAACTTCGAGGAGATTTGGTACCAGCAAGACAGCTGTCGTGCATAATGCAAGAAAGGTGCAAGAGTTTTTAGACAACACTTTCCCAAGATATGTGGGGATATGCAACATCACAAATTTATAAACATGAACACGAGCGAGCGCGTGACTTGAAAGAGTTACGTGCTAAAATTGTTGCCACCCTACAGAGTATGACTCCTGACATGCTTTTAAATGTCAGGAACGAATTTTATTACTGATTAGGGTATTGCCAGGCGCAACAGGGCGACATATTTGACCCCCTGATAAAATAACATTTGGAAAAAAAATTTTTTGTTTAATTTTTAATACGTTTTTTTAAATCTATTTCATCTTAGAATTTTTTATTTTATTTTCGTTCGAATATTTGTTAATTTATTTTTATTTAATAGCAGAATGCCATTTTACTTTCACACCAAATGGCCAAAAATTACTCAAAGAATTGCCACTGAGTTTTTTTGATGCATTTTAAAAACAATTATGCATCAAATAACTAGAAATTCTCGAGATAAACAGGGATACGTAGTTATTTACAGAAATAACAACTATACCCCGCAACATTTTGAAATTTACTAACCAAAACATTACCAACAGTGTCATCGGCTACCTGATCTGATGAAAGGCGGGCCATCGCAGCGCATGACCTAAAGATGAATAATTTATTGGCAGTACTTGTCCCGCTACTAATTACGCATACCAATGGTCGTGCTCGCAACTTCGTGGTTTTTGGGGTATTTAGGAGAATTTACCCCGAGTGGCCAATTCACTATCTCTGTCTTTGTTTTTCTTATTAGTTTTAGATAAAGAGAATATTTGCAAATCGCTAGAATTTTCCTAAACACCTAATATCTGTACAATAAACTGTGTGTGGAAAGAAGGGATATGATAGGGCGTGCTCTCTTTACTTCACAGAGACAACGTACAATAAGGCAACATTGATACATAATTCTCTTTCTCTGTAAAGGACAAGAAAAGAAAGGAGGCAACTTAAATAATCCACTATTATTTTATTAAAGGATAGTAAATGTATATCAAATTATTCTGCAGATTTTGTAGGAAAATTAAATACAGGGGAATACCGGCTCGGTGGAGAAATTGGTTAGAGCGCACGATGGCAAGTGTGACTAGATAATTTCTCCATTGTAGCTGCGAGTTGGAATCCCGCCACCGGCTCTGGCGATGTTGGAGGGAATGTTTGTGTGTCTAGATTTTTTTCATAAGTGCAACCTTTTCCCGTGTAACTTTGACTTTGGATTCGGGGGTTGCCTAATTTCGGTAGTGTTTATTATTATTATTGAATATGGCTCGCAAACAGTTCATGGATTTCCATACGGTCTCTCTATTAGCATCTGCTAGTTTAATCTGAAACTGCATGACTTGAACGTTATGTGACCACACAAACTCCCCACACTACACGGTGTCAGCCGTAACTGCGCTCTGAAAATCGTCAGATGCCATTGGCAGATCTTATATTAACTCTATGATTATGATGGCTGCATGGAAGAGCATTTCTATGAACTCTGCCATCATTTTATATCTTTTTTGTAACTTACTAAATGAAAGAAAGACATTATTACTATTATCCCAGGATACCATTTAAACATTTATAATTTTTATTTTGACATTGATAATTAAGATCACATATGAAACTACTTAATATACTCTGCCACACCATATGCATCAGTTACATTGATGTGATATGAATCTGTTACTTTGCTGAAAATGTGTATGAAGGTGTTTAAGCAGTAGGTATTATATTTTTTTTATTTTTTAGTTTAGCCTAAGGTACCTCTTTATGGGTCACTCTTCCGAAGAATTGTATATATTTATAGAAATTTCTTTTTTTTTTCAGAAAACTTCCATTGTTAAAATTCCTCTCATTAATTTTGTGGCACACTGCAAAGGGATTGTGACTCATTTGCAATTCTCAGAAATAAGATGAGGAAAAATTTCATATGTATATTAAAATAAGTAGTTTATTCTGCAATTCGTTTTAAAAATGCGAAATTTCATATCAATATTTCCCGCGGGTTATGCAAAACATTTTAGAAAATGATAAATATACGTTCCAAGATCTTAAACCTAATTATGTAAAAGTCCTTAACCAAGTAGACAACAAGACGTAAATAATTTATCTTAATTCCGTATGTTATGTTTGCTCAAAATTTACAGTTACTTAGCTTTGGTTGCTGCATTGACTGGGGAAGCAGATTTTGTTTTTATTCCTGAGTGGCCCGCCGAATCTAATTGGAAAGAAGTTCTTTGCAAAAAAATACTCCAGGTATCTTCATGCCAATTACCATTTTAATTGTGGGAATTTGTTGCAGATCTTTTCTCCTACTTTTTTTTATATGTTTTTTTAAATTTTGCTTCATGTTAAATAACAAACTACATGCAACAAATATTAATTTTATCTTTCTATTAACATTTTTTGCTTAATTGTTGTAGAATTATTTTAGTTCATTATAATCATTATTGTGTATTTTGATGTATATATAAATTAAATGTTAAAAATTGTTTTGAAATTTTTGGCCAATATATCATCCATGATTAGCCGATGAAAAATCATGTCACCTATTATTATTAATAAAAAGTTAATAAAAATATTTCATAAGTAATTCTAGGGCGCTGAATTAGACAGGTAATATCGTCCGCCATTTTGGGTCCAGTTGGTTCGAAGTAAACAACGCGGTGTATATGTAAATACAGGCATTCGTGCCCGAAATATTCAGTTTTGAACAAGTTTTAATATATTTTCTTGAGTGAAAACGACAATTATGAAAAATTGATTGAATTCCGTGTTTACATTGCAAATTGAGGTTATGCCTTTAAATGTTAATTATGGTTTGTACATTAGCTACTAATTATAAAAAAGAAATAGGCGTAGATAAAAATAAAATATCTTAAAACTTGCTCAAAATTGAATATTTCAGACACGAATGCCTGTATTTACATATAGCGCCCTAGTAGTACCTCTTCAAACAGAGTTTGCCGGCATCACCTTCAAAGAGTGCTAGCCCCCTAAAGCTGCGTATTTATTTGAGCATATTTGCGCGCAAATATAATCAGATGTATATCGGATATAAACGCGTACGCGCATAGTCCCAACACACAGGAACGCGATCCGCAACGTCAGTATTTGTAGATGGTCAAAGAGAATTTACGTGTAAATTTGCTCAGTGTGTTCTGCATGGTAAATATATGAATATATTGTTATATTATTCCTTTCAGACATTCCTTTCCGTCTAATCACTCACAATTAATTTGCACGCACGACTGGAGCAAAGATTTACACGCACGAACAAAGGTTTTATTTTATTTTTATAATTTTAATGAACGAACGTATTTGCGCGCAAATCATTTGTACGCGCAAATATGCTCAAATTAATAGCAGCTTTACGTGCATGCGTGCGTGTTTGTATCTCCGCGGATGGTACATGAGGTTGAAATTGCTAAAATATTATTCTACATAAAAGTTTTTGCTTTCCTAAAAAAAAATACGATTCACGTTGAGAAACTTGATGTTTTCTATACAGGGTGCTCAAAAATTACAAAAACTTTAAATTTGCTGAAGTCAGTATCTTTAATTTTGAAACAAAATGTTCAATAAAAAAATTTGTTTCAAATTTGATAGCCAACCAGAACCAAAGTTTCGATTGAATATTATTGTTTTTGTAAATTACGCGTTACATCACATTTTAAAATACCTCCCTATAAGGTACAGGGTTATTCATTATAAATTACCCACCCCTTATCATCGTTATTATTGCCTATAGAAAATAAATAAATAAAAATTGTGTGGTTATGACTGAATTTTGTTATAATGCTATCAAAAGTACAGTAGCGTGCAGATTTCAGGGGATACAAAAAAATAATATATTTTTTTAAATAGGATGCCCTATATATTATTAAATTTTTGGAATGATCCTTTGTTCCTGATTTCAAAAATATACCATATGTTACCCTTACCATATAACGTTTTTGAGTTATTAAACGTCGAATATCTTAGTTAAACTAGTTACTGTAAATATGGAAAAGTTAACATTATTAAAGTGAGCTATGAAAATGACAACTATTATGTTTGATAGGTGACATTTCTTTAATGAAATAATCAAAATGGTTTACAGTGAGGAAGGAAAAAACCAAATATTTATACAAAATAGATAACAAAGATTTATTTAGGAAATTTAAATATAAATAAATGATAACTCATAAAAGATGTTCGATGTGCACCATTATTGTCAATGCATAATTGATAACGTCGTCTTATATTTATAATTGCACCGGAAATGGCTTCATTATTTACATTCAGATTGTTTATTTCAAGTCGAATCCTGTCTTTAATGACGAATACTATTATTATTATTATTATTGACAATGTCTTTTAGAAATCCCCCAAAAAATAGAATCCATATGGGTCAAATCCGGACTGTTAGGAGGCCATTATTAGGTCCATTATTCCCTATCCATATTGGGAATACATTATTCAAACGATATCGAACGGGTAGGACACTATGCGGAGTTGCCCCATCCTGCATCCAAATCATATCATCAAGTTTGGCTTCCGGAAATTTTCTGCAAAAGAATATTTTCTGCTTCTGGGATAATTATTTCCAGATAGGTAACTCCAGTTAAAGTATAATCATAAAATATAGGCCCAACAATTTTGTTATTCCACACAAACGCTAACAGTTTTGCTTCCTGATTTTTTTTATTTGCTTTACCAATATTTTTCTGTTGTGCTTGTTTTCCCACGACCTTCGATTTTTTCTGTTAAAAACTCCTACCATAGAAAAGGATGATTTATCAGGGATCTTCATCCAACTTTTGAATCATCTGGAGGCAAAAGTCCAGCCTTTTTCTTTTATGAGCCTCTGATAAAACTTGTACGGGTAAAATTGTATATGATCTGTAGCTGTTATTTTTTAACGTACGTTGGATTTTGGAATAACTTTTACCTAATTGATCGACTGCATTAATTATACTACATTCATAATTTTCTAAAAAATAATACAATGTTTCAAAAAAAGTCTAATTCGCGAATAAATATGAATGGGCTTACCTTCGAAATGAAGCAGTATATCTAGCTGTTCTTCCTGGTTTGCTTGAACTACACGCATTTTTCTACTAAAACTGGAGGTATTATTCACCGTTCGGTAAATATTTTTGAATGTATTGTCTGATGGTGTTGGATGATTTGGATACAACACCCTATATGCTCTTTTTGCTGCACGTTTATTTTTGTTATTTTGTATATAACGAGTAAATATTTGGACTTTTCTTCCTCACTGTAAACCATTTTGATTATTTCATTAAAGAATTGTCAATTATCAAACAATAATAGTTGTCATTTTCATAGCTCACTTTAATAATGTTAACTTTTCATTCGTGTGTGAGACTGTGGAGGTCACATCATACCAAAGTCCGAGTGATTTTGTCAGTTCATTAGAGTTTTTAAAAGAATGTCAGACACCCAGGATGATGAAGGAAGTGATATGGAGTGGTTAATCAGTGAATACAAAAGTAGAAAAAGAAAATAACATGGAGTTAATGCCTTAACGAATCAAGTAATCCATGAAATTATATCAGCGAACAACAAAAACCGCAAGAAAAAAGATGCACAAGATAAAAGTAATCAAAATAAAAGCAACTTAAAATCAACAGAAAGAAATACAACAAAAAACTATTCATTAAGAATGAAAGAAATCACAAATAAAAAATACAAACATTTATTCTATATAAATGCTGCAGAATCTGTCGACAGATTAACCATGGTGGACATCTGGAGCGAGGTTTATCCCAATTCAATGGATGTAATACTTCAGACAAAAAAAAGGATTTTTACTCAAATCCGATACAGACAACTGATTGGCAAAGTTATTGGAAAATAAAAAAATATCAAATTACAAGGAAACTAAACCTTACTCTACACAAACGCGTAAGGAACCGGAGCCGACCTATTGCTTGGTGATTGGTACAGTCAAAAAATGTATACATGAGGATAATATAAGCTTATTCCTAAACGAACAAAATATTAAGCACAGGTATTGCAAAAGAATTACATCGAGAGCTACTAAACAGCCCACAATGTTAATTCGTGTTATAACAGGATGTCAGCTGTCGTTGGAAAAATTAATCAACAATGGTCTGTTCTCACTATCCTGTGTACTCAAGCACTCCACTAAAGCCAGTACCTATTCCTTGTAATAAATGCAACCAATTTGATCACATAACTGAAAAATGCACAAATCCAATCACTTGTGAAAAATGTAAAGGAAACCACCACACCAGCAAATGTACAACGGATCAACCCCCAAAATCTCTGGCATGTGGCGCAGAAGACCACAAAGCCTGGTCATTTAAATGCTCAAAAAGACCTACCCAACTGATTGAGGGAATTCCTAACACGACTATTAGATTATTGAGCAAAAAAAATAATGAAATATCACTAGAAAAAAAAGCCAACACAAAAATAAACAAACCAAAGCATGTAAACAGAGAGGAATTGCTTCAAAAACTAAGGAAAAAATTCGTACAACTCTACAATATAGATACTACAGTTGTTTTCTCAGGAAATCGCATGTATATATTAATGTTTGACTTAGACAAACCATTAAGTACTTCTCCCACGGAACCTCTACATGGCTAGCAAAATTGTCACATTCACGTCTCTTAACTTATTATATAGTAACATAAACAGTTATAACACCAAAAAGCAATTATTATATAACTACATTGAGAACAACAATATCAATTGTGCTATGCTGGTAGAAACCAAGACAAAAAGTAATAGTAATAACGATACTAGGTATAGAAATTGGAAAACTTTACAACTTAATGAAAATCAAATAACAAATAAGGCAAGAGGAGGAAGCATAATACAAACACATCCTAATCTAAATATGGGGAAAGCTAATCCACCCAAGATAAACAATCTTCTTAATGAATGCCTACACGTCACAATTCCATTTCAAAATGACCTTCTGCATTTATTTCTAGTATATATCCACCCAACCTCAAAAATTGAGGAGAATATTTTTGTCAAAGCATCATTATATAAATATGCTATTATAATTGGAGATTTAAATGTAAACAACGAAAAATAAGCAAATTGACACTTTCCTGAATAACACAAACTTTGAAAAATGGATCACCCCACCTACCTTTCTCATGGAAAACAACAAAGATATAACCCCAGACTTAATACTGTATTCCCAAAATTTAAGGAATAATTTCCAAAGTGTTGATTTAACCTCGGACTTAGGCTCCGACCATCTAGCACTGCACATTTGGTTTCAACTAGATAAGCTAGTAACAAATATCCAACCAACAACAAAATTTCATTTCAAAAAGAGTAATATGGAAAAAAAATAACTCGGACATAAGGGCATATCTAGAAACCAAACATGACGAAATTAACAGTATCGAGGATGTTAACCAATTTAACCTAACTCTAAAGCAAATTATTCATGACAACACGCCGATCATAGAGATGCAATACTATTCACACACATTACCACCTTTTATAATAAAAATGATAAAGACGAAAAGAAAAATGCTATGGGAGTATCAAGCAAACTGCGATCCAGAACCAAAAAAACAAATAAATCAATTCAACAAACACATTCAAAAAATAACCTTCCAGTACAAAACCCACACATGGTTACAAACATGTAAAACAATCAATGAATCCAGAGGACGTCTATTCTACCAGCAAGTAAATAAATTATCTAAATACAAGGCAAAGCCAAATCTTCCAGCTATTGAAGTAAATGGGCAGTTATATGAAAGTGACAAAGATAAAACAGACATATTCGCAAAATACTATGAAGACCATTTCAGTGAACAAATCCACCCCAATTTTAATCAGGACCACCAGCCTGTGATTAGTAACTGGTACCAAAACTATTTCAACAGCAGTTATTCCACCAATGAGGATATTGAAATTGATGAAGAGGAATATTTCAACATTTTTAATAAGCAGAAAAATACGTCACTTGGCATGGACAACGTTCCCTGGACTATTATAAAGCAACTGGAATATGCAGCACATGAGTATATAATTAAAATATTTACATTCTGCTTAAAAAACAATCATTTTCCGAGTGAATGGAAAAGAGGAGTGATTATAAATATTCCAAAAATGAACAGTGACCACAAAAAACCTAATGGTTATAGACCGATTACTTTACTGCCCGTTTTAGACAAACTTTTGGAAAAAATCGTCAGGAATAGAGGGTATAGCATCATCAGATCAAAAATACCAACTCATTAATTTGGTTCCCGAGAAAATTGTGCCACCACACATCCTTTAACTATTGTTACATCTAACGTTCAAACAGCTAGACCCCAAAATTTAAAATCAGCTGCAGTCTTTCTAGATATTAAAAAAGCGTTTGACTCTGTATGGCATAAAGGCCTACTATATAAAATGAAGAAAATAAGCACCCCCGATTACTTGGTGCACTGTACTCAGCAATTTTTAGAAAACAGACAAATATGTGTTAAAGTCAACGAGGAAAAATCTGCTAGCTTCATCCCAACTCAGGGATTACCACAAGGATCGCAGCTATCACCGTTACTTTACAATATCTATTGCTATGACATCTCGCAGCATCAAAATGCAAGTCAAGACGAAACCTATATTTTGCAGTATGCGGACACTACGGCAATTATATCCCATGGCAAAACAATTACTAAAGTAATTGAAAATTTACAGTCAAAAATTAAGGCAACAGAGGATTGGTTTAATAAATGGAGACTAGTACCCAACCCCTCCAAGACATAATTTACAATTTTCAATCACCCGGTAACCAATACATCTCCAACAATAAACATCGGCAACCAGCAGATCAGTCCATCACAGTAATCCAAATATCTAGGTATAACTTTAGACCATAAACTAAATTTTAATATGCATACTGCTTTAGTGAAGTTAAGAGCCAAAAATAGAGCCAAATATTTCCGGGCACTGACATTTAAAAAAGGAGGGAATTTCGACAAAATCTGCTTCCATTATTTATACATCCATTTGTCGACCAATTATAGAATATGCAAGTGTTTTATTTATGACCTGCAGAAAACCAGCATTACAAAACTTAAAAGTAGCAGAAACTGCATCCTTAAGAGCCATTACCAAAATAAGGCATCCAGATAATCCTCTACACAACCCATCAAACGAACTTCTCTATACTCGAACACATATAAAATAGACCTTCGTTTCCAAGATTTATCGAATAGGTTTGCGTCTCGCCCCCACAACATCAAATTGATTCAACCCCATTACAGAATTCGAAACAGGCAGGCAAAATCTAAACTTAAATTCCCAGAGTGGACCCTTTACGAGGAGATTCAGGCTTCAGTCGAGGAAGATCTACGATTAAATATATAATATATAGTATCCAATTTTTAAAATTTTTCAATTTTTCAACCTTTACAGTTGTTTTTTTTGTTCTAAATCATGTATTAATTTCTCATTTCGAAACATAAAATATTTTTAATGTAACAGGCACTTTGTACAATAATTATGGGCTGAAGGACCTCGGTCAATGGCCTTTTGGGGGTAACCAGTAAATAACATTTATTATTATTATTATTTTTGTTAACTTTTCCATATTTACAGTAACTAGTTTAACTAAGATATTCGACGTTTAAAAACTCAAAAACGGTATATGATAGGGGTAACATATGGTATATTTTTGAAATCAGGAACAAAGGATCATTCCAAAAATTTAATAACATACAGGGTATCACATTTAAAAAAAATATTATTTTTTTGTATCCCCTGAAATCTGCACGCTACTGTACTTTTGATAGCATTATAACAAAATTTAGTTATAACCACACAACTTTTTTATTTTTTTTTTTTCTATAGGCAATAATAACGATGATAAGTGGTGGGTAATTTATAATGAATAACCCTGTACAATTTCACTGTTTGGTATTTTATAAATTCAGAATTGTTTATCTGATACTTATTCGCCTAGTGCAAATGAAATTAGCTAAATAGAAAAGTTTGCAAAAACTGCCTCAGTATTTTATTAAAAATTCGCTTATTTGACAAACATTCCAATATTCAATTGAAATTTTGGATTTTGACTTGGCTATAAAATTTTAAGTTTTTTTATTTAACATTTTGTTCCAAAATTAAAGATAGAATAGAATAGAATATTTATTCATGAATAAAAAGATATATAATAATGTATATTTGGCATGTCAACATAAAATATAAAACAAAAGAAATATAACGTCAATATAAAACAATATCAAAGTGTAAATGTAAATAAATAAAATTATATGAATAAAATCAAAAATTTGAATTTATAACCTAGTGGCTATTTTGTTTATATAGGAACTCTTTTATGGAGTAAAAACCATTTTTAATAAAATTACTCTTTAAAAGCCCGGTTATTCAATCGTTGGTTAGCTAAACTCGCACTTTTAGAGTTCGAATTTTTTCAATTCTACATTTGTTTTGGAAGTGGTTATAGCAACAAATATTTTATCCATAAGTTAACTTTTACTTGAAGTGGTTTGTATTAGAATCACGTCGATTTTTATGAAAATATAGTGCTAGTTAATCTCCAACATATAGTTAACTCACGTTTGTAAAATCAGGCCTTAATGTGGCAAACTATTGATTCATTTAGCACACTTATAAAGTGAATCTTTAAAGGTTGTTGTCCTGTGGATAGGAATTAAGACTTTATTACATTGCTTTGTATTAAGTTTATTTATTTATTTAATTTACCACAAAAATGATAAAAATGTATCTATATATGGCAAGTCATATCAATAGAATTTAAAAATATAAGAAACAATAAACATGCAATAAAATATAAATAAAATACTTATAATATAATTTAATAAGTAAACGTCACTAATATGTCAATATGGAACACATAGGTAATTAATCAAAATTTGTGTATATCAAAACAAGGTATAGACTGTAATAATTTCTGTGCAGAAATTTTTGCACACCATAATACCCATTTTCTGCGAGAAAATTCTTTGTTTTTTTTTTTTAACAAATGGCCACCATTTTTTATGTTACGAATCTCAGTTGGTAACGCATTGTAACAAACTATGCAATTGTATTAAAAGCAATGTTTGAAATTTTTATTTATGTGGTTAGGAATAGAAATGAGATCACCATGTCTTGAGCAAATTTCAAAATTTTGTAATTTCTGAGCGCCCTATATAAAAAAAAATAGGTGTTCCATTTTAAAAAAGAATTTGAAAAGTGTTGGATTTTTTTATGTTCTTTTTTTTGTACTAAATAAAGCATCTGCACGTGACATCACGTTTGTCTAGGTCGTTGCTTGGAGGATAAACAAATAAGAAATCATAACCTCACATCAGTTCCTTATAAAAATACCATTATACTTATACCGGGTGGCCCAGGGACTAGGGAACCCCCCAAATTTTTCTACAATTTTCGAGATAGAAATTTGAAATTTGTAGGGATGAATCAAGACAAAAATTGTAATTTTTTGATTCGCCCGCGCCAAAAAAAATCACGTCCGCTTTAACCGGAAGTGACTCCAACTTTCTTATTTTAAATAGCACCCTATTTAGGTGATTTTTCTGATGAATATTTAATTTCCCTTTATAAAGCTTTTTTCAGATTTAAAATCGATTCATAAATAACCCAGACAATTACATTTGTTTATTTCTTTTACGAAGGCCATGAATCTAATAAACGGAATACATTATAAATAAAATTAATTATCAACACTCGTTGTAAGGGTGTCTACCATCATTACTATTATGTAATTGTAATTATTTCTCATATCGTTTATTTCTTTATTTACGTTTGTTTGTTTTTTTTTTTTCGATATGTTTATTTTTTACATTTCGTACTACCATAACTCGCTTATTTTGAATAGCAAATAGCAAAACAAATATATAACTGCAAAGATGCCTTTGGAAAAACAAAAATACAGTTGTCAACAATAAAGATCTGCCATTATTGTAAAACGTATTTTGCAAATAATTAAGTGAAATTTACAGAAAATGGATTATTTTCGTTATACAAATAATGAAAAAACTGATTTATTACTTATTTATGGAGAATGTCAGAAAAATGCACGTGCTTCCTGCCGTTTATATCGTCAGAGATGTCCAGATCGACACCATCCTAGTGTAATCTCTTCACCAGACTTGAAAGAGAATTTAGAAAAGAGCGTGATGTTCAAGCAGCAGAAGAACTATTTATAGTTAGTGAAGAAGCAGAAATAAATGTGTTAGCAGCGGTTCAGATTGACCCTTCTACATCTCTGAATCGGCCGGGGGTACCAAGGCTAACCACCTGGTACCCCTTCTACTTCGGGTTCCATACAACCTTAGAAGAAGGGCTCCTCACGATCGACCCCAAGCGGATGGGGGTCAGAGACAGGCAGGAGGGGCCTCACCGGATAGTCTCAACAACGACGAAATTGGCAATGTACACGGACGCTCTAAGTGGACGAGGGAACTCCAGGATGACTTGCTGACCTGCCGCGAGAGTAGCGAACCTGAGCGAAGGGGATACATGGCGCGATTGCATGCACTTTGGTGCGGAATGCATCCAGAGCATCGCGCCTTCTCTCAACGACATCTGAGACATCAAGTATTCTTTCTGCTCAGGACAGGTTACGTAAGGGCACCCCGTCAGCTGGAATAACTGCCAGCCGCAGTCCCACCGCGGCAATTATCAGCTGATGGGGAACATCCTTTAGAGTTCACCGATGTAGACTTAAGGACGAGGGTTAGCCTTAACACCAGGGCTAATCTAAAGCCACAAGACCTGGCTAGAATGGACGAGGTCATCGATGAGGAAATTCCGGAAGATGCCGACATCTGGCAAATCAACAGTGCCGTGTACAACGCCGCGAAGCAACTCGTCCCCCGTGAGAGGTCAACCAATCACGGGGTCGAGAAAGCCAAGCGGCGTGTACAAAAAATCGAAGGCAAGATACAGTCGGCCAGACAACACGCTTCTCGGATCCAGAGTGTGGTGGAATATAAGACGACTAGTAGAGTTTTTACTGCCAGGATCCGGCGCATAGCTGCCGGATTAAGACGTCAACACCATACTCTAAATCTGACAGTGATGCTTACCATCAAGCAGCACTGTCTAGATAGGATCCGAGCACTCATGGCGATAAAGAAAACATTGAAGAGGCGAGTGAGGAGTATGGAACAAAACAATTTGTTCCGTACGAATCCTTCCCGCCTCTTTTAAGAGCCACAGCGTGTTGTCGAGAATCCGCCGACTGTAGAAGATGTCGAGACCGTCTGGAAGGGAATCTACGAAACGACGCGTCCATTCAATAGCGACACTCCATCAATTGCACACTTCGAGGCTCTGTGTCACAGGCATCTTGAAGAGCCAGAAGAAGTGTGCCCGGCAATCAGTACGGAGGAAGTCCAACAAGCACTTGTTGGTACCAAGAACTTCGCTGCCCCGGGCCCAGACGGCATTAACAACTGATGGTGGAAGAAATTTCCTTCAACTCACCGCCGTCTGGCGCGAGTTTTCAACTCATGGTTGAACGAGGGACAGCAGATTCCGCACTGGTTCGTCGAGGGACGTACTGTGCTTATCCCCAAAAAGGGGGATCTTTCCGACCCGAGGAATTATAGGCCGATCACTTGCCTTAACTCCTGCTACAAGATATTTACACGTATCTTGTATGCTAGGACGCTGAGGTCTGTTGATCCGGTCTTCCAGCAGATACACGAACAGCGTGGTGCCAAGAAGGGCATGAGAGGTTGCAAGGACAGCCTGCTGATAGACAACTGTATTACACAGGATTCTGTGCAATACAAGCGGAATCTATCGATGGCCTGGATTGATTACCGCAAGGCATTTGATACAACATCGCACGAGCTATTGTTGTACTTGCTCGAATGTCTTGCGGTACCAGCACCACTAGTGAGATGCATAGAACAGCTGCTGCCACTCTGGAAGACCCGCTTCACCATAACATCAGGTGCACAGCGGGTCACGACAGAGCAGGTGGCATTTAGGAGAGGAGTTTTCCAGGGTGACTCCCTGAGTCCTCTCCTCTTCTGCATCTCACTGCTGCCGTTGTCTGTTGGGCTCCGCCAAACCCGCGGATATCAATGCGGGCCACCCAGCGACCGGAGGCATAAGGTCACCCATCTATTTTATATGGATAACCTTAAACTTTATGCCTCCGGAGAGCGCGAAATACAAAACGCTCTTAGGGTGGTCGAAGAATATACGCGGGCAATTGGTATGGAGTTCGGGTTGGACAAATGTGCAGTCGTCCACCTCAAGAGAGGACGATGCGGGGAATTCCCTGAAGATGCGCAGCTCGCAGACGGAAGCATTCTAAGACATCTGGATGCCGGAGAGGCCTATACATATCTGGGTGTGCAACAAAGGCACATTCAGGATGTATCACAAATAAAATATTCTCTCCGCGGCAAGTACAGACACCGCCTCCGAAAGATTTGGTCTTCCGAACTTTCGGGGAAGAACAAGTGTCTGCAACTAATATGCTTGCCGTTCCGATTCTGCTCTACTCCTTCGGAGTAGTTAAGTGGAGGGTAGATGAGTTGCGTCAATTAGACAGAGATACCCGCAAGATGATGAATATTCACAGAAGTATTCATCCTAGATCGTGTGTACCTCCCACGTCAACGGGGGGGCCGAGGACACTTGAGCCTGGCAGAGTAGTTCTGAGTATGGCATGGTACATACTCAGGAGCTCAGATCCCCCTCTTGCGGTTTGTAAAACATCACGAAACTGTAGGAGTGGGAGCAGGATTGTTCAAGGCAGCGAAAAGAGCCGCAGATGAACTCGGTCTCGCATTTGACATCAGGCGAGGAGGCCGGCGAGGTGCTGATGTTGAGTCAGTCACCGAACTTCAGCCAAATCGTCTGAAAGCCCGAATCAGAGCTGCCGAACAGGAAAATCTGTTTCGGTAGCACGTCGATAAACCCCAGCATGGTGTCTTCTATAAGAACATAGAAACACTGGGTTTATCGATCAGGCTGACCTTCGCCTTTCTAAGGTCAGCAGGGCTTAAGTCGGAGACCGAGGGATTCATTATGGCCTGCCAAGATGGTGTTATCAACACCTTGGTCTACCGTAGCCGCGTGTGGCGTGTAGAGGTTCCTGATATCAACTGCAGGACCTGCCATCAGGTGCCGGAATCGCTCATGCACTTACTATCTGCGTGTCCCGTATATGCGATTTCGGCCTACATCCACGGCATAACGCGGCGTTACGAGTGCTATACTACCAACTAAGGCACTGGTACGGGGTAGACCAGACACCAGTGCTGCCTTACGTCCCCGGAGATATTGAGTCCGTTGTCGAGAACGAGAAATGCCGGATTTACTGGAACTACTCGTTCCCGACCGTCAGGCTAATCCAAGCCAATAAGCCTGACATAGTCCTCCTCGACCACCAACTCAAGGTGATGTATGTCATCGAGTTCTCGGCACCTGCTGAGAAGAACATCACCTTGAAGGAGCAGGAGGAACGGACCGAATATGGCGATCTCCGGTTCGAGCGCCAAGTGCTGTACCCAGGCTACTCAGTAAAAATGATCGTCCTTATAATCGGTGTACTCGGAGGGATAAAGCCTACGCTGCTCTCGGAACTGAAGATCATGCCGGTCTGCCAAAAATCAGCCGAGTGGCTGGCCGGCCAAATGCAGAAGGCGGTCATTCTGGGTTCTCTCCGTCTGCTTAGGGCACACGATTCTGGTATCTACAGTCACTAACCCTGCGGTATGTGGGGAGTGGCTGTAGTTGATGCGCCGGCGCGACTCCCGTGGGCATGGGAGGCCACGGGAGGACTGACCGGCATCGGGAAACCGAAAAAAAAAAACAAAAAAACAAATTTATTTATTAATTAAACATGTATATCTACCCTACCCGACAAAATGAATTTTTCATCGCAAATAAAGAAACTAGGGAGTAAGTTTTGGAAAACCAGAGTTATAAACTAGAAAATAATGAAGAAATAGTGAGTACATTAAACCAAAGTACACAAACTTATAAAAACTGAACTAAATTAAGTGTTAAGTAACTAAAACCTTATAAATTTTGTTCAAAATGGCCTCCGTTTGCTTGAATACAAGCACGAGTTCTTTTTGAACATTCTCTCATTACATTTCGTAAGTTTTGGGGATTTATGTTATTAATTGCCTGTTTCACTCTATCCTCGAGATCTTCTCTAGTAGTCGGCTGCTGAGAATATACATTATTAACACGCTTTTATATTAGCTTCACCTGTATGTTTGTGAGTTTGTTTGTTTGTAACCGACTCTTTGGACTCGATTTTGACCCACTTTAAACGGACAGATTTAATTGAAACTTTGTACACTTACGAAGCACCGGTAACAATACAATAATTTGATAAGTTTATATCATTATCCTGATGAGGATCGCCAGAATTAAATAATTTCCTCACGTATCCTCTGCGTGAGAGCAAGTGGCTTATTACTGTTAGTACATTCCGTGATTCTCAGTTCGTTCGTTGGCCGAGCGGGCTAAGGAGTAAGTCTTAGTCGACGCGAAACGATGGACTCCTCGGGCGTGAGTTCATATCCCGTCTATGGCTGAAAAAAAATATATTTTTTTTTTCAGAAGTATCTGTTGGATCGTAATATGTTATAATATCAGCATCAATAAGCAATATAAATATAGTTTAAAAAAACTAAAAAACACGCTTTCATAGCACATCAAACTAAAAAGTGAAAAATAAATATAGTTTAAAAAAACTAAAAAAACACGCTTTTAAAGCACATCAAACTAAAAAGTGAAAAATAATTATTAATATAAACTGAAAACAATAATGAACGAAAAATACTAGTATTATTGTGAAAAAAAGCGTGTGCCATATTTTTCGTATGTCGAGCAACTCACGCTTTTTTCACAATAATACTAGTATTTTTCGTTCATTATTGTTTTCAGTTTATATTAATAATTATTTTTCACTTTTTAGTTTGATGTGCTTTAAAAGCGTGTTTTTTAGTTTTTTTAAACTATATTTTTTAAATATCCCCACAAATAATAGTCTAATGCACTCAAGTCCGTTGATCTCGCAGGCCATCTAGTTGGGCCATGAGTACCCATCCAGTGATCTCCAAAACGATTATTTAAATATCTCCTAACCTCAAGTGTATTATGGGGAGGAGCCCCATCCTGTTGGAAAATTAACATTCTTTCTCGAGCAATAAGTAAATTCTCTAAAGATTCTTCTATTTCATTCCTTAAAAAAATTCAAATATCTGTCGCCATTGAGTGGGCCATCAAGCACAATTGCTCCAATTATTGTGGTTCCCAATATTCCAATCCAGACATTGAATCCCAATCGTTCTTGGAAACGGCCCTGCCTTACTAGTCTAGGGATTTCTTGTGCCCAATATCTCAAATTATTGCGGTTAAACAAGCCATTGTTAGTAAATCGTGATTCGTCCGAATACAAAATATTGTAATGAAAAGTGGGAATATTTGTCTCATTTTACAATGCCCAGTTACAATATTCGAGGCGTCTAGCATTATCGTTTTCATATAAATGTTGATGAAGTTGATATTTGAAACTTCGATAATTGTGTTTTTTTAATATTCTTCTAATGCTTTCTTTACTTACATCTAATTCTTGTTCCAACTGCCTCAGAGATGTAGAAGGGTCAATCTGAACCGCTGCTAAAACATTTATTTCTGCTTCTTCACTAACTATAAATAGTTCTTCTGCTCCTTGAACATCACGCTCTTTTCTAAATTCTCTTTCAAGTCTGGTGAAGAAGATTACACTAGGATGGTGTCGATCTGGACATCTCTGACGGTATAAACGGCAGGAAGCACATGCATTTTTCTGACATTCTCCATAAATAAGTAATAAATCAGTTTTTTCATTATTTGTATAACGAAAATAATCCATTTTCTGTAAATTTCACTTAATTATTTGCAAAATACGTTTTACAATAATGGCAGATCTTTATTGTTGACAACTGTATTTTTGTTTCTCCAAAGGCATCTTTGCAGTTATATATTTGTTTTGCTATTTTGCTATTCAAAATAAGCGAGTTATGGTAGTACGAAATGTAAAAAATAAACATATCGAAAAAAAAAACAAACGTAAATAAAGAAATAAACGATATGAGAAATAATTACAATTACATAATAGTAATGATGGTAGACACCCTTACAACGAGTGTTGATAATTGTTTTATTTATAGTGTATTCCGTTTATTAGATTCATGGACTTCTTAAAAAAAAAAACAAATGTAATTGTCTGGATTATTTATGAACCGATTTTAAATCTGAAAAAAAGCTTTATAAAGGGAAATTAAATATTCATCAGAAAAATCACCTAAACATACAGGGTGCTATTTAAAATAAGAAAGTTGGAGTCACTTCCGGTTAAAACGGACGTGATTTTTTTTGGCGCGGGCGAATCAAAAAATTACAATTTTTGTCTAGATTCATCCCTACAAATTTCAAATTTCTATCTCAAAAATTGTAGAAAAATTTAAGGGGTTCCCTAGTCCCTGGGTCACCCAGTATATGTACTTTTTCATTTTTTGTCTCCTTACATTTTCAATTAAGATGCCAAGTTTTTGTTCTGTGGTGGGTTGTGAAAATAACGTGGCAAGAGACAATGTTAATTTTTATATCCTTGATAATTATAAACAATATAATCAATTGGCGTGTGATAATAATCATTACATATGATCAAAAAAAATTTTCTGACACATCAAACAGGAATACGTTCACAATAAAATATTACAACCATTTACCAAACTATCATATGTGACAAAATAGCATTTGAGGTTATAGCATCTTCTTTGTTTTGTCTCCAAGGAAGTTAGCCACGCCTATAAGGTCGCAGATGCTCGCTTCCTCACCCCTCAAAGTGAGAAAAGTATGTATTCGTGAAAAAAAATTTTGAAAATTTGTATTGCATTTCTGGACGAATCTCGACGAATTATGACGATAAACAAAATTTCAGAAAGAAAATTTTCTGTCTGTGTGGTTCGCTATAGCAGCTACAGTTTTTCAGATAAAACTTTCAAATTTGGTACACACATTCTAGAGGTCAAGTAAGATATTGAGTTCGTTGATGAGCAAAATCGGTCTCCTGGAGCGGGGTATACTGGGCCCCAACATTTCTATTTATAACTTTACAAAAAAATTTATTCGTGATGAAAGATTATAAATCAGATCTGTTATACAAACCCATTATAATATTGTGTTCAAATGTTTAAATAAAGTTATAAATTAAAATTTTGTAAACATTTTGGCAACACCATAAAATTTGAATTTTGAATGGCACTTCTTAAAATTTGAAATGTCTAAAAAAAAATATTAGTGATATTGCACCAATGTGACTTTTTTGAAACGTCAAAACTTACTTTTATTACAAACTCCACCACACATTGATTTTTACTACGGTGAGGGAGTTTTGATCCCCAATTAATTGGCAGCGGTTTTTTTTTTCGTATCCAAATAAACCTACATGTGGTTATAGATTATGAGGGGAAAACTTGCAGCAGGCTTTAAAAAATCATATTTTTTTATAAACATCGTGGTTCGAAACGAGGAGGCACAGATTCACGATAGATTCCCCGCATAAAAATATGAAAATTTTCTCAAGACCCAAGTGCTCAATTTCCTAGATAGTACCCTAAAGTGGGCTTAGGTAATTTGGCTTTTATGATAATTAAGAAATTATTAGACAAAACTTGTAATTTGGTAAAATTATGTTTTGAAGTGTAACATATAATTGTTTTCATTTAAATCACCCTGATTAACAAAAAGAAATCGCACATAAATTTAAAATTAACTGAACTTCACTTTGGGACCCCCGAGTCTCAAATAGAGCACCAGAGCCTAGAGATGAGTAATAAGGAATCGTATCGTACTGACTGTAATACAATAGATTCGTATGTTTCGTACCACTGCATCATCCGCCGTGCTATGCAGAAAATCAGCCTAATAGTACAAATTGTATCGAAGAACGATACGACTTGTAATGACCATAATACTGTATTATCTCGATACGATAGTATGATTAGTACAACGCAATAACACGATACAAAATCAAAATCAGTAAATTTCGACTCGTGTCTTTCTTTTAGCACTGTCTCAACCTCGAGTCATTTCTATCTAGGTATCTTACTATATTAGTATGATTACGAAACTGTACCGGTGCCAAAGATTTGTACTATATGATTCATCGGAAAGAGTCGTATCATTTATACGAATCATACAAATACATCTCTACCAGAGCCCAATATTTGTTAAAGATATCTTCATATTTATATGAGAGAATCGACCGTTAAGCTGTGTCCTAGTTATTTCGAGACGCCATTTGCACAAGATATTGTCAGACATGTACAGACATGTTTATAAATTTCACAAATTTCGTATTATAAAATAAATATTTGTGTACCTTAGAAGAACGGCCAAACTTCATTTTTACAGTTTTGAAAAAACAGAGTTCTTAGAGCAACTTTTATAATATAAATAGTTTTCATTGTTAATAACTATTTTTGAATTGTTTTTATTTTTGATGGACATTTGCCCAATCGGCTCGATACGGTAATGTGAAAAGCAGTAGCGCGTGCTTCCATCCAAACATCCCGTGTTCAAAACCGGACCGGATCATGTCGTTGAGATATAATAGATGAGCGGACTTGCTCACGTTACTATCATTTGAAAGGAATGTAAAACTGTGGATTCCGTGTATCTGCGATGTAAATTCGGTAAAATTCCCCAGGTTAGGGGTGTCAGTGCTTACACAAGCACTGATGATGAGCTTATCTTCTGGCGTCGGTGATTGGCTTTGGTAGCAAAAATAGGCCGATCGCGACGTTAATTAAGTGGTTAACAATATGGGCATTATATAATCCTTATCACAGAATGTGTATTTCATGAGAGAGTCCCATTTGTACAGTTTAAGAAAATTGCGCGGTGCTTTATCCGCTCTTGTCTATATTAAAGATTGTGTAACCAAAACCGATATATTTTCAGTTTTGGTTACAGACAATCTTTAGACGAGGACGGATAGAGCCCCAGGCGATTTTTTAAACTATACGAACTGAATTCTCTCGTGAAATACACTATATACACTAAACAGCAACTGAAGTGGAATGAGCCAAGAACATTCAGTGTCGAATTTTTCTCACGTAACTATTGAACCGTACAACATATAACTATATTTTTTTGTTTTGTAGATCTTGCAGAAAGGGAATCTGTATATCTCTGATCTGCTTATCTTATTTTATTTTACATTCAACAGGTGTGAACTCAATTACAGAATGGGAACAATAAGGTTGTTTGACATATTTTAAATATATAAAAATATATCGTAGAAAGATAGACAATGAGGTAAATTTAGGAGATACAAAGAATAATAAAAGGAAGAAATTCAGTTGTTTTATGAAAGCTACACTGCACTTATTAAGTCGATCTTGAATTGTGTTATACTTGTCACATAGTTGATGCATAGGAGAAAAAATTTTTAATACTTGTTTTCGGAGTCAAGACATGAAAAGTTAGAGATTGTCTAGAAGTGAGTCTAGGTACCTGGAAATTGAAGATATGGAAAATATCACTGCATCTGTTTTGTTATTTAATATTGTTACGCCACTGGACTGTGCAGACTGGTTAGATTAGGCTGGAATTGTACACGAACGGCCGGGAATATTCTGGAGTGCTCTAGACCGGGAGAATGCATGTATAAATAAGACGCACGGTGAGCTGAGAATCAATCTTAAGTTGAACGTGAACGAGTAAAGAAGAAATAAGAAAGAGACTTATAAGTGTTCAAGTGTGATTATAGTTAAGACAGTAATTAATCTATTGTTATTAATTGTAATTAGTAAATAAAGTAGTGAATAAGTGTTACCTGGACTTTCAATCAACGAATCTACGAGTATAGGTGTTTGTGTGGATAGCAAACACGTAACAATTTGGTGTCGGAAGTGGATTGGAAGAGGAATTTCTGGAATATTCGAAAAGGTTCTACAGTGTTCTTCTCAGAAATTAGTGGTAACACGGAGAATTAAACTACTGGACAGTGTTTGGAGGACTATTTCTGGACTGAATAGTGACTTTAAAGTGGATTTTCGAGAAGTTCTAGAACATTCGATTTAGAAATAGCTTCAAATACGCGAGTGCCACTAGTTATAACGTGTCGTGGACTGAGAAAAAGGACTATTAGTGCAATTTCGGGAAAATTCTAGAACATTCTATTTGGAAACTACAGGAGATACGTGAATTGTGTCGACGGGAACGTGTTGTAGACTTAAAAACAAGACTACAAGTGACTTTTTAGTGACAATTCTAGAACATTCGATTTGGAAAACCACAGAAGATACGTTAACTGTGTTAACGGAAACGTGTTATAGACTCAAAACAAGACTTATTAGTGATATTTCGTGAAAATTCTCGAACATTCCATTGGACAATTAGTGGAGATAAGTGAATTTTGTCAACACAAAAGAGGTATAGACTCTAAATAAGCCTTTCTAGTGCTGTTTAAAGATTTTTCTGGAACATTCCATCATTAAAGTAAACGTGATATCAACATTTTACGGATTTTATAGTGTAAAAAACTTTATTTTGAACTGATTTACGTGTCGTGAATTAATGCCAACAACAAGAAGCATGGCGGAGAAACAAACACAAGACTTACTTGCAGCATTGGTGCAACAAATGCAAGAACAGAGGAAGATTATGGAAGATCAAGAAAGAAGACGGCAGGAAGAAAAAGAAGAACAAGAAAGAAAACGACAGGAAGAAAAAGAAGATCAAGAGAGAAAACGTCAGGAAGAAAAAGAAGTCTTGACAAAAATGATCGAAGGCCTGGAAATAAGACGACAAGAAGAAAAAGAAGAACAAGAGAGAATACGACAAGAAGAAAAAGAAGAACAAGAGAGAAGACGACAAGAAGAAAAAGAAGAACAAGAGAGAAGACGACAAGAAGAAAAAAGAAGAACAAGAGAGAAGACGACAGAAAGAAAAGGAACAGCAGAGAAAGGAACGTCAGGAAGAATTAAGACAAATTATGGAGGGACAGCATCAAGTCATGCTCTCGGTCACTGAACAATTGAAGGAAGATGTACAGGCTGAAGTCATGGAAGTTAAAGGAGAAGTTAGTGAAGTTAGAGGAGAAATAACTGAAGTTAAGGAAGAAGTAGCCCGACTCAAACAACAATTAAGAGAGAAGGGTGGCCAGTTAGTACTGTCGTCTGGTACTAGGTTACAACCACCTTCCTTCGACGGCCAAAGTTCTTGGTCAACTTATAAGAGACAATTTGAGGCAGCTGCACGTTCAAACAACTGGAACGATGAGGAAAAAGCAACAGCATTGGTATTAGCACTAAGGGGCCAAGCATTAGACCTGCTCCAAACAATTCCTGCCGCACAGCAACAAAACTTTAGCATTTTGGAGGCAGCGTTAGAATTAAGATATGGCGACCAACATCTCGCCCAAGTATATCAGGCTCAGCTCAAATCACGCAGACAACGAGGTGGAGAAAGCCTCCAGGAGTTCGAAGCTGCTGTAGAAAGATTAGCCCATCTAGCCAATCCTGATGCACCAATGGAATTTCAACAACAGTTAGCAGTTGGTACATTTATTGATGGAGTAAGGGACGGAAGTTAGGCGAATTCTTAAGTTAGCCAGGCATAAGCTTAGTAGTGAGGCTTTAGTACATGCACTGGAGATTGAGGCTGCCTATAAGGATACCACCCAATCAAATCAGAGAGTACGAGCTGTGAGTGTGGAGGAAGACAAGCCAGACAACACAACACAAAATCTGATATCTGATATACACAAGATGATCACCCAACTACTCACAAAATCGAACTCCCAGCAAAGACAAGACCAACAGCAAAATAGTGGGAGGCCGAATGGAAGCATCCGTTGTTATAGGTGTGGCAAAGTGGGCCATATCAAGAGGAACTGTCGTCAGCGCAGCCCAGAAAGGGTAAATGCTGCTGTGGTTGAGGAGCTACAGGAAAACTAAAGATGGCTGGCAATTTGGGGGCTGCGCTGGCCAAGAAATGTTGTGACCCCCGAGAAATAAAAGTTTCCCAACTTCGGAGAGTTCAAAGTAGTCTGTTGTTGGAGGGTTATGTAAATAAGAAGAAATGTGTGTTCACAATCGACACAGGAGCTACATCATCAATAGTACAGGCAGGATTCATAACGGGTATCAAAGTAAATAAAGAGCAGAATGGATTAGTCATCCGGACAGCTACGGGAGATAGGGCGGCGGTTCATGGGGAAGTAAACATGGAGCTGCAAATTGGCCGCTTATGTTTTAAACACCAAGTTATCGTAGCTGACATTACAGATGACTTCATATTAGGATTAGACGTTATGGAAAAATATGGATTTGTACTTGACGTTGGAGAACGAGTTCTCAGGATTGGAAATGAAGAAATTATTCTTTCAACGGCAGATGAAAAATTCCATAATATCAGGCTACTAACTTCGAGGACAGTAAAAATTCCTGCACGAACAGAGAAAGTAATTGAGGCCGTCCTGGAGGAAAATTCTGTGGGATACCGCTTTGGCCTCGTTGAGAGGGACGACTCAATTAAAATGACAGACAATGTGATCCTGGCAAGGACTTTAACACAGACTACAGACAATATACCGATTAGAGTGGTTAACCTAAATTCACACTCAGTGACGTTCAAAGAAGGCGAAGCAATTGGCACCTATGAACCAGTCACATGGATTGCGAGATGTGAAGAACAAATCATTGGAGCTTCGTCTACAGATATGGACCAAGAAGTTGTAAGGATATTAAATGCCCAGTTAGAACATTTAACTCCAGATGAACATAGAGAAGCTTTAAAATTCTTGAAGAAGGAAAGTACAGTATTTGCAAAGGACACAGAAGCTCTTACAAAGACCAACATAGTGCAACATCGGATATATACTGGCGAATCAACTCCTATTCGTCAACCACCTAGGAGGCTCCCATTATCAAAACAAGAAGAGGCTTCTGCAATGATACAGAAGATGCTTAAAGACGGAGTTATTGAGGAATCAACCAGTCCTTGGACGTCGCCAGTAGTTTTGGTTGCTAAGAAAGATGGAACTTTAAGATTCTGTGTCGACTACAGGAAGCTGAATGACGTCACAAGAAAAGACAGCTATCCGCTACCCCGAATTGATGACACACTAAGTACGCTGGCAGGTTCACAGTGGTTCTCCACTCTAGATCTTCGAAGTGGATATTGGCAAGTGGGACTTCATCCAGATGACAAAGACAAGACAGCTTTTTCGACAGGAAGTGGCCTTTATCAATTCACTGTGATGCCTTTCGGCCTGTGCAATGCGCCAGCGACTTTTGAAAGACTGATGGAACTGGTACTACGAGGACTAACTTGGAAGACATGTCTAGTTTATCTTGATGATGTGATGGTTATGGGAAGGGATTTTAAGGAGCATTTGAAGAACCTTCAAGAAGTGTTTGGAAGAATTAAAAATGCACACCTGAAATTGAATCCCAAAAAAGTGCCTAATGTTCCAGAAAGAGGTCAAATTCCTAGGACATGTCGTGTCTTCGGAGGGGATAAGAACAGACCCAGATAAGATTTCTTCAGTACGAGATTGGCCGAGGCCTTCAAATGTTCACGAAGTAAGAAGCTTCCTTGGCCTATGCACTTACTACAGACGATTTGTGGAACGATTTGCTGATATTGCGAAGCCACTACATCGGCTTACAAAAGAGAAGGTTCAGTACCAATGGACACAAGAGTGCGAAATATCATTCAGAACACTAAAATCAGCACTGTGTTCGAGTCCGGTTCTTTCATACCCAGAACGGAAAGGCCTCTACGTATTAGACACAGATGCCAGTAATTTTGGACTTGGATGTGTTCTTTCCCAAATTCAAAATGGACAGGAAAAAGTAATTGAATACTTCAGCAAGACGTTGTCGAAGCCAGAACGTAACTATTGTGTGACACGGAAGGAACTATTGGCCATTGTCAAGTCCATAGACCATTTTCACAAGTACCTATATGGACAACATTTTAAAGTTCGGACCGACCATGCTGCATTAAAGTGGTTATTGCAATTGAAGACTCCGGAAGGCCAACTAGCACGCTGGATAGAAAAACTGCAGCAGTACGATTTTAAAATCGAACATCGTCCTGGAAAATCCCATAGAAATGCAGACGCTCTCTCCAGAAGACCCTGTCGGGAAGACTGCAAGCACTGCCACAGGGTGGAAAAACAACAAGGGATAATAATTGTAAGCACCGTTAAAATTGATGTTCCTGACGATTGGACAAGAGAGACATTAAGAGAAGAGCAGTTAAAAGATCAAGAAACTGGTCCTATTCTGGAATGGAAAGTAAGAGGAGCCCGACCTGGCTGGAAGGACATTTCAGACAAGGCAGTGGGACTGAAGGCTTTGTGGGCACAATGGGATTCCCTTAGAGTAGAGGATGGACTGTTGAAAAGAGCTTGGGAAAGTCCAGATGGGAAGGAAATTTCTTTGAGATTGGTAATTCCCAGGTGTCGCATACCAAAAGTACTCCAGGAAGTGCATAATGGAACATCTGGCGGACATTTTGGCATCTACAAAACTCTCACTAAAGTACGCGAACGATTCTACTGGGTGAACAGTCGCCAAGATGTGGAGGCTTGGTGCCGCAAATGCGAAGTTTGTGCGGCAAGTAAGGGACCACAGACAAGAAGTACTGGTAAAATGAAACAATATAACGTAGGGGCTCCTTTTGAGCGAATTGCGATCGACGTAGCTGGTCCATTCCCCGTGACGGATGTTGGGAACAAATACATCTTAGTTGCCATGGACTATTTCAGTAAGTGGCCTGAAGCTTATGCCATACCTAACCAAGAAGCAGCCACTGTCGCTCAAGCTCTGGTAGATAATCTAGTATGTCGATTTGGCGTGCCCCTAGAATTGCATTCTGATCAAGGAAGAAACTTTGAATCAGGGGTGTTTCAGAAGATGTGTCGCTTACTGGGAATTCATAAGACCAGAACAACAGCCCTACATCCACAATCAGACGGAATGGTGGAGAGATATAATAAAACTATGGAGGAGCACCTATCTAAAGTGGTTGAGAAACATCAGAGAGATTGGGACCATCACTTACCTCTTTTCCTTATGGCCTACAGGGCCTCCATTCATGAAACAACAAAACAAACGCCGGCTCGCGTGATGTTTGGACGTGAGATTAGACTGCCATGTGACTTGGTATTTGGCACACCAGATGAGGAGCGACTTTCCATAAATGACTACGCCGATGAAGTAGGTGAACGGCTAAGGAATATTCATGAGCTGGTACGAGACCGAATTGCCATAGCAAGTGATCGCATGAAGGCTCGTTATGATCTTAAGGCAAATTCAGGAGGGTTCCAGGCTGGAGATTTGGTTTGGCTATATAACCCACAACGAAAGAAAGGCAGGTCCCCGAAGCTTCACCCGCCCTGGGAAGGTCCTTACACTGTCGTCACCAGACTAAACGACGTTGTATATAGAATTCAGCAAAGCCCAAAATCCAAGATGAAGGTGGTGCATATAGAGAGACTAGCCAAGTATGCAGGGAACAATGAATTGCCTGATCGGGACGTTCAGGCTTAAGGAGGGGGCAGTGTTACGCCACTGGACTGTGCAGACTGGTTAGATTAGGCTGGAATTGTACACGAACGGCCGGGAATATTCTGGAGTGCTCTAGACCGGGAGAATGCATGTATAAATAAGACGCACGGTGAGCTGAGAATCAATCTTAAGTTGAACGTGAACGAGTAAAGAAGAAATAAGAAAGAGACTTATAAGTGTTCAAGTGTGATTATAGTTAAGACAGTAATTAATCTATTGTTATTAATTGTAATTAGTAAATAAAGTAGTGAATAAGTGTTACCTGGACTTTCAATCAACGAATCTACGAGTATAGGTGTTTGTGTGGATAGCAAACACGTAACAATATCTTGTATAAATATATTATTTGTGATTTCATACGTCTATTTTCGAGACTTTCTATGGAAAACTTGCGTTCCATTATAGCATTAGAAAAGCCAGTAATATGATATACACCATCATGTCTACAGCAAGCGTACTTTAAAAATCTTTATTGAATATTTTCGATACATTTTATATAATGGTCATAGTAGGATACATAATATTATTGAGGCATATTCAATACGAAATCTTACAAAAAAGACGTATAATAATTTCAATGTATTAATATTACTGAAATCTATGCGATTCCTAACAATGAATCCTAAAGTTTTGTAACATTCTGATGTCAGATTATTAATGTGATTTTTGAAAGTGAGTTTGGCTATGTAATTTATTTGTGAAAGACTACGTTTTCTTACATTTAGAGGTAGTTTATTTACTGTACACCAATGATTTATTTTAATACGGTTTTTTTTGTATTACAATCAGCTGTACTAGTAATATGAGAGTAGATTTTCATATCAGCGTAAAGTAAATAAGGCACATCCGAATTAGATCCTATGTCAATTATAAATTTATTAAATAGAAGTGGACCCAAAAAAGAGCCCTGCGGGACTCCTGACATGGAGGCTATCTCGACAGACTGGTAACCACAACATTGTACGAAATGTTTCCTATCTGTAAGGTAAGATTTCAATTCCAGAAGTGTTGGAGAAAATCCATTATTAGAGAGCTTATGTAGTAAAATGTTATGGTCCAGTCTATCGAAAGCTTTAGAAAATCTGTATAGATCACATCTGTCTCTATGCCAACATCCAATGAGTTAGCTAGAGTTTGCGTAATACAGAAGAGATCAGTAATGAAACCGTGTTGATATGGGGTAATCAGGGTTCGGACTCATATGGAATACCTGGAAAAATCAGGGGATTTGAAAAAAAAAATCATGGAATTTGATGTTTCATCAAAAATCAGAGAATTTTTTTTTAACTGCGAGTTTAATTTAAAAAAAATTATTTAAAAAACAATTTACCTTCTCTACGCCACAGGCTTCGTTCGAATAATAATCGCGTGTGACCAAATTCCTGCTCCAACTAAACAGCTGATTTGATTAGCAAGTGACGTAAACTTTGTTGTTTGGATCTTTGCGTGTGTATCAAATTAATTACGACCTGCGTCCGCATTAATGCATTTATAGGATAAGCAAATGAATCAGTTATTTCTTAAACACACTGTCAGTTTAGGCAAATTTTTGGAAATCGAAAAAACCTCCTTGTAGCCAGTGACTTAGAGTATTTTAGCATCAATTGATGAAAAATGACCGACTTGATAAATTGCCATATTTAACTTATTTTGACCTAAAATTGATTTAGGATGTTTAAGAAATAACCAATTCAAATATAGATACGTATGTCTAAGCAGGCTAAGACATCTGACTGATAAGTTAATAATTGGTGGAAGAAAGATGATTATGAACCAGTATCTCAGCTTCATTGACCAGCTTGTTTGTCACTTGATTCAGCTGCGTCGTAATATTTTTGCAATTATATTTTCAACATTGTATTAGTAGCTGTATGAATCATATAACTTGAAAATTACCTTTGAGCATTGACAGGAACTAATTGAGGCCGGTGAAATTTAGGGTATACCCTATCTCAATGTTGGAATATATAAAAAATATTGTACACGCAACTGCTCAAAAGTAAAGTTGACCTTTAATTTATTTACTTCATACAGCTTATAATTGTGATGTACGCACAAAAATCCAAACAACAGGGTATATGTGTATTCTTACACAAAAAACAAAGAAAGATACATTCGGGTTCAACGCGCGTTAGAAAATGAGGAACATATTAATGCAGTTCGTGACTTGTTTTATAAGTCTGTTATGTTCGGATCGTATCAAAATCGAAAATGACGAGATTCCCAGGCGGCTGTCTAAATTGAGATAAGTATGTGCGATACATTGAAAAGTACTGGTGTCACGTATCGTATCGTGTCGGTTAAAAATTACCGGTTGGGTACAATATCGAACGGAAAATTACCGATACACGAAATACCGGTTCACATCCGATTCGGCATTTATTGAAAGGGTTTTTAAAATTTTCTTTATTTGCCAACAACATAAAATATAAAACTTTGCCAATAATATGAAAGTATCAATAAATACAAACAAAAATATAGAAATAAAATAAGTCAAAACTAAACTCTTTTAACAAAAATAAACATATATTACATATTACTAGTGTTGGCAGTCACTCAGTCACGGTCATCATGACCGGTCAGTTTACGATTAAGTTGACTGGTCAAATAGCAACGTGTCCAAAGTGGTCACGGACACGGTCAACTTCACCGGTCAGCTTGTTCAAGTTGTCCAAAATTTTAAATATCCTGCCATTTCCCTTGAAATTGTAATCATGATAATTGACAATTGATGTATAAATGTCAATCACCTGTTTTTGACCAAAGAAACTGAAATAAATCCTCGGTATTAAGAGAGACTTTAATTTTCTTTTTGTTTAAAAAAATGCCAAAAGTTGGCAAAGAAACCCACATTTGGGATTTATTTAAAAAAATGTTTGTTTCCTAAATTTTTACAATTTTAATGTACCTTATTTTATTTCAAAGATATGTAGTCATCTATAGACAAATATATTTAACTATTTATGGGAAGAGGTTTATTTTTAAATTTTTCGTATTTCTGAACTGTGTGTTCGTATAATACAAGCAGTCTGATCTCTATGCGCAGTGATAATCGCAGATTTTGTTACTATTTTAGATATCTTTCTTAATAAAAAATAATTTTATTTGACGTTATTGTGTTTAATTTAATAACAATGTATCACTCGTACTAAGTATAATAGGTATAAGAAATTAAGTATTTAGTATAGGAATACAAAATTTTTGTTATGGAAAACCTGGAAAATTCAGGGAATTTTTTCAGCTACATACAGTCTGAATCCTGGTAATGAAATTTTTAATGTAGTTGAAAGTGAACTCGTGGAGTAGCATTTCAAGTATTTTGGCAAAATTTTTTATGATAGTAATGGGTTTATAATTCAGACTGTTATTACGATTACCTTTTTTAAAAATTGGCGTTATAAATATCTTCCATGTACTTCGAAATATGTGCGTTTTTAGCGCGAGATTATACAGTAGTCAAACGATACGTAAATACATTATAGTACGAGATCCGGCTGCAGAATTAGTGTACTCATCGAGTATTTGCTAAAAACCAAATTTTTACGCATATTTATGATTAGGAGAATATATATCTACCACGCTGCCTATCAAAATGTGGCCGCAAGTATTTTTAATTAAATTATTATTAATTGACTTTTCGGAAAAAATTTCATTGACTTGTTTTTTCAATAACATATCGTCCACTTCACGACAATATATATAAAGACTCTGAAAAATCACGGCTGCCGTTGCCCACTTGGCCGCACCTCTTCGCAGCCAGGTGTACAAGTTATAATACAACAAAACCCTTACATCAGCTAAACGTGATACCCAGATAAGTGTATAAATAAGAGCGCCTCGAGCACTCTGCGAGTTTTTTCGTCCTAGACATCGACTAGCATAGTTCGTGTGTAAATTGTTCATAAACGTAAATTGTTAATTAACGATCCAAACAAATAAATTTTCTTAAGAATCTTCAATTTTTGTTTTTAAAAAACCAATCGCTCGTCTACGATTCTTAAGTGGCGCAGTCGGGATCGGATTTCTTCAGTTACAGCCGAAAAACAGAAAAACACAGTAACGTACGTTTCAACGTTTAAGAAGAGGAACCTGAAAAACCATCATTTCCAAACTATCTGAATTGAGTAGGGTAGTTGAGAAGACATTTTACAACATAACAAGGTTAGTCATCTTTGGGTCGAAAATACTCCACGGGGGCATCGCGCCTACAACACGCAGGAGTCCATCGAGGTCCGCCGGTTGAAAAACCGTCCTGCAACGTTTAGAATAGGAAGGCGGCATCGCGCTGACATCAGGTTGGAATCATCGAGATTTTCGTACCGTCGATACGGTACCCGCCAACGATTAATTTAGGATAGAAGAACCACTGGCATATCTATCACGTAGAATAAGAAGGCGGCATCGCGCTGACATCAGGTTGGAATCATCGAGATTTTCGTATCGTCAATACGGTACCCACCAACGATTAATTTAGGATAGAAGAACCACTGGCATATCTATCACGTAGAATAAGAAGGCGGCATCGCGCTGACATCAGGTTGGAATCATCGAGATTTTCGTATCGTCAATACGGTACCCACCAACGATTAATTTAGGATAGAAGAACCACTGGCACATCTATCACGTAGGGTAAGAAGCGGAAAATAGAGGACATAAATATTCCACATAAGAGGGGCGTCATCTCTATTCCCGAAAATTTCAAGAAAAATCGACGATTATTTCATTTTTAATAATTTTATTTTTTATATTTTTTCAGAATTTTATTTTATTTTTAATTTGACATCAAGATTCAACATCAGTAAGAAAATCAAGAACAGAAAAGGATAAACCAAGGGTCTAAGAGAAAGTATAGTAGACTACGGTGAACACAGAGCTGTTCAGGTTGCTATACTCGCTAAATCTTTCCCTAAGAACACCAGCTGAGGCTTTGCACCTAACTTTTGAGTAGTCGAAAAGACTCACTAGTTAGAAGCCCTACAAGCAAAGAAGACAAAATACTTCACTTTCAAAGACTGAGTGCGAACCCAAGTCGCTCATAGAAAGTGTTGGCTCAAGCTAGAAAACATCTCTAAAAGAAACCATCGAGACCATTAAATTACTATTTTTTTTTATAAATATATAACACATAAATTTATATCATATATTTCATATTTTACGTTTAAGTATTATAAATATCATAAATATTATTTATTCAACGTTCAACTGCAAATTTATAGACGTACAGAAAGAATATATATATTTCATTTAATTCTAACAAAATTTAAATAAAATTCTTCATTTAAAATCACTTTTAAATTTTAAAATATCTGTTTTACTTTCAGACTATTGAGACAGTGTAATAGAGCATTACTTATTTTGCAAATTGTAATCCCTCGTTACATATTTGAGATGATCAAAAAGTCACTCGTTGTTTTTACGTAAGTCAATTAACTAATGACCGATAATTCTAACGATATTAATCAGCTTTCGGATTTGCTTAATACTTAACTTTCACTTTCCGAAAATCCACTTCCTGAACTTAGTCCAGTTCCTACTAACAAAATAAATTTAAATCCAAACATTATGGCCTTAAATACAAATACGGGACCACAAATAAGTGTTAGGGATTACTTAGACTTAATTCCACGTTTTGACGGTGACACATCACAATTATCAAATTTTTTAAACGCATGTGAAAATGTATTAACTCTTATGGCACCTAACAATGACCATGCGAGAATTTCATTTACATTATTGCACATTAGAACAAAATTGATAGGAAAAGCCGCGTTATTATTAGCATCAGGGACGTATCGGAGTTTCCCCGAGTTAAAAGAAATTTTACTTAATATTTTTGGAGATCAACGTAACGAAGAATCTTTAATAGCCGATTTAACAGTATTAAGACAAAGACATACCGAATCATGTTTACAATTCGCAGATAGATGTATCGATCTAAGAGGTTTACTTTTAGACAAAATATCTTGTTCGGATTTTCCCGCCGATATAAGAAATGCGAAAATCAATATGTATAATGCAATGACATTACGTGCATATTTAACCGGACTTAATGGCAACATGAGTCATCTACTTTGTTGTAAATCACCAGAAACTATAGAAGACGCTATTCATATGGTAACAGAGGAAGAAAATATTAACTATCATAGACAACAATCGGGCACATCCAACACCCAAACTTCTAGAAATGGCACACAACTTAAAGTGGCTAACACACCTGTTAGACCTACTTCATATTTTCAACGTCAATTACCTCAGTTGCATACAGGAATGTCACACCCTGTACAACATAGGGCACCTCAATTCCCAACACAACAGCGACAATTTTATACCCAACCGAGATTTCCTTCACAGCCTATCAACGTGCAACCAATACCTGTAAAAACAAATTTTCCAACAAATCGACAAACATTTGGACCAGTACAAAATGTATTTAAACCAGACAACAAACCAATAGTAAGAAATTACGAACCAATGGATACATCGTCACACCGAACACAAATGCATTCAGTACAACATAGACAATTCCCACAACAAAATCAACATAGAAAATGGTTTTCTCAAGAATTAAATACACATGAAGTTTTACCAGAAGACGGACAACCTGAGGAAGCATCATTTAGTCCATATGACGAAGAATACTTAGAATATCAAAACCAATTTTATCAAGAAGATTACACGGGTGAACAAAACAATGAAAATTAAAATTTTCAGAAACCAGCCTCGGAGACATCGAAACAATAAATTTAAAACACGCGTAGCTCAAATAAATTACCATATATTATTTTACCCGAAATAAATGCTAAATTTTTAGTAGACACGGGAGCTGCAAAAACTTTAATTAATGAATAATTAACAAAAACGTATTTTTCAAAATTATACAAAACAAACCATTTTCAGTAAAAACATCTCATAATAAAAATATTCATGAAAATATAGTAACAATTCATCTTTCTAAAAATATTTAAACAAACGGAAATTTTACACAAACATTGCATATACGATTTCAGTCTTATTGGCATTGACATAATAACCTAGCTAACTGCGAGATTAGATTTCAAAAAATAGTAAAATCATCATTCCAGGCACGGAAATACAAATGTACGTGAATGGCAAACCTTTGCAAGAAACAATCTTATCTCAAGCTCACGTTAAGATAAAAATATCACCTTTCACATAACAGATAATTACACTAAGCATAAATTATCAAAATGACACCGAACTAGTTTTATCTTCGCAAGTATTAAATTGCCACATAGAAATTCTTTTAGGAACTAGTACGGTATACAATAACCAATTTAATTTATTGTTATAAATCCAACAGACATTGAAATTGAAATAGACTTGGACAAATAAGAATATTATCTGCAACAATTCGAAATTAATAATTTAGAATTCGATCAAGAATTATCTAAAGACTCATTTAATAATTTTGTAAATTTACAAAAAAAGCTAATCTTAGAAACTTAAGACTCAAACAATTAAACCAGGAAGAGTATAATGCGATACGAAAACTTTGTTTTAATTATAAAAAACGACAGATTTTAATAAAAATTCAAGAAAATCCAAAACCATCAAAATCAAGCAAAATTGAAAATAAACACATCACCAAAGTTTATTTACCTCTTATCTATCAATCAGAAGATTTAAAAGATTTACTAAAAAATTATACAATTGGTAACGAAACATTTCATCTTTTCGCACCAAGGCAAGATATTTATAGAGAACTATCTATTATCTACACATCATTATTTAATAACAATAACATCATGCCAACCACAGTTGACACCTATAAACGAGGACTCTGGATTGCTAATAGTACATCTTGGTCAAGCAAAAAAACATTATTTCACATTGGGAATTAATGCACTACATCGATTTAAAACCAATAGTCGAAAATTACATCCGAAACAAAAATACGTTTCTCAAGTTCTTTAATGCTACTAGAAACATATGTAATAATGCCGATATACCACACAAGTGTTAGAAAACGAGTTTCAAAAAACCGAGACTTTGATTAACGAAATAATCCCAACAAGTAGAGTTAAACGCGGATTATTTAACTTTATAGGCACAGTACAAAAAACATTTACCGGAGTTTTAGACGCGGACGACGGAGAACGCTACGAAAGAAACTTTAAAAATCTATTTGATAATCAAAAAATGTTGAAAACAGATCTTGAAAATCAGTTATCAATAAACAAAAGTTTTATTAAAAAAGTTAATAATACAATTTTTGAATTAAGCAAAAATCAAAAAGAATTAGCTACAACTATGACGGCACTTACTTCATCTATAAACAAATTTGAAAAAAACAGAACTTTGTATATTTACTGAAAGCCGTACAGCTTTAGCTTTATTAAATATCGAGCAATTAAATTCACTCCTTACCGATATTAGTCTAATACAAACATTCTCAAGACATTCTCAATTTCATACAAGTATGTTAAAACCAATAGAATTACTTAACGAATTGAAAGATATTCAAAATCACTTATCACCTGAAATATCATTAATGATACAACCTGACTTACAAACGTTATCTATTTTCGAGAAAACGATACACGTTAAAACTTACCAAAGAGACACTAAACTTTACTTTATCCTAATGATTCCACTTACCTATAAAACTACTTTTGATTATTTTAAATTATTCCCACTACCAAATAAAAATAATCAAATCATCCTACCTAAAGGAAATTATTTATTAAGCAATGGTCAAAATCACGCGCTTACTACAAAACCATGTCAATCGATTATTGAAAATCTATATATATGTGAAATCGAACGAATGACAACATCTGAACTATGTATAAAAAGCCTAATTGAACATACCTCAGAAAATTGTACGAAGGTAACACTTTCTCAATATAATAATCAAATAATAAAAATAAAAGAAATTAATGCATATTTACTAATTATGCCTAGCATTCAAAAGATGCAAATTGAATGCACAAACAGAACTACTGATCTCAAAAGAATAGTAGGAAACTATTTATTAAGTATTGAACCATTTTGTAAAGTCACTATAGGAAAAAACATTTTAATATCAACTCATAAAACAATTGCTAAACCCAAAATATATCCACTATTTGATTTACATATATCAAAAGATAATTTAAACGCACAAAATCAATATCAACTTAATTTAACAACGATTAATTTTGACGAAATAAATGAAATTCATAATCAAGTATTATTTGAGGAAAATATAATAAAAACTCAAACTTTGCTTGATATACAGACAGACAGAACTGCCTGGACAACTTATGTTATTCCTATTATACTTGTAATATTGCTACTGCTTATTTTAATATATTATTATCCAAACTATAAAATGCTTTTATATGCTATATTATGTTGTAAAATAAATAAAAATGTAAACAATTTTAATTCTGTAAAGGACGAACAAATGAAACCTGAAAATAGCCAAATTAATTTAGACAATTTAAAGCCATTTTGACATAAATTGCCTTCTAAGGGTGGAGGAGTTATAATACAACAAAACCCTTACATCAGCTAAACGTGATACCCAGATAAGTGTATAAATAAGAGCGCCTCGAGCACTCTGCGAGTTTTTTCGTCCTAGACATCGACTAGCATAGTTCGTGTGTAAATTGTTCATAAACGTAAATTGTTAATTAACGATCCAAACAAATAAATTTTCTTAAGAATCTTCAATTTTTGTTTTTAAAAAACCAATCGCTCGTCTACGATTCTTAAGTTACACAGGTATGATTTTGTTACATTTATACGCTCATAACGTACATTTATTATTTATATATCAAATTAAAGCTAATTTTTTTCTGTTTATTATGATATACCGTTGCCTAATTAAATCTGGCCGCAAATAAGGGTTGCTGGCTGTTAAAGATGGTAAATATTAAAGGTAGAGTGAAAGAAAGCTAACGCGTAACATCATCAGTCATACGAGGATAGCGATTGCCAGCTGTACGACGATTTAAAGCCATTGCGCATGCGTCGGATGCTAGTGTTCTCAACCACCGGTTCAAACAATAGTAGGTACGACTTAATAATTACTCCAAAAAGAATTGTCTTTCTTTTCAAAATGACAAATTGAAAAATTACAAAACAAATGATAAATTTAAAAATTACAAAAAAAATGACAAATTTAAAAATTACAAAAAAAAATTGATATTGATGAAAAATAAAGCCAAGGTTACTTATATAAAAGAAAATTTTATTGTCCAAGTATTGTTTGAAAAAATATTAGATTTTATTCAAGTATTACATCGTTTTTTACATATTAATTAAATATTTAAGCAAATTAGAAATTTTAAAAATGTATCTTACAATTCCGTGACTCTTATTTAAAAATCTGAATCATCGGAGCTTTCACTCACACTATCATCACAGCTATCACTTTCATCGCTACAAATATCAGAATCGTCGTCATTATCGGAAGATTTGTTCGTGGAATCACATAATACATTCTCAACTTGCGTTGGAGTTGAGTCTCCCAGGAACCATGTTGGTTTTAAATTTTTAAATAAGAGTCACGGAATTGTAAGATACATTTTTAAAATTTTTAATTTGCTTAAATATTTAATTAATATGTAAAAAACGATGTAATACTTGAATAAAATCTAATATTTTTTCAAACAATACTTGGACAATAAAATTTTCTTTTATATAAGTAACCTTGGCTTTATTTTTCATCAATATCAATTTTTCTTTGTAATTTTTAAATTTGTCATTTTTTTTGTAATTTTTAAATTTATCATTTGTTTTGTAATTTTTCAATTTGTCATTTTGAAAAGAAAGACAATTCTTTTGGAGTAATTATTAAGTCGTACCTACTATTGTTTGAACCGGTGGTTGAGAACACTAGCATCCGACGCATGCGCAATGGCTTTAAATCGTCGTACAGCTGGCAATCGCTATCCTCGTATGACTGATGATGTTACGCGCTAGCTTTCTTTCACTCTACCTTTAATATTTACCATCTTTAACAGCCAGCAACCCTTATTTGCGGCCAGATTTAATTAGGCAACGGTATATCATAATAAACAGAAAAAAATTAGCTTTAATTTGATATATAAATAATAAATGTACGTTATGAGCGTATAAATGTAACAAAATCATACCTGTGTACACCTGGCTGCGAAGAGGTGCGGCCAAGTGGGCAACGGCAGCCGTGATTTTTCAGAGTCTTTATATATATTGTCGTGAAGTGGACGATATGTTATTGAAAAAAACAAGTCAATGAAATTTTTTCCGAAAAGTCAATTAATAATAATTTAATTAAAAATACTTGCGGCCACATTTTGATAGGCAGCGTGGTAGATATATATTCTCCTAATCATAAATATGCGTAAAAATTTGGTTTTTAGCAAACACTCGATGAGTACACTAATTCTGCAGCCGGATCTTAGACTATTAGCGCAATCCCTTATTATAAATGCAGAAATATTATCAAGTCCCGAACTGTTTGTTAATTTTAATCTTTTGATGCAATTATGCACCTCTAACTTTGTAAAAATATGAATGTGAAGAGGAGGTACATTGAGAGGAGGGAGACCAGAACCAGTGATTTTAATTAACGAAAGTATGAATACGTCAATCGGGCCCTACAGCTGATTGTTTTACCTTTGGCAAATCAGAGAAGACCCATTTCATTTACAAGGACGATAATGGTAGACCACATCGTTGGCGGATAGTATTTTTTTTTTAAGAAAATGTTAAACTATAATGTCTGAGATTATCTTTTTATGAGTATATATGATTTTTGTTGTTATTATTGTTATTGTTAATTTCATTATTATTGTTTTTTTTTTGTTAATACAATTTCATCCATTTATTATTGTTTACATTACATTAACAATGCAATTAAAACAATTAAATTGTTGTATCTTATACTCTGAAAATGTTTTTTCCAAAGACACATAGATTTTATAGAAATCATGTTGTCAGCATTTAAAGTTAAAAAACAAATCATAAAAATCCTCACCTCCTGAACCACTTGACGTAACAGAACAAATCAAAATGAAAACAAAGCTAATGAATCAAGCTACAAAACAAATGCACTACTATAATCGACACGCTTCTGGTAAACCCGTGCAGGACTATGAAATGTGGAAAGAAAACTTAACTCCACCAGCCACCTTAAACTGTATATCTCTTAAAATAAGCAGATCAGAGATATTCCCATTATACAAGTATACACCTACAAAACGAAAATATTGTCATAATGATGCGTTGTGTGGTTCAATAGTTCCGCGAGAAAAAATTTGGCATTAAATTTTCTTAACCTACTTCAATTATTGATGTTCAGTGTACATTGACCCTTTTATATTAGGCCATTGGCCCTTCTTTGTTTGAACATTGGTTCTCTCTGAATTTGATATTTGTTTACGTATAAAAAAAGTACATGAATTTTATAAATTAAAAAATCAAATAAGAGGTCAGAAATTCCAGGTGTAGACTGTAGATATATTAGACTCTACAGTACACAAAGTTGATTTAACTGTTAATAACTCTACAATTATTTTTTTCTGCTCCTGTTGGTTGATTGTTGTAAAATGCCTGTATAAACATTCAAAATTAATACAGATAATTGGTCTTTTTAATTTCAAGAAGCGATCAACAAAGGCCAAAGTAATATATCAGTTTTTTTTTTTTTTAATAAAACCACATTGGCCCTTCAAACAATTTTGTATAAAGAAAACTATGACCTCTAGGGGATTGGTCATTTTTATAAGGAAGGTAAACTAATAGGGATGATTAGCTGTGTTATTACTTTGAAAATGGTAATTTTGGAGATATGGCTCTTTTTCTTCTTTAAACATATTTTATTTTGGAACTACCTCAAAAAATCTTAACTAATATTGCAAAATATGCAAAGTGTTCCATTAAAGAAAAATAGGCCTTTTATATTTTGTTTCAATAATCCTTGCAATTTTAACAATTAAAAATATACACTGAAGTTAATAGGTAATTTTTTTTTATGCAAAATACACAATAAATTTGATAGTTTATTATTTTACATACAAACTTCACAAACCAAATTGCACTCTCATCAAATTTGCTTGATCATTGCACACCACACACAATCCATATACTAAGGATCACTATATTAATGGATAAACAATTATTTCTCAAATATTTCCGTGCTTTTTATGAGTGTTTGCTTCTTATGCTGTCACCTCTGAAACCCATTCTGCTTGGAGCACCAAACTTTTCTGTGTCTTTTTTCTTTTTGTCATCCATTTTATACAGTTTTATCAAGAAAATAACAGAAATGAATCTGAATTTTTTTTTGCTAAATTTACAATTTACATTGGTGAAAGAGCACAATACTTGTAAAACCACTTTTATTAAATAGATGCCATGAATATCTACAACAACAATCACTTTTTGTTTTGTTTACATCGATTAGTTGAATTTACATAAAATTTACATATTTATATTTAAGTAAATTTTTGGGTCTGTTAGTTACTTATTTCCTTGTTTAATAGACAAAGAAGTCTATTATTCCTAGCGTTATAGTCGTTAATATTAAACATGTGAAAATGTCTCAAGAGAAAATTACCCGTATTTTTGTTTTTAAGAGAAAAAATGTTATTAAGAAATGTTGTTCGTAATCACAAAACAGTCTAAATTCACATTTTCAAGAAAAATGTCCGATGTCATGAAAGATCAAAATTTTTAGTTAATGCTGTTTTTTTTTATTTTGATTATTAAATTTTATATTTACTTGCTTACAGTGAAGTGGATTTTCTCTGCTAGAGGTACAAAAACGTATAGAGGATGATTAAGAGCGCCCGTGCACTAAGCGGCCAGGTCGCCGTCGCGGCCAAGATATACACGACCGAAAACGCGACCAGCCCAGAGAGGGTAGCAAGTGTGTACAGTCATTAGGAAGAAAGGATAAAGCTCTCTGCATTTGACCTAGTAGTGAGTTTTAAGGCGTGACAATGTTCCTGTACGGATTGTACTGTACTGGCCGCTGTGTAGTCGCGGTATTATGCCCAATACCTGGAATTTTGTGATGATACAACTCCATTGCATTGGTAGTAAATGTAGACATCACTACACTGGGCTAAATTCCATAGTAATTCAGTGGCGTTAGACATGAGCCAGCATATACGTAAATAAAACCTACTATGCATTTATTTTTCGATTACAAGCATTTTTTGCCACAGTGGTTAATATTACAATTGTAAATGTTACATAGTGTTTAGAAGAGTGCTTATCTTTCAACTGTTCCGTGCAGACGACAAAGGCTCAGAGAACACGTGAGGATATTTGCATGAAGCAACACAGTTTCCATATTTTATATTAACTTCCTGGCGGAGTTTAGCACATTGCTATCCCACTACTCAACCAGGACACACACACACACATGCGCACACACGCGCCCACACACGCCCACACACCCACACAACCATCCACCCACCCATCCACCCGCCCACCAATTTGACAAATGCCGCAACTGAGACTCGAAGTAAGGAGAGATAATAATAATAATAATAAATTTATTGATCCTAAGAAAATTTACATTTTATAGACAGGTCAGTAAAGATAATGATTAATGAGTAAAACAATTTATATAAAGTTGTAGAATAAAAAGAGTAAAAACACAGTTATACAATAATAAGAGACAAACTTGCTAAAATTACTAAAAATTGATACAAAAACACAAGTTATAAAAGAGTAAAAGATAAACTATATGTTGTAAGTTTATATAATTCATGAAAACTCGCTAATAATGTATTAACATTAACATTTATTCATGACTTCGTACATAACATAACTCATACAACTGTCATATATATTTATCAATATCATGGTTGCCCTGAATGTTCGAAACTGAACTATTCTGGCCCAGAAGGGAAACAGGGTCGGACGCACACCAGGGTTGTACTTCATACATACAAATATTGCAACATCCTCCCCTCTAAAGTATATAATCCGTATACTTTGAATTGAGCTTGACTTCTCACTTGCTTCTTATTATTATTTCAGGACTATCATTGGGACGGTTTGTAAATGGCAATTACATCTCATCAGGAACATTTACTTCCTTGAATTGAGAAAGTCTTTGTTGATTGTCTGTTACTTCAGGTATATCTACTTCAGACGCACTTAAAATATTAGGTGCAGATTCTATACTCGGTTCTATACGAGGTTTATTGAAATCTAGTTGTTTTTTGGGAAACACACTTTTGTCTATTCGAGGTTGTTTTATAATATTTGGTAGAGCCTCCGTCTTTTCAGGAACAAATGGCTTGATATTTACTACATTTCTTCTGTATTCTTTTCCTTCCACCTCAACAACATAAGATCTCTCACTTAATTTTGTATTGATATATCCCTCGCACCATTCCTTTGAGGTTTCCGGATTAACTTGTACCGATACTGGATCTCCCACTTGTAACTGCGGTAAAATTTTAGTTTTTTTGTCGTAAACTTCTTTGTTTTTTCTTCTCTGTAGTACGATCTTCTCCTCGACATTTTTTTGTATTTTTGTTTTCAAATTGTCTATAGGTGAAGGAATAACATTTCTGGTTGCTCGGGAAAACAATCTCTGAGCTGGACTAGACTGGATTTTATTTGGTATATTTCTCCAGTGAAGCAGTGAGTACCAAATGTCTTCCTTGGCATCTTCTGCTTTTTTAATAAGCTTTTTTTGCTATTTTAACAGCGGCTTCAGCCTTACCATTACCTTGTTGGTGATGCAGTGAAGAGGTAACGTGCTTGAATTCCCAATCGGCTGCAAATTTAATCATATCTTGACTTGCAAAATTGGTCGCATTGTCAGTGCAAACTGTCTGAGGAATTCCATATCTACTGAAGTTCTTCTTACAGCATTTTATTATAGTAGACGACGAAAGATATTTGATCTTATCCAATTCGAAAAAAATCGGAAAAAATGGTCCACAGTAACCAGAAACGTGGTTTGTTTTCCTTGATATTTTGTGAAGAAAACGTCCATCGAGACGGTTTGAAAAGGGTATTCTGGAATGTCGTGTGTAATCATAGGTGGATTTTGCTAAGAAGCTTGATATTTTGAACAAGTTTCACAAGATTGATTCTTCCCTTTTATGTCCATACTCACGCCAGGCCAAAACAGATTCTGTCTAGCTAATCGAAATGTGGATTCAATACCATTGTGACTTACATGAACTTTATCTAGCATTTTGTTTCTAAGGCAGTGTGGAATCATAATTTGGTCACCTCTAAATATTAACCCGTCTTATGTGCTTAGATCATTGCTGTACTTGTGGTATACCTTCATATCATCTGGAATTTTACTATAACTGTCAGGCCATCCATTGCAAATATATTCAATTAATTTTTGAAACACTTGGTCTTTTAAACTTTCTTCCTTAGTGTTCTTTATTCGTTCTTCTGAGACTTCTAGATCTTTGGTTAAATTTATATTCTGTAATTAACGTATTATTTTGTAGATATTCAACTTAAAAAATTCTTCATCAGTATTACTCAAGGGTGCTCTTGAAATTGTGTCTGCAACGACATTATCTTTGCCAGGTACATAAAGTATTTTAAGATTATATCTCTGTAGCTGCATACGCATTTGTTGTAGTCTTTTGGGTACTTTAAATAAAGATTTGTTAAAAATGTTAATCAGCGGTTTATGATTTGTTTTAATAATGGCTTTAGGATTGCCTACAATTAGCTGATCAAACCTACTACAAGTGTAGACTATTGCCAGGAGTTCCTTCTCAATAGGTGCATAGTTTTTTTTCAGTCTGTGTTAAAGTTCGTGATGCATAGCCCAAAACACCATTATTTTAAAAAACGGCAACACCCAAACCAAAACTACTGGCATCACACTCAATCATAAACGGAGAGTTTACATCATAATATTGCAATGTTTTTACATCTGATACTATTGACTTTAGCCTATTAAACTCTTCATTTTCAGATTTGGTACATGTCCACGGTAAATCAGAATGTATTCGCTTTCTTAAGGGGCCTAGTCGGGAAAAAGCTTCGGATAGCTGTGTCATTCGCTAGAAAGTTTTTATACACGCGCCGCTGAATAATTTTGCTCTTGACTATACCTTTACTGGGCGTTTTATTCACTGACTTTATTGAGGTGCGATTCCCGATAGAGGTAACGCTTCCTTGCTTCATTTGTAGTGACAAAGATGCTTATTTAGAAAATTAATTTTTACCAAATAGTACGGAATAAAAGTTTGAAACTTGCTGAGCATAATTATGAAGATTCATTCTAGAAGACATGTATGAATTTTACCTTGAATTTTATCGATTGATATCATAATTCAAGAGCTAAAAACGTTCAAATTTCACTTATATTTACAGTATAAATTTCCTCTACATAAAGTGAAAATTAATTAAAATAAATATACTTGTACCCTCTAGTACACTTTCAGCTACTGATCCTCCAAATTTAGTGTAATTTGACCAAACCGTATGGAAGAAATAAATTTTGAAAAATTACCTTACAAACACTGGTCCGATTAGCCCTCTTAATATATATGATTTTGAGCTTAAATTTTTAATATAACGACTCAAATATGTTATCATACCCATAAAACGATATAAATCTTTTTTTGTCTTGAGGAATAGGAAAATTACTGATCGCCTCCACTTTATCCGGTTTTAGTCTTCGCTCGTTAAAATATGACCATAAAACTTTAGTGACGTTTTGCATAGATTTAATTTTGATCGGTTAAGTTTACAGTTATGTTTTTTCAGTCTTTTCAGAAGTTGTATCAAATTTTTGTCATGATCTTGGAGAGCTTCTGAAATTGTATTTCCACAGCCAAATATTACTATGTCATCGGCCATTGCTTCAACTCTTTTTAATCCATGGATTATTTGTTGCAGTCTCATCGTGAACAATTCCGGAGCTGGAGACACTCCAAATGGCAAACGTAACCAGCGATACCTCCCAAAAGGAGTCCAAAATGTGGTCAATTTACTGTTTCTTTCATTTAGTTTGAGTTGCCAAAATCCTTTTTTTATATCCACCGTACTAAATATTTTTGCTCTTCCCAATTCTGGAAGAATTTCATCTATTGTTGGAAATTGTAATCTAGGACGTCTCAGAGCCTTATTCAAAGGTATGGGATCTAGACATATACGAAACGTATCTTTCTTTTGAATGAGTAAGATATTACTAACCCAGTTGGTATGTTGATCCTCTTTTATAATAATTTGGTTTTCTACAAGATGGCTAAGTTCCTTTCTTAAGGGTTCTCGTAACTTAAAAGCAATACGACGTAGTTGTTGGATAATAGGAGGAACATTCTCATCTGTCTCAAGGTTGACTTCACCTGAAAGTTCCCCATAACCTTCAAAAACACTGGAAAATTTATTGATAACTGTTTTCTCTACTTCTATTCGGTGAACTTGTAAAATTTCTTCGGTTATTTTTAATTCAGAGTTCATTTGTTCTGAGATTTTCTCATTTACATGCAATATATTACAGAATTTCACAAAGCCAAGAATTTTACAAACATTGGCTGACAGTACTGGGTTGGAATCTACATCCACCACTTGTAAAACCAATGATTATTTTTTGTTATTCCATTTACAGGGTATCTTAACTTCTCCTAATATTGGTATTTGACTTTTATCATAATTTCTCAATTTATAGGGTGAAGGAATAAGTTTTGGATTTTGTTTATTGATTAATTTACAATAAAATTTATAACCAATCACACTGGTTTGAGCTCCTGTATCCAGATCACATGTAACACTAACCCATTTATTATTTATTTGTAAGTCTAGCTCTGTTACTATATTTCCACCAAATTTAGAATTATCTATCACTCTTCTTATCTCGACTACATTATCATCAGTCCGATCTCCTTCCTCTTCACTTTCACTACTACTTTCATCTGCATTTTAAAGCATTAATAATTGTAGAATCTCTCTGAATAAGTTTTGATGAAATTTCTTCCATTCGACACATGTTTATAGCTTTATCCATGGTTATGTCCTGCATGGATATCATTCTCGATTTTAAATGTGCCCACTGACATGTTGTAACTATCTTATAGGTAATGAGTTCATCCTCTAAAATTCCAAACTTGCAATGTTTGATTAGACCTTTTAGCCTGATTAAATAGTCATCAAATATTTCTTCGTCATGCTGGTTGCAAGTAAGATATTCTAGTCTATCAACTATGACATTTCTAGTTGTAACTATTTTGCCTTTTATAGCTGTCAAAACTGAATCGACATTCTGTTTTTCTACATCGGTCGATTCAAAGTTAAAGTACTTTTTCATAGCGACAGTTTCCACAAAAGATAATAAAATGCTGACCTTTTTTTCGTTATCTGTTTGTGGCCACTTATCCATACCTGTAGCAACACAGTAGTTTTGCCAATTTTTTTTTAAAAATGTAACATTTTCATCCATATCTCCTTTCTCTATCTCTAATGCGGGCGTTATTGGAACGTTATTAATATTAGATGATGTGTTAGTTTGCAATAATGCAAATTGTGAGGAGATTGCTTGAAAAGCTTTCGTTTGTTCTTGCAATAATGCTTGTAGAGCTGCTCCCGACATTTTCTCAGGGGCTTACTAGTCTCTGCTTCAACTAACACAATTTAAAGTCTAATACTTCTATACTTATTTATACTTCAGACACCATGTTGTAAGTTTATATAATTCATGAAAACTCACTAATAATGTATTAACATTAACATTTATTTATGACTTCGTACATAACATAACTCATACAAGTGTCATATATATTTATCAATATCATGGTTGCCCTGAATGTTCGAAACTGAACTATTCTGGTCCTGAAGGGAGACAGAGTCGGACGCACACCAGGGTTGTACTTCATACATACAAATATTGCAACACTATACACTATCAAACTTGATAAAATTGATACACTACAGACAAATGCTTCCATTTTCGGAAATGAGCTGATGGAATTCCTGTACATTATATAAGCAAATATTGTTGAGCATTCCTTTAAGCTTACTTTTAAATTGACTTATTGAGAGATTTCGAAAATTACCAGGTAGTGTGTTGAATAAACTAATACCCATGGTATTATTTTTTTGTAGTCAATGCTGAGGTGTTAAGAAATTGTATTTATTTCTAGTGTCATGTTGATGTATTTCTTCATGAATGGTATATTTGTTTATATTTAGTTCAATATACAGGAGGTTCTGATGCATTATAATGGAAAACAGTGACATTATCCTTAGTATTAAAAAAAAAATAATAATAAAATAATTATTGGGAATTACAAAAGCATTCTTTCAAACCCAACATGATAATAATAATAAATGCCTATATATTTTTATATTTTATACTGACATTCGTATCTGAATGTACTAGTATAAAAGTTTTAGGCATGTAATGAATCAAAAACAACACTTCCAATACATTTTATCATAGAAACTATTAATTCATTCTTTCATTCTTCTGAATACTTCAGAGGGCTAGGCCGCATAAAAATTATTTATAAAAATATTTAAATTAGATAATTCAAAATATGAACATTTGTCATATTCATTTTGATATTTTAATTTGAGACATTATTTAGATTAATTAGTGTAACTTCGGAAATCATAATGACATTCATGACATCCAACATAACCTAAATAAACCCATTCTTTTCATACATTTCAAAAAATCTGACATATTATTGCTTTGTATTTATGCATTTCTAGAAAAATAATAAAATAATTATTGGGAATTACAAAAACATTCTTTCAAACTTAACATGATAATAATAATAAATATTTATATATTTTTATATTTTATACTGACATTCATATCTGAATGTGCTAGTAGTATAAAAGTTTTAGGCATATAATGAATCAAATACAACACTTCCAATACATTTTTATCAATGAAACTATTAAAATAACTACTCAATCTAGGACCAAGAATACTTTGCTAATCCGCATACCGGGGACATTTGTCAAAGTTTGTAGTTCGTACACTCAATTAGTTCAAGAGAGTATGCTAATGACAAAGAAAAACTTTATTTGTAGATGCTCTCAATACTATATTATAGTTATAAATAACATGTGTCATCCTCAATATCTTGATTGTTATGTGAGACTCAGAGATGGCTTGTGAGGCACCAGGATTTAACTGAAACAAAATTTTTGTCATTAAATTACTTGTGATAATAGAGAAGTGCCTCCAATCATGTCCTCCAACATGTCAAAATAGGTTGTGGTGGCAGTATGATATCGAAAGTTCTTAACACGTTTAATGGCTTTCATAAAAATTTGTTTTGTATTTGGAATTAGTGTGTTTACCCCTGTGTATGTTTTTTTAGATTTCCTCTGCTACCAAATGTAGGGTGTGAACCATACATATTATATGTATTAAATGTGGAAAGATAGCTTTTAGCAACTGGCCAGCTTTAAGCATATACCGTGCTGAATCAGTCACTAGCATTAACACATGAACTAGTAATACCCATTACTTTCAATAATGTTTCCGCATTTACACTAATTTACAGTTTCAGCTCTTTTGCTAGCAAGTAAAAATGCAAGCGACGTCCAATGGGATCTAGCATTCATGTTGTCATATTTGCCACATGATTGCTGTTGCATCCGTCATTTCGTCTACCGCTATCTTTATTTATTTATTTATATTTTTATATGTGCCCAATATTTTTTAGTATCACTTTCCGGATAGGGGTTAATTTTCAAGTTGCGGTCGCCCTTTACCTACTTATGTAATATAATGTTCTTATGTTTAACATGTACGTAATACAAGTTCGTTCTCTGCAACGCCGCTGAATTGCTCGGAATATGGCCCAGTCTACTCATCACTAGACAATTTTTTTTTAATACCCATTTTTTATCTCCTATTAGCAAAGAAAACTCCAACCGATAAGCTTTATCTCCATTTTCTAACATGTATGTATGAAAGTGGATTTAAAAGCATATAATTTATTTTTCGACCATAATTCTTTGGATATGGAATTTGGAGTTTATTTGCTCTCTTTCTTAATGACAATTTTGGATTATCGTTCGTTTGAGGCAAGGACCATAGGAGTTGCAACATCATCATCATTTTTTTTCACATCCCCTGGGGACCAATTCTTGACCATTTGTTAAGACCAAAGACCTAGCGAATATCATAAAAGTTATTCTTGACTCATCGTGGCTTCGCGCGCACGCTAAAGTGTAATCGCTTTACAGCGAGCGCTCTTGTGACAGTCGCAAAATGATAAGGTGTAACATAAACAGATTTATGTTTAAAAAAATTAAAATTGATCAGTGAAAGTAAAGCGCATTACGCAGGTACCATGGATGATTTAATTTGAATTAAATTATTAAATTAAACTAAGGTAATACAACTCCCTTTATCCCTAAAGATAGTTTGATGTACTTTGTGCGGAGGGGGGCTAGACATGTAGAGATAATAGTCATACACCTAATATCCAAATATGCTAGGATTAATTTTTTGCTTTAGAAAAAATCCCAGCTTCTCGACCGAAGATAGAACGATGACTCCAATTGTCTATAAAACAATTTAACATTCGTTTTTTTATTTCTTTAAGTGTTCTATTAACATTTTTGTTGCCTTCTCAATTCAATTTTCCTTTTTTTTTTTTTTTTTTTAATTGAAAATATCCGCATTTACTAACGAAACTGACGAAAGTGACAAAAATGTAAAAAATTATTTACGCTTTGAAATTAGATAGACAAATTTACGATGTTGTCATATTTACCAATAGCTCATTATAACGTATTATTACCAACTCGATAACGAATATGAATCAAGAATTGCAAAATTTCAAGGTTCTCGACTAATACCATTAGTTTTTTAGTGATAATGCAATATAACGAAGAAAGTCAATGATTGGCTCCCTGTACAGTCTAGTTTTATAATTTACGTACAGCATGTCGTATTACATGTACGCTTGGATACTTCCCATTAAACAAATTAATAGCATATTTGTATGAATCCTCCCCAATGCTATAGGATTTTACTAGATAAATACGTTGTTCAAGAATTAGTTTTATTTTTGAAAAATCTTTTTACGAGCAGCTTTTACACTAATCAATTTGACATTTCACTGGTTTGTAATCAATTTTGGTTGTAACACTTGGCTTTTTTGATTTATATAACTACTGGTTACTTCGTAAAATGGTCTTTAATGTTAAGTTGCTTTGATTTTCAAACAATTTTTGTTGCTGTTCAATTAAAAACTTTCGTTAATTTACGGGATAGGCATTTTTTAAACAATTTCATATTTAATCATCACCTATACGTTTTTGTACCTTTAACAAAGAAAATCCATCTTACTGCAAGCAAATGAACACAAAATTAATAACGTAGGTAGGTTAATCCCATATGAGTAATTATTCATGGTAAGGCAAACAGAAAAATTCTCATAAAATTCCTTTATTAGTGTGACCGGTTTCGGGAACAAGTAAATTACTTCACATCTTCAGACACAGGCATTTTTATAAATAAAAACCTGTTTGCCTTACCATGAACAAAATTAATAATCAAAATAAAAATAAAAAATTTGGTATTTCATGACATCATATTTTCCTTGAATATCTGAAGTTAGACTTGTTTTGTGATTACAAACAACATTTCCTAATGACATTCCTATATTTTCTTTTAAATCAAAAATACGGGCAGTTTTCATTCACATTTTTTAAGTTTTCACTCATCCCATAACATTTTTCGGATATTTGATTGCGGCTATACAGGGTGGGCCAGATTTTAATCTGAAAACTTAAAGATTCAATAGAACACACCAAAATAATATGGTTTTGTCATATAAGGGCCAGTTGTATCGACGTAGTTTAACCTCAGTTCTTGCTTGAACTTAGTTCTATGCAAAAAGTGTGTTGTATCGGGTAAGTTCATGGTTGAACCGTGCGTTAACTAAAGTTCCTGCTGAACTGTTCAAATTGAGGGTTTAAGCCTGGTTCAATAACACATAACCTCTAAAGTAAGTAAATTACATTTTAAATTTTCGCAATGTAAATTGAAAATGGCATTATTAAGAGAAGACTTAGAGGATCTAACGGATGATGAGGATTTCCTAGAGTTAGTTGAATTAGAAGCTTTCCCTAGGGCCCCCAGAAACTTTCGTAACAGAGAAAATCATTTTTTGAAGTGGAATGAAAACGAATTCCGAGAAAGATTTCGATTGTCCAAAGAAACAGTTCAGCTCATTGTTGATGAAATTAGAGATGAAATTTCATTTCTTAAAAATAAGTAAGTAAAATGTACCTAATAAAATAATTATTATGAAATATGTATAGGTACATTTTTTATTGTGTATTGCGTATAAGTACTTATAGTAAATTGTGGTAAACAAAGACGTGTAAATAATTTAGAAGGTGAATAAGAATTAATATACTTGCTACTGGCTCCATTTTACAAGTCATTGGAGACTTTAGTGGCATCGATAAGTCCACAGCCAGCCGTATAATTGGAAAAGTTATCAGAAGTATTGCACGATTAGGCAGCCAATTTATTAATATGCCGTCTACTTTAGAAGAGATTCAAAATGTTAAGCAAGGGTTTTACGAAATAAGTCGTTTTCCAAGATGTGTTGGTGCCATTGATTGCACACATATTAAAATACAGTCGCCAGGAGACAATGCGGAAATTTATAGAAATAGAAAGGGATTTTTTTCATTTAATGTACAGGCGATATGCGATCACAATTTGAAAGTACGAGATATAGTGTGCCGGTGGCCTGGATCTACCCATGATTCAACAATATTCAATAATTCAAGGGTAAGAGCACAAATGGAAAATGGCGAATTTGGTGATGATAGTGTGCTACTTGGAGATGGTGGCTACGCAGTTAAACGATATTTAATTACACCATTGCGTAATCCTATTACCCCTGCAGAACATTTGTTTAATGAAAGCCAGATAAGGACAAGGAATCCAATTGAGAGGTTTTTGGGGTATTCAAGAGACGTTTTCCTGTCTTAGCCCTCGGTATACGTCTTAATGTTCATAAAGTGGAAGCCATTGTCGTGGCATGTGCAGTTTTGCATAATATAGCTCGTCAGATGGGAGAACCTGACCTTGCAGTCAATCAAGAGGTGGAAGAAGCTATTGAGAATGCAATTGACATTAATTTAGATAATCCAGTAAATGTAAATATTGGGCTCAATATGAACAATTTAACTAGATATAATTTAATTATGCAGTATTTTCAAGGCTTGTTGTGAAACAAATAATGGATTTTCAAAAAAAAAAGAGGATATGCACGAGTTTTTTCAGATATGTTTCTTTTATTATTAACAACAAGTTAATAAAAAAATGAATTGGGAACTTTATCTGTAAACTGAATATCAAATATTCCAAATAACTGATATTGTTTTTAATATCAGTTGTAAATATTAATTTTATAAGTAGAAACATTTTTTTATTTAACATAAATTTAGCTTTTTTTTTAAACATTATTTGTGATTGAAAATTTGTATTTACCACAGTAACTTCCTGTTAAAAAATAAAAGTATTTAAATACAACTTTATTATATTTAATATTGTACAAAATCTTTAAAGAAAACAAATAAAAAACTTGTTATAATCGTAAAATCTTTAAATGTAACAAAAACACATAAGTACCTAATAATAGTACAAAATCTTTAGACATAACAAAAAAAAATGTTATAATCGAAAAATCGTTAAATGTAACAAAAAAACAGGTAAGTACCTAATAATAGTACAAGTAATAGTATACAAAATCTTTAAATATCTCTCAGTAATTTATCTCGTTGCAAACGCAAAATTTGTAACTTCATGGCATGTTCCTCTTGATTCATTCTGATTTTTTGCTCATGGCATTCCTGCTCCTGCTGTAAAGAAACTTTATGTTTCTCTTCCATGTGTTTAATTTTCATTTCTTGCTCTGTAATGTGGCTTTTTTGCTGTATGCAAAGAAGATCTTGTTTAGATTTTGCCCATAATCCCAACTTTGTTTTCAATATATTTTCTAAACAAATATACATACACACACACACACACACACACACACACACATATATATATATATATATATATATATATATATATATATATATATATATATATATATATATATATATATATACATATATATATACATATATATATATATATATATATATATATATATATATATATATATATATATATATATATATATATATATATATATATATATATATATAAATTAAGGTTCGTTATATTTACCTCGTATGTCCTTTCTATATTTTAGTTTGGAAGATACTGGCATCTTTAACATTTCGGGTGTATATTGTGACCAATGCGCAGAAGACTCTAGAATTTCATGTGTTATATATAATAACGTGATTAAAATTTACTTTTAAACTTACTGCCTCTGTCTAAATTTGTACGATCTCTATGGGCATCAGTTATATCTTCTAATATTCCGGTGTCTTTTTTTTTTACTGCGTTTCAATATTTTCTAAACAGAAAAAAATATATGTGTAAGTACATATGAAACTTTATAAAGACTTAATTATTCTTTGTTAACCGAGTCTTAATTACTATGAATAATAATCATTTTTGAAGGAAGTTAACGTTATCAAGAATAAATGAGATAGGAATATATTGAAAATTCCATTTTATCTATTATAAAAAATTAATCATTAGATACCTACCTTTTTCTACAAAAGAACCATGGTCATCATCATTTCCATCGTCCTCCACTATCAGCAATACATTTTCTGGTTCTATTTCTACAAAATTATAATAAATAAAATTCTAATATTACTATTATTAACTTATACGTACCAATGTTTTCTTTATCGTTGTCGAATTCCGATTCAAAACCAGTCATTTGAGATCCTAATATTTGTTCCATATCATTATCCATACTTGTGTCATCAAATTTTTTAGCTGGGCCACCTCCAGTTCCATACATGTATTTTTTTTGTTCAGAAAAGTTTTTTTTGATCTTTTTTTCATATTCAAAAATTTGTTTCTTAAAACCTGTGCATCTCGATAGGGTTCACCAGAATAACTATTAAATTCTTTGGCTAACTTTAGCCATGCCTCAGTTTTACATTTATTAGCATTGGTGTCTGTTTTTTTACATTCAATTTGGCGAGCATACTTATCTTTCACTAATGTTAATAAAATGTTTTCCTCTTTGGAAGAAAAATTATGTGATCTCTTATTTATTTTTTTCAGCTACAAAAATTTGAATAATTAGTAAATCATAATTAATTGCAATTTGTTTAAGAAAAATATTACTCACCCATTCTTGCTAAATCATGTAAACTACACATAAATAAAGAAATTTAGAAAACTGTCAATTGTCAAATTTATTTATTTTTCTCTCCACTAACTAAACTGTGAACATAGGTACATACACATTTTACAAAACCATTGTTGCCAACTATGCAAAGTTATCGGTTCAGGAACACCAGACTTGAACTACTGTAATACAACCAAAACTGAACAGAACTCAGATCAGTATTGACCAACGGTTCTAATGATCAGAGAGTTAACTAGTCACGATACAACCCGCCCTAAACATATCTAAAAATGCTTAGATTTCTAGATATTTGAAGTATTTTCAGTTTTTACCATATTTCTCCAGAAATATTTGAGATATTGTTATGAAATTCGGAAGGTGAACGTTGCGTACATCAGTACACTTCTCACCATCGTTTTCATCTCTCCATTCCAGCCAGAGACGTGACGGTGGGAGTGTCGAAGATATTCTAACAAGAAAGCGGGACGCCATTGGCCAGCTATTTTTTTCTTTCTTTTTCGATATTTGCTATCATTAGTTTTCTTGCAATTTTTTGATTCAACGTCTAAACTCGTTTCAAAATCTTTCATCCCCTACTTATCAATTAGCTGTTAATTGAGAATGGTTTAAAAAATTACATGATTTTGCATTTTTTCATTAGATAATATAATTTTGAATGGAGCGATGAAAATTATAGTCGAAGTGTATGCATATTACACCTTCTGAATTTCATAACAATATGTCAATTATTTCTGGAGAAATGAAAAAAAAAACATAAAACACATCACATAAATTAGACAACCCCCAAACCAAACCCGGAGCTACACGGAAGGCGGTTACAGGGTTGAAAAAAACGCGGGCATTCAACCAATCTTTTCGATTTTGTCAGAATCGAAATCAGGATTTGAACCCAGGAGTCGATAGGCAGTAAACTATAGTCTATTTATCTTATATAAGCTCAAATTCTAGCATAGGCACGCGATATTATATAAATACATTTTGTGCGTTTTAATACACCGCCTGCCTATGCTAGATAACTATGCACTATTGGAGGTCGACAAAGGGTCACTCTGCGAGCCCAAGTATACAATTTTTATAATTTATAGTACTTTTCACTTTTCAAAACCTAACTCTTTTTAAAATAAATTGCCGACTGAGCCATGTCATGTTAATAAAACAACCGTTGGAGATATACTAGTTTTATTTAATATAAAATCACGTAGTTTAGTCAAGATAGAAGTTTTTACATTATTTTTTATAATATACAACAATAACTACCAAAACAGAAGTTATACAAAAAAAAAAATATGATTGAAGTTTTCGAAAATAAACTGTAAAAATGGTCTGCCGACCAGGGTTATTTTGTAGACAGTATAGGGTTACCAATTTAGGTCACACAATAGAGTACAAATTGAAACAGGTGATAGAACATGTAATTTTAAGACAAAAGTTTTCTATAAACCTGTCGAAAAAATACTTCGTAAGCGGGTTACAACCCCTCAAAGAGGTGCCTCTGTTAATGGGTTTTCCCAATATTTCAGAAAACCTTTGTCTTAAAATTATATGTTCTATCACCTGTTTCAATTTATAACAGTAAAATCGGAACATCCTGTATATTAAATATTATATTATGACAAAAACATTTTTTTATATTATAATAAAATATCGAGCCTATTATAGGTGTAAATAATTTAAAATAAAAATTCCACCAACTGAATGGAAAAAAATTAATGGGCCAAAGAGGAAGAAACTACTACCTACCTTACAAGATTCACAACGAAATTCACGCCCTTTTTTGTTTTTTACAAGAGTATCCTTTAATCAGCTCATCATAAAATTGCATTCGTGACGAGACTTGCTTAATTAAAACTAATGCTACTCCCTCACCCTACTCTGCGTATTCACTGTTTCTGAATAAGCTCCAAGCACCTAACCAATAAACTGTGTGAAAAATGAAATGAAAATGTGCAAAACAAGTTATAATCTTAACTGTAAGAGCGTGATATGTAGGTAGAGTTATTAAATATTAGAATATTCTACACTAATACTAGAAGTTATCTGGATCTCATCTGTTAAGTACCGATTGTGAACCATAAGGATCTGTCTTGATAAACTTGTGACGTAACTCATTACTTAACTTACAGACAGTGTTGACCCCGTCCTTTCGTGTGAACAATTTTTTGAGTGTTTATTTCATGTTTTCATGATTTTGTTGTTGTTAATCGAAAAAAGAGTACATCTAAGCTTAAAACAGAAAAGTAAGTACTTAATGGTACTGCCCTGCCTGTAAAAAAAGTGAGGTTGTGTTAAGATCAGATGAAAGTGAATATAGAAGCAACGAGTCAGACGACATTGGAACTACCAATACTAAGGAAAATTCCAAGTCCTTTAAAACCCGGAAGAAGAAGGCAAATGCTTTTCCCATGCCTCTGCTGAAAAGAAACAGTCATACAAGCAGCAATAATAAAGATATGCTTGAAATATTATTAATAAAGATGGCTGGTTTAGAGCTAGCCATTTTAATAACTCAGTTATGGGAGAATTGAAGGAAATATTAAAAACGGCAGTTAGTGAGAATAAAACGATACAAAAAAAGAACAGTAACTCCTTAGGCTTAAAGTAGCTTATCTAGAAAATGAAATTGAAAAAGTGAAAAATACGAGACAAGATGAACATAGAAGTAATAATCTTATAAGCATGGGATTGTCGAGTGAAGGCAACTTTGAAAAATCCGACGTAAAAAAAGAATCCTAGAAAAAATTTAAAGTTCCGTTGCATGATGATATAAAAGTTAAAAGTATACCTTTCAAAATGCCATATAAACCAGTACCGGTTACATTCTCAACCACTGAACTGAGAAACCAAATAATTATTGTGAAACGGATCACTAAAAACTCTAGATTCTACTTAGATTGGGCTAAGAGGAAACGGAAAAAAAAAAAAGATAAACATTTATGAAGACTTATCAGAGGAAACAACAGCCTTCTTTAATAAGTCACGCGACCTAAAGAATCATTGTTATAAATTTATATGGTACAAAAATGGACAGGTGTTGATTCGAGAAACCGGAGTCAGGTAAAGATAACAAGCATGGAATACTGAACAACTAAAATGAGCATAGGATATTGAATAAGTACTGAAACAAATAGAAAATACTATGGAAAATATGCTCAATGCTACTCCAGCATCGATGACTTTAACAAGAATAACATCCAGGAAGAACAGGATTCAAACCTTAATATTGTATACATTAATGTAAAATCATTAAAGAATGAAATTGACAGCTTGAAATGTTAATCTCATCATTATGCAAGGAGGTTTAATATTATTGTAGTAAGGAAAACATGGATGAATAATGAAGAACAAAAGTTCTACAATATACCCAACTATAAGGCAGTATATGCTAGTAGAAATAAACGTGGAGGTGGATGTGCAATTTTTATTAAAAATTACATTTAAGATAATAAAAGCAAATGAAGTTGACAACATCACATATATACTAATACTGTTAGAACAAAGAAATACATATCTAGCAGCCATTTATAATCCCAGCAATACAGATAACAATGTTAATAAAATTAACTTCATGGAAACGGAGTTATCTTGCCTTAGTAATAAGTGTGGCTATATATTGGGATTTGAACATAGATCTGTTAAGTAATAATAAAATCCTCAGATACCAAGATACCTATGAATCTAATCGATTTGTGTTCCACAATAAAACAATCCCGATTAGGGAATGAATCCAGAACTCTGATAATCCACATTTTGACAAATAACAAAAGTAATGCTTAATTATCCATAATCAGCATATGTAACCATGATCTACAAATACTTAGCTTAAAGGATACTTGCATCAAAAAAAAGAATAGTATAAGTTATAAATCCAAATTTGTAAAATATACTGAAGTCAAAAAATCAGCTAGACAACCAATATTCAGTCTCTAGAAGTGTCTTGATAACTATGATATGTTGATTGACTGCTTCAGTAAAAATACCGCATAATATACAAATAAATTTCTGAGCAAATACTAAACCCTGGTTTACTGAAGCTGTCCCGATTGCAATAAAAAATCAAGATTATTATCACAAAAAAAGTAATCAGTACCCCAATAGCATACGTCTAACAGATATGTACACAAGATCGAAGTTAGAAATTAAAAACACTAAAATATCTTGTTATACAGAGTGGGGCAATAGTGCGTCGGACTTCGATTGCTCGAGTTCTACAATAGTTAGAAATTAAAAAAAAATACAAGTAAACTAGATAAAAAAGTTTATAACCGGAAATTATTTTCGAATCTACAGGGCTAGCCAATACGAAATTACAGGATCAAGTACCTTTTTTTAAATGGAATGCTATGTATTTCAGTACATTTTTTGAAGCCTCTTTCTAGACTATTCATTTCTAAATTATTATTGACTATCACCCAACCACTTGGATGTAATGAATTTTTTGTTGAAATAATGCCATCTGCAGATGCATTGAAAAAATCACCAAAGTCCCAGTTATGGGTTTTAAAAAATGTATGTGAATACTAGTTACGAGACATATAATTAATGTTTTAGAATCATTTTACTTCCTAAAAATGTACAGGGTGTTCAAAAATTGTTTTTCAATAAAGAACTTTTTAAATTGAATTTTCTCAATTTTTCCAAATGGAACACTGTGTATTTTTCAACGATGTGATGTAGAATTGAAAAATGAAAATTTTTTGTAAGTACTTTACTATCGCCAATTGCAACCATTTTCGTTTTATTGAACAATAAGTACAAAATTCAAGAATAAACTTAAAAAATAGACGTTTTTTCAAATAATGCATTAGAAAAAATTATAATAAGTGCTCTACATTTTGATTGACACACGTCTCTATGCGCCTCTGATATGAGGCCATTTAATGGGACCATTTCTTCCAATCCATTGAAGTGGGTAAATAGTATTTAACTGGTCCCTTACTGTAATAGTTTTTTTGTAATTTTTTTTGCTGTTTTCGTTATTCGACAAGCAGTTTAGTATAAATTGTCTTATACAAACGAATATTTATCGCACTTATCGGTCGTCAGTTATCATTTGTATTAAATTTAAAATATTTCCAGTTTTACAAAATGAATTTTAATAAAGCGGAACGTGTAGACGTGACTTGTTTTGTGCGAGTCAGACAGACATTGTTTGCTTGCCAATAGAATTTATAAGCAAAAGTATCCTGAAAAAAGGAATCCTGATGTTAGGAGCTTCCAAAACCTTCTCGATAGATCGTGGAAACTGGAAATGTCGAATATAAAAAAGTGAAAGAATAAAACGTGTTGTGAACGAAGAAAATAAGTTTTCTGTGGTGCTGACAACGGTTGAGTATCCTTATATTAGTCAGAGAAGTGGGCTCATTAGTAGGAATCTTAAAAACAAACAAGTTTCATGCATATCATATTCAAATGCACCAGGAACTATATGATGATGATTTTCAAAGGCGTTTACAGTTTTGTAATTGCGCCAGAGATAAAATGCAAGATGTCACCTTCAGTAATGTTTTATTCACTGATGAGGCAACTTTTCATAAAAATGGATTTGTTAATAGGCACAATTTCCATTATTATGCCTTGGAAAACCATGTATTAGACATCCAAAGAAAACAACTCCTGTAGAAGTATGTTTTTCAATGCCACAATAGAGGAAGATATAACACAACTTATCGCTGCACTCAACCCTGGGAAAGCCACAGGAGTTGTTGATGTAGATGTAATAACAGCAAAAAAGTGCCAAAAAGAGTTAGCTAATGTTCTGTGCAAAATAATAAATCAGTCCTTAATAACAGGTGGTGCCTGAAAAAATTAAAGTAGCTCTCGGATACCTCGGATACCCCCTTGTTTAAAGGTGATGAAAAGGAAGAGACGAATAACTATAGGCCAATCTCCATTCTCCCAATCTTGTCTAAAATATTTGAGAAAATTATAATCATTAGATTAATTTCATATCTTAATAGCCAGAACATTTTTTTGGATCACCAGTATAGATTTCGAGAATCAAGTGCCACAAGCTCAGCAACTGTTGACATGATATCTGAAAATCAAATTAAATTAGACAAAAAAATTAAATGTGCACTTGTGTCATTGGATCTACGTAAAGCTTTTTGATACAATATGCCCTAGTATTTTGTTAAGTAAATTAGAGATGATTGGGATTAGGGGAAAATGTCTGCAGTGGTTTCATAATTATTTGTCAAACAGAAAGCAACAGGTCATAATGTGGCGAGCTCAGTATTGTAAAAATACTCAAGGGCCAATATTGGGGCCTACATTATTTTTGGTATATATAAACTCGATAGCAAATTTACAATTCAATGGTAGTGTTAAACTGTATGCAGATGACACCATACTTCTCTATGTTGGCGCCTCATTTAAAACATTAAGACAAAACATCGAGAATGACCTAGGTATAGCATATCTAAGTGGCTTATAAGCCATAAGCTAACACTAAATATACAAAAATCCTCCTATATGTTTATTTCTAAACAAATATGTGATGATACATCCATAATTGTATTCAATAATCAATCACTAAATTATTCGAGTCATTAAGTATCTTGGCCTACTAATTGATGTGCGCGTGTGTGTAAATATACTGTACCTGTACCAAATTCTATGTGATACTTCATCCTATTTCAGTTTATTTTATATTTTATTCATTTTATTTTTTAATATATATGTATTTAGTAGAGGATAACCCTGTATATAATTTGAAACCTTGTTTGGGTTAATAAACACTATTTTACTACTAAAAATTTTACTGCTTACTACTACTACTTAATATTTTTAGCTCCAAAAGAACATGTACTTTTTAAAGAGTAATGTTGGTAACCCTAAATTTGTAAAATATTAGCAAAACATTTTTTTTTTTCATTATCAGGAGGCCAATTTATCGGCAGATTCCAGATTTAGTTAAAAAAAAGTTGTTTTTTTTTGTAGTTATAACATTTTCAAATTCACAAAATTAATAATCCATTTTTTAATGAAATCCGAAATCTGTTGAAAATTTTTCTCCTGATTACGAAAAAAAGTTATGCTGAAGTTTTAAAAATTGTCCACAAAATAACCTGGGTTGACAGACCATTTTTGCAATTTTTTCGCAAATCGTATATTTTTTTTGCAAAATGTCTACATTTAATCTTGGTAGTTATTTTTAAAATATGCATGGGTCCCATGCTTCAATTGTTAGATTAACCTATAATTCACCAGCCGCCGCTGATTTGTAGTTATAAGTTTATATGACATCCATATGATTTTGGCATATTCTATCCTCTAAGTTTCCCAATTATAATCTGAACCACCCTGTATAAGTCTCAGAATAAGCAAAACTTCTTTTAAAGAATGACTTTTCTTCAAAAAATTTAAAATAACAAAGTTTGGAAGTATTCCATCCGAGCACATAATATATATATATATATATATATATATATATATATATATATATATATATATATATATATATATATATATATATATATATATATATATATATATATATATATATATATATATATATATATATATATATATATATATATATATATATATATATATATATATATATATATATATATATATATATATATATATATATATATATATATATATATATATATATATATATATATATATATATATATATATATATATATATATATATATATATATATATATATATATATATATATATATATATATATATATATATATATATATATATATATATATATATATATATATATATATTGTTATTTTTGGTTTTTTGTTTTAATAATTAATTTTTTTAGATTGTGTTGGAATTCATTTATTAGTTTTTTCCGTATAAACATTTCGGTATGGATTTATACCCTTTTCAATATATTCTAAAATTGAAATAACTAAATTAACTTACTGTCTATGAGTATATAAATTCATTTAGTTATTATCAATTATCGGCTAAATATTTAATTCTTTCAACGAAACCTACCTAAATATGGTTTGTTAAGGATTCTAAAAAGCCGAAATCTTTTATTCTTTATCTCTTTCCAATGTAGTCAAAATAAATATTTGTTATATCAAGCCATACTCAAATACAATACATACAAATACATACTCAAAAAATTCGAGAAAAAAAAATTATATTCAACACCCTGTATCTCAGAAACGAAGCGTTCTACGACATATGTTTATAGGAACTTTTTCTTTTTAAAAAACGTGTTCTATCTCCTGTTAAAGTTTGTCTACAAAAAACTGACTCACCCTGAATAAATTACTTAATTTAGTACCACATCAGACACTAAAAATCAAAATAACTCGGAAACGCACAGGAATTTTCGAAACAAAGAGGGACATTATTTTGTTAAACTGTATGTAGATAATGAAAATAATAGTTTTTTAAAAAATAGTCATTGGTGTAGAAGTTCTGTTTAAGAAAGGGGTTGAGCACCCCCTCCCTCCGCCACTGTGCAAGTTTTTGAACATTCTTATCGCTTGTTTTATGCCCCTTAATTAATAGGCATTATCCCCCAAACATGAAAAAAAATCTAAGCATTCGTTTATAAGTTATAATGAAAATTCGAGAAAAATAAAATTATATTCAGCACCTGTATCTCGGAAACGAAGCGTTCTACGACATATGTTTATAGGAACTTTTCTTTTAAAAAACGTGTTCTATCTCTGTTAAAGTTTGTCTACAAAAAACTGATATATAACATTATATATATCATCTATATATATATATATATATATATATATATATATATATATATATATATATATATATATATATATATATATATATATATATATATATATATATATATATATATATATATATATATATATATATATATATATATATATATATATATATATATATATATATATATATATATATATATATATATATATATATATATATGTATATACAGGGTGATTTTTTTTTTGGGCGTCTATTAAGTATATCAAGAGAAGAAAAAATGATATCGATCTGAAAATTTGGCTATAGGCCTAACGACGTAGGATCTATTTAACGAAAATATTTTCAAAATGGTGGCATTTCCGGTTATACCGGAAGTTATTCAACTTTGTTATTTTAAATGGAATGCCCCGATTTTTCAATTCTTTTAGATTCTGCAGTTAATTCAAAGAACATTTCGTTAAAGGTTTCTATAGCTAAAATTAATATTTCCGGGGATATTAATTTTTTTCCTAAAATTTTGACAGAAAAGTTGTATAACATAAAAATTAATATCTCAGTAACAATAATTGATAACATGTTGATCTTTCTATGAGGGTAAGACAAGGTATTGGAGTTACTCATCACGTAAGAATATTATCGAAATATCCACTAAAAAGTTTCTAAAATTATTGACATATGTCGACCACACAAAGACAGCAAAAACTCATTTTTTTAAATGGCACCATACCTAACTAAATGCACCATTCGATACAGAAAAAATGCGCATCTAACCGTGTATCATGTTCCTATACCCAAAATGTATGGTTCTTTAGATATTTGCGATTTTCTATTGTTATTATATGAAAATTGAAAAGTATCTCGAAAAGTGCGTCTTCTGAAGGGTAGGCTTTGAGTGTTGACAAAACAAAATACAAAAATGTGACAGTTGGTAATATGTTGTTGTTTTCATTACCACGTAGTTTAGTGTTGTACTTATTTACTGGGGAAAATGGCAAACGGTATCACACTGGATCTTGCAATTGATTTAACATTCTGGAAAGTGTGACATGAAATAATTGGCAGAACATGACGATATTTGAAACGTATCTGATTTCCATCAGTGAATCCACAAAAGTTTAGAGTTGCGGGGCAATTTTGTTAGATTGGCCGTCCACACACGAAATACGGCCCTTTAACATCAAATGAAAAATCAATTGAGGTCAAGTCAGGCTATACCTATGCAAGTCCAATCATTCGATTCGTTCAGCGGTAGCAGATTTGGACATTTCCTACAGTTCATTCGGAAGATTTTAATGATCCAATTCCATAATTTTAGAATTTACTACTGTGCTAGAACAACATCCTGAAGATCCACAGCGAAGAACAGAATTGTGCGAAAATGATATTAATCGAACGCAGGAGAGCCCTCAATTTTTAGAAAAAATTATTTGGACTGATGAAAATTTTCATAAATTATTTTCCATCGCAGAAATTCGCATTTTTGGCTCAATCCAAATCTTATTGACCGACGGAATTTTCCAATATAAATTGACGAAGTTTCAATGTGTTTTGTTTGTTAATGGGCAATAAATTGTGTTACCACATTTACGACGAAAATTTGAATGGAACAAGATATTTAGAAATTTTAAGAACTGTCGTAACGAACTTTTTAGAAAATTTACCTGTTAATCAATACTTTTCATGCTGGTACCAACTCGATGGAGCTCCAAGTCATTGTTCCAGACCAGTTAGTAACGAATTGGATCAAATGTTCGATGACAGGTGGATAAGGCGTTTGGGTCCATGGATTTGGCCTGCCAGGTCTCCTGACTTGACCCCAATGGATTTCTACCTGTGGGGCCGTATAAAGAGTGAGGTCTACCGAACCCCGGTAACTAACCGAGAGGAACTGTTGGACAGAGTTCAAAGAGCATTTGAAGGTTTGGAGCCCAAATGAAATTCGCAGTGCTACTACACACTCAGTAAATAATAGGATTCTAAAATGTTTGGAGGTTAATGGAGAACATATTGGAACAGTATAATTAATGTTTCGTTATAAAATTTTTTTATTAATAAATTATACAATTTTCATTTTTTCATTTCATTGATAAAATTAGAAAATCGCAAATATCTAAAGTACCATACATTTTGAGTATAGGAACATGATACATGGTTAGATGCGCATTTTTTTTCTCTATCGAATGGTGTATTTAGTTAGGTATGGTGCCATTTAAAAAAAAATTAGTTTTTGCTGTCTTTGTGTGGTCGACATATGTCAATAATTTTAGAAACTTTTTAGTGGATATTTCGATAATATTCTTACGTGATGAGTAACTCCAATACCTTGTCTTACCCTCATAGAAAGATCAACATGTTATCAATTATTGTTACTGAGATAATAATTTTTATGTTATACAACTTTTCTGTCAAAATTTTAGGAAAAAAATTAATATCTCCGGAAATATTAATTTTAGCTATAGGAAACCTTTAACGAAATGTTCTTTGAATTAACTGCAGAATCTAAAAAAAATTAAAAATCGGGGCCTTCCATTTAAAATAACAAAGTTAGGTCAACTTCCCGGTATAACCGAAATGCCACCATTTTGAAAATATTTTCGTTAAATGGATCCTACGTCGTTAGGCCTATAGCCAAATTTTCAGATCGATATCATTTTTCTTTCTCGATATACCTCTAATAGACGCCCAAAAAAAAATCACCCTGTATATATATATATATATATATATATATATATATATATATATATATATATATATATATATATATATATATATATATATATATATATATATATATATATATATATATATATATATGTATATATATATATATATATATATATATATATATATATATATATGTATATATATATATATATATATATGTATATATATATATATATATATATGTATATATATATATATATATTATATATGTATATATATATATATATATATATATATATATATATATATATATATATATATATATAAATTTTATTTTGTTAATTATTTAGGTTTATAACAGTAGATAACGGGGCTCAAGAAGTCAAATAAATAATTCTAATCCCATTTTCTGAAAATTACAGTTATTTAGCATTAGTTGCTGCAATAACAGGTGAAGCAGATTTTGTTTTTATACCAGAACAGCCTGCTGAACCTGAATGGGAGTGAGATTCTTGTGCGACAAATTATTGCAGGTATTCTTCCTAAGTAACTAGCGCACAAACATTCTTATAGGAGTTAAAGAGGTACTGAACTTTTTAAATGTTTCTATTTAGGGATAACGTGAATAAAAAAAGAAATTGTATTTTTTGTGCCACAGTATTTTCATATTCGGTAAATAAACATTTCATTTATCATCTCCTATGGGACATATATATAAAGTGTTCTCTTTCAATAGTTATTTTTAGGTATGTTGAAAATTTAAAAATGTAGTTTTCACTACACGAAACAATTTTTAAATGTTTACAGGACAATATCATTTAAAAAAATATTAATTTACTACTTTTAGAATTTAACTTTTGAAACATGATGAGCCAAATATAAAACCATCTATTTAGAAAGTTAGAATGTGCCCAAGCTAGAAAAGTAAAAAAAACTTTAATATGTAAATAATCGTTAACAATAGGTCAATGTAATATGTAGTTTATTTCAAACTTATTTGCAATATAAAAAAGAACGTCGGCTTCTTTCATCCTTTTACCGCCGTCAAAGAAGCCGACGTTTTTTATGTTACAAATTAGTTTGAAATAAACTATACAAGGTGTCCCATAATTAAGTACCTTCCCTCAAGGGGTGATAGAACTATAAAAAATAATTTGTTTTGTATATAAACATTTGCCTTAAATCCGTTCATAAGGGAGCTACAACCCCTGAAAAGGGGTAAGTACAACATAGTTATTTGCCAATAAATTCGAAACGTCCTAAGCAAAAATTAAATTTGGACCATTTGTTAATCTCATGTTACATATTTTGTCAAATATTTATTTAAATATCATGATTTGCTTGGGTGGTTACATAGGGGGCGAGGGTGAATTTTCGCCATAATTTTTTGTCTTATTTTTTTTTAGATATTTAAAACGGAAAAAGGTACCAGTGATAAAAACTGTATAAAAAATGTGCTCTTACTAAATTTCGATAGGAGCCATCGTTTTAAAGTTATTTGTATTTTAATATTGCAGTATAGGGCGGGTGTATAATAATGGATAGGTAATTATATACCTCTACAAAAATAATTCCACAATATTTTAACTATATTTTTTGTAAAGCAATTTAAAATATCGCTTTACGCAATGAAGCATGTAATTTATGGACAAAATTTTTTTTTTTAATTTACAAGATAATAATTAATATTATTTTAAGTTTATTTTAAGTTCAGAAGGTGAAATAAAAATAATTTTAAAAATACTTAAAACTAAAAAAATTAATATTTCAAAAAAATTTTCAAATTGATATCCACACGTTTAATCGTCGAAGTAAAATAGATCCTCTCTTAACATTTCCCGAATTTCCCGTGCATTTACCCAATTTCAAATGAATATTCACAAAATATGATATTTCAACATTTCACTATAAAATTATGCTAATAATATAAAACAAAGGCAACTGACGTAAAAAAACTGAGAGCCAAAGTTGATTTCTTTCAAGGTATTACAATTAGAATATGGACTACATTGCAATATTTAAATACAAATAACTCCAATACAATAGCTCCTATCGATATTTAGTAAGAGGACCTTTTTATGCTTTTAACACTGATACCTTAAGGGGTTGTAGCTCCCTTAAGAACTGATTTAAAGTAAATGTTTATACAAAACTCAACATATTTTTTGTAGTTCTATCGCCCCCTTGAAGGAAGGTACCTAATTATGGGACACCCTGTATATCACAATAATAATAACAAATAATCAGGGGCGGTTCTAAACCCAAAAATAAAATAAATTTTTAAATTTTTTTTAGTATAATCTCGTTTGGAAAAATGTTCAATAATTATTTTTATTTATTTTCCTTTCATAATAATTTTGTTATTCTGTGGGCAGAGCTTTCGTTCACAACGAGCCGCATTTTTTATTTGAATTACAATTTCTTGATTCAAAGTTGCAATAATTATTATTTTCTCAAAATTGTTCTTATGCAACTCATGATACATTTTTGTAATCCGAAAAATATTACCTTTCAGAAAACACCAAAAACTATCCCTATTGCCATTAAAAAATATTGTCCTTGACCTGTATTCTTTAAGATAGCAGTGATACAAATTCCCAAATAAAGTCGTAATATATACAAATATACTTAATTTATATCCAATTTTTTTTTAGCAGTTTTCGGTTTTACAATACACTACTGCACATTGTACATAAAATCGTCACCTTTGTATATCCAAACTTCTGGCAATTTCTTATTGCTAACGCAATATCAATATTATTTACGACTGCATCCCGTAGAATGATAAATAAAATTCGGTAATTTGTTTTTCTTTTCCTCTTATTTTTATGTTATATTTATAAGACTGCATAATAATAACAATAATAATGTTTATTAATCCAGTTGACCGTAAAAAATAGATTTGTAATTTTTTTTATTTCGTATTAAAAATAATGTAGCTTTCAGCATATATATGTATATATATATATATATATATATATATATATATATATATATATATATATATATATATATATATATATATATATATATATATATATATATATATATATATATATATATATATATATATATATATATATATATATATATATATATATATATGATGTAACAAAATATTTTCAATTTTCAAATCAGGAAAGAAGTTCAGGTCAACGACTAAATATCATCATCGTTGCTGAAGGTGCGATTGACAGAAATGGCACAGCTATTACAGCTGAACTTGTCAAGCAAGTTGTTATCGACAATTTACATCAAGATACTAGGATCACAGTTCTAGGTCATGTCCAGCGAGGAGGAAATCCATCTGCATTTGACAGGATTTTGGTAAGATAAATGTTTTTTGGTTTTATTCTTTTCAGGTATTTTCCCATATTTTTTGTTTATTTGAAAATCGAAATTTTTTCATTTAAACCGGAAAAAAAAATAGTAAAACTTTCGTGACGTCGCTAATCGCAAATTGTTTAGGGTATTTTATAATTTACAGTTATATGGTATCGTACCAGATTTGACCTTAACCTCATTTTTCGTTTGTTTATTATTGTAAAAATATATCAAATAAATTATCTTCCTCATAATTTTTTCCCATATTTGTGCGTTTAGAATGTTTTAATACAAATACACAAACAAAAATACTAAAATAGGAATCACAGCAGAATAATAGAAGTACCATCTTGCTAGTGCTCCAACAAATTTTTGGTGATTTCCCTAGTTTGCGCCTAGTGATGTAATTATGAAAAATTTTATCTTTAAATTGAAATAACTATTTTATAATGCTTTGTAATATATTTTTTCGTCACAATTAAAATATGTTCTCAAAATATATAAGCATTTCCACTTTAACATCAGATCAATGTAAACACCTCACATAATTGTTCCAGTCAAATAGGGAAAACAAGAGGGAAATAACTGATAACATTTTGAAATCTGGCGAAGATGTACTTGATACTTGAGCTCTATACCGGATGTAAATGAAACCTGGCCACCCCCTCTATTTTCATTGTTTATAGAACTAAATTGATGAAATTTTAATATGTTTTTATGCACATAAAATTGCATTAGAAGACAGTATTTTCAATTTTTATGCACTTCTGGTTTCGCAGGAAATGACCCCAACTATCATTTTCAATGGAACACCCTGTATATTTTTACAGTTTTGGAATCTATGATGAATTCTGAATATAACAGTATACATTTTTCTTTGTTTTTTTTTTATTTATTTCTTTTTTTTAACGAAAATTTTAAGTTGTGATTTACAATAAATGTTTCTGACAGAGTTTCTTACTATTGCAAAAATTGAATTACTGTTTTATGATAAATACTCTGGAGCCTTCAAAAGTGGGAAAATCGGAATACACAAAACCCGATACACAAAATAATGTGCTGTGAAAACAATTATCTGAAATAAAATTATTTGTTTAAAATACCTAGTGACTAGTACACTTGAATTAAGGCGCGTTCTCACAAAGACTTTTTGCTACCTACGTCTCGCGTCGTCTGCTTCTAATTGGACATTTAACGCAAAGAAGTTGAAAATATTCAATTCTTGGAGCGAATCACCAATCAAAAACAGGCGACGCGACACGCAGGAAACAAAAAGTCGTGAGAACGTGGCTTTACGCTTACTGTAATGCTAGTATAGCCATTGTTTACTTGATAACTATTTTGACAGCTATTTTAAACAAATAACTTTATTTGAGATAATTGTTTTTACAATTATCTCTACTTTGTGTATCGAGTTTTGTGAATAACATTATAATACCTATTTATTAAGAGAATTTTGATTTTTCTACTGTGAATTCTTATGGAATTGCTAAGTTATGGGTATCACTGTAATCATAAAAAGATTTATTTCCTAAATCACGAAATTCTTAATATAATCTTTATCTCTTATACAATAAAAATACCATGTCCCCTACTACATGGCTACCATGGGTCATTCTTTTACAAACCGCACACTAAAAAAAACTTGACATTTTAGATTCGTCTGAAATTTTTTTACAGCTTCTATACGTAAAATTAATTGACACGTATTTCAGGATTTTGCTTAAAAAATTTTTTTTTTTCGAAAATATCCATTTATGAAATTTTGGTATTTTGCTGGATTTTCTCCAATCGTCTCATACATGAAATTTATTATCTCCAGTTGTACTGATCGGATCAATGTCATTTTTTTACAGTTTACGTGTTGTTACGTTAGCTTTCTAAAAGCATAAAAAAAATTTTTTTTCAATGTCAACATATCAAAAATAATAACAATTTAATTGTTTAAATATTAAAGTTTTTTTTTCATGAAATCCGTGCGATTTGTAAAAGAATGACCCCCATACTGTGGGCAATTTATATTGGCTACATATGGATCAATTACAGGTTATAAGACCGCGGAAATTTAAATCGTGTTGGCCACACACGCGTTAGTTTATTTCCGTGATTATTTTTTTTAATATTTTTGTTTTCCAATAATTTAGCAGTATTTTTGATCAAGTGTTTAATTCTTTCCAATTATATTATAATTATACACGGGAAAAAAATAATCTTAAATCAATAAAATATATTTAAACCAAGAAAATCCAATCCTTATATATACACAAGACAATGTTTCTTTTGTTGAAGATATTTATTTCTTTCGATTATTTACTAAATTTAACACAATATTATCTGGAAACAAAGTAAGAAAATTGTTTCAATTGAGTAACTACATTTACTTATTGTGAAATATACAATGTTTATTCTCAAATGAAAAAAATGCTTAAATGAATTAAATGTTTCTCTCATTTAAGACATTCATTTTTTAAATTCAACAATTTGTTTTACTTAAAATAAAAATTTAAAAATATTTATTTCATCAAATATGACTTAGTATTGTCTTGACTTAAAAATAATTTACTTAATTTAAATTATAAGATTTTCATTTTAAAATAATTGAAATGCAGAAACTGAAGAAACGATTCCTTAGTATAAAAAAATTTATTTTTTAAATTCAAAAATTTCATATACTTAAAATAAGAATAAAGAATATCTCGGTTTCACAAAACACAATTTTGTCTTAAATTAAAAATGTGTATCTTCTTATTTTGAAAATCGGGATATTCATTTGAAGATGAATGAAATGTTTAAACTAATAAAATATGTTCTATGTAAAAGATATACATATTTTCAATCGAGGATTTTATTCATTTAATCAGAATAAAAATTTCTAGTTTCAAGAAGATTCATTTCATTAAATGGAATACAATATTATCTTCGTTAAAAACTTTCTCGTTTACTTACTCTTACAAATTGGTTTAAGCAATAAAAGACGGTTTTAAAAAATATATTTATTATATAAACTGTATACATACATAATAACCAACAAAAATAACATATATACTTTTTTATTTGGAACACGTCTTCTTCCTTTTGATGGAATCATATGAGGTAATGTTTTTAAATGAACTGCCAGCATACAATCTGAAACAATAGTAATAATAGCAATACAATGATTTACAAGTTAACCAACGACCAAAATTTTTTAATTATTTAAAAATAAGCAATTCCAAAATTAAAATAATTGAATCACTTTTTAAAACCATGTTCATTTGTAAATTACATAATTTATTTGGATATATTGTTTTAAAACCATTAATTTGGCAGTTTGCTGATAATACATATAATTATTAATTTATACTCACTCTCGTCAACATCATGGTTTTTTAACATTTCCAATAAATCTAGAGATTTGCAGTTTTCTTTTCTTAGTTTCGAAATCTCTTGAAAAAATTTAACCCATCGGCTAAATAGCCTTAATCCACAATTTGGAAATATTTGGTTAAAATTAGAGTTAATCTAAAATGAATAAAGAATTGTCATAGTCGTGTGTTTGTGTGTGTATGTATATACAAAATTTATATTATGCATAATACATTACATTCAACTAACCAAACTTTCCGCTTTAGCGTCACATAAAATCGGCCACTTTTTTTAAAAAATCTGTCAGTCTTTATATTCTCTTTTCTTTTTAGTGAGAAAGTGGTGTTCCAATGTTTTGTAATTTCATCCCATGGCTCATTCCTAGTTTGTAAAAATGCTAGAGAATTTGTTAGCTCCTCATCTGTAATTATTTATGAACATTAATGTAATATCTAAATCTATTAGGTCTTTTCGGTATTATAGGAAAACTGTTCATATATACTACTGATATCTAAAAATAGAGTAGCAAGTAATATTAACAGCGATCCTGTCAAAAAAATGAATAAAAAACTTTCAGCATATTGTATAGGTAGGTGTTAATTATTTTAAACATTTTTCTTAAATAGTAATTCTCCTTAACCGCACCTATTATGTGTACAAAGAATGTAAGAAAAATACCTAATAAAATTATTTTCTCTACTGGATGTTCTTCATTTTCTTTATCTCGTTTTCATTTTATCGTAATCACTCCACTTTTATGAATCAAATTTCTAGCCTTATCAACCAATTTTCCTTTGGCCACCACAGAATGACCACTGAACGACTCTTTCTTCTTAATTGACGGGATGTAATATACTTGTACTGTTTCTTTCGGGAACAATGTTTATCTTTGACGAGACAATGTTATAATCTGCATGCGTTAATCTGCTGTAATATTTAAAAAGATTGTTTAAGTTCTAATATATAGGTATTTCTGTACTTACGAGTTTTGATCGCTTGTGACAGTGAGGAAATTATTGTTAGATTTATTTCATTTTCAGCCGCTTGTTAAATTCCAAAAAAAAATGTCCGCAAAAAATGAATTGAGCGATTTACTACCTTAATTAGTAAACAAAAGTTTTTCAAAAATTAATTTTTCTATTAGAAACCAATTAGGGAAAGCAAAAAATGAACCTGCCCCATTTCAACAATATCAGCATAAAATCGAGCACAAGCACAAGGATTACTATAAAAAATTTACGTTGCAGGGAAATTTTTTTAGTACTTCAATATTATATATAGGAATACAGCGTGATCCCTAAGTTGATACTTTTTTTGACTGCATATAGAACTCATTAAAGTAAGCACATTTTTCAAATAACTTTATGTAAGTAACTCAAAAATAAGAAAGGTATAGCTGTCTAAAATTTATTGCTTCTTTGTTTTAACACGGTACTGTCTTCATTATTAAAAATAAAAACTTGTGTTACGTCATCTTTATGTCAGTTTATTTTTAATCATTTGCACTGGTTTCTTTCCAACATATCAATTAGTTCAATATTTTCATAAACGTGAGCCATTTTAGCTTTTAATACAATTGCAAATTAATAAAATTATTACGAAAAAGAAAACAGTGCAAATGATTAAAAATAAACTGACATAAATATGATGTGACACAAGTTTTAATAAGTAAATTTTAATAATGAGGACAGGACAATAAAGTTATTTGAAGATTGTCTTTACTTTAATGAGTTCTATATACAGTCAAAAAAAGTATCAACTTATCTACCTAGCTATCTGATTAGTACCTATAGCATAAAAAACGTCGGTGTCTTTGAAAGTACATCAGTTTTCAAAGACTTCGAGGTTTTTTATGGGCGTGTTATATAGACCAAGAGAACTATAGTTGTTATTTCAATTTTCAATAAATAAAAGTAGTGTTAAGAATACACCCTAACAAGAAAACGATGTAATTTCAACAAAGGTCGGCAGTTCTTGAAGAGTCAACACTTACCTCGTCCTTATGCATAATTACTTTATTGGCAAATTATAATTTTATTTAGGTAGGTACCTACCTAGGTATTTTGTGGAAAGTACATACAATTTTTACTTTGTGGAGTTTTTATTCGTTAAAAGCATTTAAATTTGTTTGACTGCAAATTTGAACTAGTACTCTACAATCTTATAGTTAAAATTACTCGGCGCTAACTGGTAAATATTTTTAGCTAATGCTGCCTGCCTAATGCACGATTTTTGAGTCACCGGTATTATCGATAATATTGATTTTTGCTCCTAAAAATGGTGCAACTAACCAGCAGGTATAAAATTGCCATGAAAAGAATGAGGTAATTTGATTTCAGCCTTATTATAAAAATATCAAGAAATAATCTTTTAATATTACGATCATCTTAAGTACTAGGTTATAGATGAGAATTGTCATTATTTGCCCCTAATTAGCTTTAAATAATATATATATATCACTTACCTGTGAAAACGGGTATTAATTCGTCTAGACCCCAGTTATGTAATAGATCTACTATTGTCATAATGTAAAGAAATCAAGACACTGAACAGCACAAAGATCAAAGATAGAGAATCGAAGATGCAATTAACTGTTGTTCCATATACAAATACCATATACATTCTTATGACAAAGCAAGGGTTGCATTGTTATGCAATATGTACTAACTACGCAGCCAGCACGGCTTTCCACCGAACGTACATGCGCACGAACAAAATATTTATTACGCAATGTTAAAAAGTTTTATAGGCGAATAGAAATAATAAAAAAGTCTTGAATGAACAATTTTGTGGCTTATTTTAAAAATATGTATTTATTCTACGTTGAAATGCATTATTCAATTCAGTAAAACTATTTTCTCTCAATTTTTATGCAACTAAATTCAAAATGAGTGTTATACGTACAACGAATTCGAGAATATACTTATACCTACCTATTGTACCTTGCTTGAAAAAATTTTTTTGTTTCCACTAAGAACAGTGTCGATTAATAAATAAATTACCATATATGTACTTGCTATATTAAATGAAAATAATTTTCACAAAATTAAATATTAAATATTTACAGCATTGTAGCTGTTTGCTTTATAAACAACAAATTGTCTCAAATTCAAATTTAGATTGTGGTAGATATATTTCATTTTATTCTAAGAAAAACGACTGTTAAATTGAGAAAACGTTATTCTTAAATGTAAATTTATCATTTTTCTCAAATTAAACCCTAAATACCTTTGACGAAGATTTTTAACTTTTGTTTCCAAAACAACATATTTTTTAAAATGTACATTGTTGTATTGCTCAAATGAAAAAACCTCAATTTGTTCCATCAGGATCACCGATTCTTAAATTAAGAAAATGGCATTTTTCATTTAAAATATTTTGTTTTTCTCATATTAAGCGCTAAATATTTTCAACAGAGATATTATTATTTTGCTCTGAACGTGGCTAATTTTCTCCTATTTAGGTAGGGAGTTACTTAAACGAATGTATACAATTTTATTCCATCAAGAATGTCGACTATTGAATAAAGAAAATCCCTTTTTTAAATGAAAATGTATCACTTTTCTCAAAATAAGCTTCAAATATCTTCAACAGAGATTCTACAATTTTATATAATAAACAACTAATTTTCTCAAATTGAAATTCATTTAAATACTACCTTTAAGTATATATTGTAATTTTAAAAAAATATTTTCTTAGTATTAGATAATATTTCTAAGACAATATATTGTCTTACTTTAAGAAATCTTTTTTTTACCGTGTAGTGAGAATAATCTAATTACATTATTCTACTAAGAATATTTTACAGTATTTTGTTTCTGTACATTGACGTGTTTTCTAGTTTTGACATGTCATCAGTTTTGTCTTAAATTTTAAAAAATGAACCAAAAACGATTTAGTTCAGCGCTAGTGGAAGAAATTATCATACAAATTAAAGAAAATGCAAGTAAAAATACTATGGTTAGTAATAATTCGATACGGAAACAATTCCCAATCATTTTGTGACGAAAGGGGTTACAAACTAGAAGAAAATACACCAGTCATGGACGAAACATTTACATTCCCATGTTCAAAAATTTAACTCAATTTAATTTTGATGCTATATTTTGTATTTGAACATTAAAGAGTCCTACGCTCTTGTGTCTATTGCCTTTGTTGCTTGGCAATTTTCGAAAAATTGTGGAATTATTTTCGATTTATTCTCACTCTCTTGTGATTATTGACAACTGGCAGATAAGTTGTGTTATTAATCATAGTCGTGTATTACAAATTACTTAAATACTATTTGAAGAGTAAAATATTTCAAATAGGGAAATAATTGATACGGTTTTGAAATTTGGCGAAGATGTACTTGATACTTGAGCTCTATACGGGGTGTAAATTAAACCAATTACCAATCATTTTGTGATGAAAGGGATTACAAACTAGAAGAAAATACACCAATCATGGACGAAACATTTACATTTTCATGTTCAAAAATTTAACTCAATTTTGATGCTATATTTTGTATTTGAACATTAAAGAGCCCTACGCTGTTGTGTCTATTGCCTTTTTTGCTTGGCAATTTTCGAAAAACTATCGAATTATTTTCAGTTTATTCTCACTCTCTGTATTACAAATTAGTTAAATACTATTTGGAGACAAATATTTCACATTTGAGAAGAGAAAAACAACTGGATTTAAAAATGTTTTATTACAAAAAAATTACAAAACTATCCAGCTTTTAAAGATGTATTGGTGTTTGAATACTACCAGACTTACGTTACACCATTTTCTTCATCATATAAACGAATCGTCCAAAAATGACAATTGACAAATCGAACCCAGTCAATGTGAACCCAGTGTGGCAACGCGAAATCACTAATGTTTGCCAATAATAATAAATTGAAATGTAACTAGATTGCCCACAGTATGGCCAGGGACATTTTCTCAAGGTCGAGCAATATCAATTGGAGATCCAGATTATATTAAGAAATTCGTGTTCTAAATATCGTTATGAGCCAATTTTAAAATTTGACAAATACATATTTTTAAGAAAAACCGATTTTCTCACCTTTGAGAGCTCCTATGTAAGAGAGTATTTATCATAAAACAGTAACTCCATTTTTACAATACACAGTTTTTCTAAATCACAGCACTAAATCTAAAATTAAAATTTTCGATAAAAAAAGAAATAAAAAACAAAGAAAAATGTATACTGTTATATTCAGAAATCACCGTATATCCCAAAAATGTAAAAACATACATGGTGTTGTATTTAAAACAAGAATATTGGGGTAATTACCGGCGAAACCGGAAGTACATAAAAATTGAAAATACTGTCTTCTAATGCAATTTTATGTGTATAACAACATAATAAAATTTCACCAATTTATTTATATAAACATTGAAAATAGAGCGGGTGAGCCACTTTTCATTTACACCCGGTATATCAACAAAATAATAAATAAATGAAAAATAACATTGTAGTAGTTTTATTCATATTTTCTCGTTATATTATGCAAGCATATAATATATTGATTTTAGTATAGAAGTTACTGTTTTGCAAAAACAAGAATCATTAATGAAGTAATTTTAAGATGTAAATTGAAAGTATAAATAAAATAGGAAATAAGATAAAAAGCATGAATTTTTGGTTTTGTATTCATGTAAGCATTCGTCTATGCTTCTGCATCTATTTTAAATAATTTAAAAATATTACAGAATACATTTTAAAATGTTTGTATGTTATAATAGGCCAGTTACAAATTAGTCATAGTCATTTTTTAAATAAAACTGATACTTCAAGTAGAATAAAAGAACTCTAAAAGCTGTAAAAATTGGAACATTGGTTTTTTTTATTTTTCTCGTGATTCTGATATGTAATTAAGTAACTTTATCTGTACAAAATTTAAAATATAAATTTGTTATTTACACTCATTTTAATTATTGTTAAATTAAAGTGTTACTCGAAAATAAAAAAAATACTTTTCTGAAAAAAAATACATGTTGTTTTTAGTAAGAATATTAAGGAGAATGCAAAACGAAATTTGTACTAAATTTAATTAGTCCCAAGATTATTGATATTTTGTTTTTATACGCAAAAAAATTTTTTTTTTCAACAATTTTTATTTATTTTAATATATTTTACTTCCACACCACGTCATGTGAGTAGAAGCGCTGTATCGGCAATTTTTATAAAATATTGAGAAAAAGCCCAATGGGAACACATTGTTGTTTAAACGTGTTAATTAATGTTAATTAACGTTTGCGCAACGTTCATTAACGTTATATAAATGTTTAAATAACTTGTTCCCATTGGGAGTGCTTTAAGAAAAAAATACGAATATATTTTATACTCTTAAATTTATTAATAGAAATTTTAAAACTGGCAAACAAAATACAAAATTAATAACTTAAAAATATCAATAATACATTTGGTTTTTTTATACCCTAGCTATTTTATTTTGTAACCTAAATAGTATTTAGAATTAATCAATTATTAATAATAAAATGTTTTGCCTATTGTGTATTTTGTTTCATTTATCTAGATAATAATAATAAGATTTATTATTTTAACCATGTAGTGTTAAAAAAATAAAATATATACACCAGGCTGCACAAACATTAAAAACCCTTCTAATAATTATTTATTTTATTAATTAATAAATAACACTAAATTTGCTTCGTACGCTCATAGTATCCTTTCAAAATACTATGCCCGTAACCCGACTGCCTGCATTCGAGATCCGAGAGAGCCTAGCGGATTTATGAATGAAATGTAGCTGAAATAGTGCACTAATAAATATCAACATTACTGACAGACTGGCAATAGAGGCGGAGGTGGAAAAGCTTACAGCTACCCTCCAAAAGGCCAGGGATAAATATACAAAAAAGAAAATAATTAAACCCAAAGAGGAAAATATTCCTGATGAGATTAAAAATTTAATAACACACAAAAATAGAGTTAGGAAACTCTGGCAGACCCACCGACGCCCTATTGACCGGCAAAGACTAAACGACATACAAAACACTGTAAAAGACAGACTCACGGAACATTACAATACAACGTGGACAAACAAAATACAGACACTCTCCACGAGGGATAATTCCCTCTGGAGAATGACAAGACTTCTACGTAGCCCGTTCCAATCAGTCCCTACACTGGTTAAGAACGGACAGACAATAACAAAAGACTCGGACAAAGCCGATGTCCTAGCAGACCATCTTGCTAACATACACACGGTACAACCTGACACACTACCGCTTCACGAGACAGTAAACACGGACATCGGCAATCTCCTACATCAATATCCTATCCCTCCCCGCAAATTAGCAAAACTCCTTACCTCTCCACGCGAAGTAAAATCCATTATAAAATCCCGCCCTAATAACAAAGCCCCAGGTCCCGACACTCCCATATTTCCTGCTTAAAAACCTCCCATCCTCGTCCTCACCTACATCATAAATGCAGCTATTAAGCAATATTTTCCCCGACAGTGAAAAAGAGTGGTGATAATTCCGTTCCTGAAACCAAATAAAAACGCTCAAGTTCCAAATAGTTATAGACCTATTTCGCTGCTTAATACCATGGCAAAGATAGCAGAAAAGATAATATTAGAAAGACTCAATAAATTCATTAGTAAAAAAGAATTTAATCACAAAAGAGCAATTTGGTTTCAGGAGCGGACATAGCACCGCGCTGGCACTGTGCAAGGTGGTGCAGGACCACTGGATTCAATAAAAAGCAAAGTAAATGCCTATTGGCACTTGACATAGAAAAGGCGTTCGATGCCGTTTGGCATCAACGTCTCCTGTATAAGCTAAAAAACATTCACATGAAACTGCTCAAAAAATTCTTGAAAACCAATACTGCTAAATCTCAACTAACAAAGAACATAACACTTGCTAGAAGATACGACACTGTGCCGCATAAGCATAAATATCCACATGAGCGCCTGCCTATGTACGACGGACAACAGTAACGAGACGCACAGATAGACAATCCACACTCCGTACATATCCCTTTAATCCAATGTTAACAATTACACATAACCTACGTCCTCCAGTAATATATGAGTTGAACAAAACATACGGATAAATTAAATAAAAACAAATACTGCACAATCGAAATATCGAGCAGGTTTTTGTCTATTTTTAACACGCTTTTATTAGCTTCACTTGTATGTTTGCTTGTTTGTTTGTATGTTTGTTTGTAACCGACTCTTTGGACTCGATTTTAACCCACTTTAAACGGACAGATTTAATTGAAACTTTGTACACTTATTAAGAACCGGTAACAATACAATAATTTGATAAGTTTATATCATTATCCTGTTCAGGATCGCCAATCCTTTCCTCACGTATCCCTGCGTGAAAGCAAAGGCTTAATATGTCAGTAGATTCCATAATTGTTAATTAGCCCGGTGGTCGAGTGGGTTAAGGCACTCGACGCGAAACGACAGACTCATCCGGCGTGAGTTCGAACCTCACGGCTGAAATAAAAAATTTTTTTTTTTTCAGAAATATCTGTTGGATCGTAATATGTTATAATATCAGCATCAATAAGCAATATAAATATAGTTTAAAACAACTAAAAAAACACGCTTTCATAGCACATCAAACTAAAAAGTTAAAAATAAATATAGTTTAAAAAAACTAAAAAACACGCTTTTAAAGCACATCAAACTAAAAAGTGAAAAATAATTATTAATATAAACTGAAAATAATAATGAACGAAAAATACTAGTATTATTGTGAAAAAAGCGTGGGGTGCTAGATATACGAAAAATATTGCACAAAGCACCCCACGCTTTTTTCACAATAATACTAGTATTTTTCGTTCATTATTATTTTCAGTTTATATTAATAATTATTTTTCACTTTTTAGTTTGATGTGCTTTAAAAGCGTGTTTTTTAGTTTTTTTAAACTATATTTATATTAGCTTCACTTGTATGTTTGCTTGTTTGTTTGTATGTTTGTTTGTAACCGACTCTTTGGACTCGATTTTAACCCACTTTAAACGGACAGATTTAATTGAAACTTTGTACACTTATTAAGAACCGGTAACAATACAATAATTTGATAAGTTTATATCATTATCCTGTTCAGGATCGCCAATCCTTTCCTCACGTATCCCTGCGTGAAAGCAAAGGCTTAATATGTCAGTAGATTCCATAATTGTTAATTAGCCCGGTGGTCGAGTGGGTTAAGGCACTCGACGCGAAACGACAGACTCATCCGGCGTGAGTTCGAACCTCACGGCTGAAATAAAAATTTTTTTTTTTCAGAAATATCTGTTGGATCGTAATATGTTATAATATCAGCATCAATAAGCAATATAAATATAGTTTAAAACAACTAAAAAACACGCTTTCATAGCACATCAAACTAAAAAGTTAAAAATAAATATAGTTTAAAAAAACTAAAAAACACGCTTTTAAAGCACATCAAACTAAAAAGTGAAAAATAATTATTAATATAAACTGAAAATAATAATGAACGAAAAATACTAGTATTATTGTGAAAAAAGCGTGGGGTGCTCGATATACGAAAAATATTGCACAAAGCACCCCACGCTTTTTTCACAATAATACTAGTATTTTTCGTTCATTATTATTTTCAGTTTATATTAATAATTATTTTTCACTTTTAGTTTGATGTGCTTTAAAAGCGTGTTTTTTAGTTTTTTTAAACTATATTTATTCCTGTATATACAAGTGTACCCAAGTCTCCGAACTTAATTTGTTTAATTCGAATTATTTTAAATTAATTTATTCATAAAATAAATGCACTACCGAACGGGAGAGCGGCTTGTTTACCGATTAATTGAAAGGTGAGTTGGTCTATGTTGCGGAACATCTGCGGCTGATGTCACCGCGCCAGCAGATCATGGTTCCAGCAAGAAAACAGTGTACACAATTCTTTTATGTATTTATTGTTATTGTTAAATAATATATATATATATATATATATATATATATATATATATATATATATATATATATATATATATATATATATATATATATATATATATATATATATATATATATATATATATATATATATATATATGTATATATATATATGTATATATATATATATATGTATATATATATATGTATAATATGTATATATATATATATATATATATATATATATATATATATATATATATATATATATATATATATATATATATATATATATATATATATATATATATATATATATATATATATATATCTACATAACATAGATCAAATACTACACCATGTAAATAGCTGATGTAATAATAAGAAATAAAGTTATTAAATTGGAAATTGGGGTAGGTAATGGGTCACTTGAGCGTGTGAAATTTTTTGCGGAGCGTGGGATCTTTTTTGTGGAGCGTGGGAACTTTTGGCCACGACCTAGTGACGCCATTACACATTCATTCTTTCTTTGATATACGCCAACAGCGACTTTTTAAAGACCTTGGGAATTTTATCTTTATTTGACATATATCGACACAGACATATCTTAGGAACTGTTGACGGAACGTAGAAACGTAATAAGTAATGGGTCACTTGAGCGTGGGATTTTTTTTGCAGAGCGTGAGAACTTTTTGTGGAGCGTGGGAACTTTTGGCCTCGCCCTAGTGACGCCATTACAGATTCATTCTTCTTTTAATATATGCCGACAGCGACTTTTTAGGGGCCGTGGGAATTTTATCCTTATTTGACATATATCGACAGAGACAGCGTAGGAAGTATTGGCGGAACTTAGAAATTTGTAGCCACGCCCAACTGACACCATTACAACCGTGAGAATATTTCTTCCTTTGACATATGCCTCCTATGATTTCCCTCGCCCCTTAGATGAAATCGGTCATTAGTAATCATGAGACGCCCTATTGATTCTGCTTGCACGAAACTTGCGTGGGTAGTTATTTAAAATACGTAGTGACGTAATTTATGTGCATGTGCAATATTTATATTTATTATTTTTCTTCTTGAAAAAGATGAAGCAATGGAGTTCGAACCTGCGTTAGGCTACTTGAGCGCCTTAGCCCACTAGTCCACCAGATACTTACTTTCACATAATGAGACACTGCTATATCTATTATCTATTTTAGAGATCTAGCATCGGGAAACTAGCTACTAAGTACAACATGGGAATTGTAGATATTACACGTACGTAACTCTCGAGGTTCAAAGGTATTAAAGGATTGATAACAGTAAACCAAAAAATTAATTAATAATAATTATTTATTATACTTTATTAGATACATAAGTTGAAGTATAGAATTTGGATGACATGCCATTGGATCTTTCATAATATTATATTAACATTAATATTTACAATATGTAAAATTACAATATACAAGTAATGATTATTTAAAAGATAATAAATTCACTAACATTTTAGTCTTTTATGTCCGGAATGTAAAGAATTAAATGCTGCCGAAAATACTCGTTTCGTTGAGTTTGGTCTAAATATTTTGCTTTCCTCTTTACTGATAATTTGATGCTTCGTAGTCCTTCTAATATTCATGGATGTTATATAAATGGGGTCGAGATCTTCTTTAATTGTCTTAGCTCTCATGGTATAGAAGTTGATTAAATTGGAAGCAATAAAATTAAGGCAGAAACCCTTAACTTTACACAATGTATAGTACGTGCTGTATTTGGCGCTAAAAACGATATAAATATAACTCTTAGAACCCCCTGAGGCAAATGCTACTATATAACTTCTGGGGCCATATTCCTTGAGCTCGTTAGTCACATCTCCAAGGAAACTCTTGTAAGCACATTTGGCTCACCTTCCCTTGAAATGTAGATGACAGAGTCAGTGTCATAGTACAGTACTCTATCACCAAGCTGTTCCAGATAGCTATATAATTTGAGACGTGCCTGAGTAGTAACATAAGCAGCTATGCATTTGTGCACTGTAGATAATGAGTTTGCAGCTTCCTCCACGTACTCCCATGAAACTATAAGCACCTCTGCATTTACTTCTTGGATATTATTCACATTTTTCGAAGGGTCATTAAGAATGGTACATAATTCACGGGGCTGTCTAATTATCGAGGTTTTGGGTTGATTCTGATGCTGACCAAATTTACCCCAGAAAGAGTTTAACATTAATTTTGCTAAGGATCTTAAACTAGCATTTTTAATAATTTTGGAAAATTCCAGTTGAATCCCTTCGATTTTTAAAAAATCTTCTATATATCGCTTTCCTTCTCTGTAACACAACTTATTGGCCACCCTGAAGCATGCGTATTCATCTTTATGAACTTATTCATCATTTCAGTGAATAGTCCCGACAGGTCATTAACTCCATCATATTGCGTCACATTATAGGACCAAAATACATATTTTATAACCTTTCTCTATAGCCTTTCTTACTTCATCAACGACCCAAGTACTTATCAGACACCGCTCATTCTCGTTGTGAATACATTCATCCTGATTTAATGTATCACCACAAGTATGACAAAGGACACATATCAATTTGCTGTTCATTTTTGTGGGAAGGACAGGTAAGTTGGCGTCATCTAAAGCGGACGTGCGGCGGGACGCTCCCGTGAATTTCGGTAAAATAACCGGTAAAAACTTGAATAATTGTGACAAAATTTAGCTGGATTGAAGTGCAGAATGTTTCACACAAATCTACATACTTCAACATTAGACAATCTACGATTAAATTAATATTTAATAAATAGTGCTTAAATGTTGAACAACTAGACTAAGAGAGTTTCCTTCTCATAAAGTGGCCAACACGTGTAAAACGAAAAAAGGGACAGGGATTTATCACACCCTGAACCTCAGTTTCTATAGTGTCGAAGAGTTGATGAATAACATCTGGCAATTAGAAAATATCTCGGCAAACGTATTTATTGTTGAGTGCTATAAACTCAGCCAGGTCTGTGCCATAAACTGTAAGCTGTAATCGTCTCTTTAATGAAAATAATTAAACGTTGCATATAAAGTGTCGCATGGACATAAATTAGCTTGTGTGTGTGTGTGTGGTTATTCAAGTCAGAAAATTCTACTTTTTTTTTTCTTTCTTTTTTGACACCGGTAAGATAACACATCTCTATCTAGATTGTCGAGGTGTGTGTTTTACCCATTTTGATCGTTTTCAACAATGTCGAGTGTTAGCCGCTGTCCGAAATGTAATTCAAGCAAACAAGGTTTACCCACCACACATTGCGATGGATGCCGAGCCGATGTTCATTTGAGCTACGTTGGTTTGTCTACCGATGATGTACGGGTAACGCGCAATAAGTCACGTAACATCAAGATAATATGCAACTCCTGTAACAAGTTTATGGGTGAGCTTGGTGAAATTAAAAGCTTAATGTCTGCCATACGCCATGACTTTGATAAACGCTTTTCCGCACTTGAAGAAAAAATTACAGAGAATAATTCACAAGATATTACTTCCGTAAAAGCTTCCATCGAGAAACTCCAAAGCGATTTCACAGAATTTAGTAAATCATCATCTGAAGATAAAACAGTAAATGATGTATTCGAAGACGTTTATCAGGAGTTCAACGAAAGGCAGAAGAGAAAGTGTAATTTGATTATTTTTGGTGTGGCTGAACAAAATTCAAACGATAAGGACGATCGTATTAAGGCCGACAAATCTGTTGCTCTCGATATCTTTAACTCCTCTGGCGTTACAATTCAGAATCTTAACAATTTGAATGTCCTGCGCTTGGGTCGATATTCAACGGATAGGTCCAGACCTATCAAAGTAAGGTTGGAAAATGAAGAACAAGTGCATCAAATTATTCTCAATGCCAAAGTCCTCAAAGATAATGACAGATTCAAGAATGTATCAATATCATTGGACAGAACACCGAAACAAATAGATCAATATCGTAAACTGAAAATCATTTTAAATCAAAGAATTTCCAATGGAGAAAGAAATATTAAAATCAAATATGTTAACGGTTCACCTAGAATTGTTAATTTAAACCCGTAAACGCACCCAATTATGAAACCGAATTAAGATGCTACTACCAGAATGTTAGAGGTCTCAATACAAAGCTTGAGGTCGTTTATAACAAGGCATCGATTCTCGAATACGATATTTTATGTTTAAGTGAAACATGGCTATCAGATGTGGTCACTAGCCAAGAAATTCTCCCGAGCTCCTATTTAGTATTTAGATGTGATCGAGCTTTTCGAACTACAGGCCTTACCAGGAGTGGAGGTGTTCTGCTAGCAGTAAGAAATTGTTTTAAAACTTGCAAGCTTGACTTAAATTTTTTAAATAATATAATACTTGCAATAGACATTATAGGTTGTAAAATGTCATTCATTAACGTTGTACTATATGTGTTTGCTCTATATATTCCACCGTCAGTTAACGCTAGTGAACTGGAAGTGTTCTTAGAAGCTTTCGAGGCTTTACGTTTTCTTTTATTCGATTGCAAAATTTTGATTTGTGGTGATTTCAACATACTGTTATATAATCTCTCATCAAATGACGCAAAATGTGGGTTAATTAATAATTTTATTAGTTTTTTAAATTTAACACAACAAAATACAGTTGTAAATAATAATGGCAGAATGCTAGACCTAATTTTAGCCAATGTTGAATGCAAGGTGATTAGAGATAATACCCCTTTAACAAAAGAAGATAACTATCATCCTGCCCTTATTATCGATTTTAAAATAATCACCGGTAATCAAAAAAATTTTGTATATTGTAACACAAATATTCGACGAGCTAACTTTCCGTTATTGTATAACATGTTGCTACATACCGATTGGTCTTTTTTAAAGGATTTTACAAATGTTGATGATGCCGTCAATAGCTTTTATAACACCTTAAATAGTGTATTTGATGAATGTGTACCAGTGAGCAACGATACGAAACGGAATTATCCACCGTGGTTTAACCGGGAGATTAAAAATAACATCAGTAAAAAAGAACTGGCGCGCAAAAATTATAAAAAATTCAAAACTATAAACTACTTAAACGAATTTAGGTCACTCAGATCCCTAATAAAAACTCAAATTAACGTTACATATAAAGATTATGTGCATAGCATTGAGGACGAAATTGGAGAAGATCCATCAAACTTTTGGTCATTTCTCAATGTCAAAAGGGGTAAGTCAGGAATACCTGGAATTCTCCACTACAATGACAAAGCTTACGAAACTCCTCAATCCATCGTTGACGGTTTTTCAAACTATTTTTCGGACGTTTATATCAATTCAAACCCCAACAATAATAAAGAGAATATATTGCTAAACAACAATCTTATTAATTTGCAATATATAACGGAGGACGATATACTTAAAGGCATAAAAAAACTAAAAAACAAAATGACAGCCGGCGTTGATAAAGTTCCTAGTTTTTTAATCAAAGATTGTGCTACAGCGTTTGTTCAACCCTTGCTTTTGTTATTTAATCTCTCGTTAACTACGTGTAAATATCCAGATATATGGAAAATTGCAAAAATATGTCCCATACTCAAATCCGGTGATTCTTCTTATTTAAATAATTATAGACCAATAGCAATATTATGTAACTTTGGCAAATTATTAGAGATTATTCTGTATGAATACATTTACTGGTCTGTTAAAAATACAGTATCGCCTTCTCAACATGGTTTCATGGAGAAGAGATCTACAATTACCAATCTAGCCTCGATATCTCAGTGTATATCAGAATCCTTAGATTTACAAGGTTAAGTTGATGTTATATACACAGACATACAGAAGGCATTTGATCAAATAGATCACTATTTATTACTATCAAACCTGAGCAGAATTGGTTTCTCTGACTCTTTAATTTGTTTATTTGAGTCCTATTTAATTGGGAGACATCAATTTGTTGAATATGGAGGCTATCGTTGTCAATCATATACAGCAGTATCGGGAGTTCCGCAAGGATCAAATTTAGGACCCCTTTTATTTCTTATTTTTATTAACGACCTAACAGCTAATATTAATTCTCACCACCTACTATTTGCTGATGATCTCAAAATTTTCCTAGAGATAAGTTCTAGAGGATTGTATCTTATTGCAAAATGAAGTTAATAAAATTTCTAGCTAGTGCTCGGTCAATTCTCTAAAGTTAAATATTGGCAAATGTAAGGTTATGCCATATACAAGGAAGGACACTACAGTTACCTTTCAATATAAAATATATAATAACATTTTAGATCGTTGTGTGAATTATAAGGATCTGGGAATTATTTTTTGACCCAAAACTTACTTTCAACAAACATATCGATGAAATGGTCAAATCGGCATCTAGAGCCTTAGGTTTTTTTAGTAAGAAATTGTGGCAGTTTTGTGAATATTGACACCCTGAAACTGTTATACATATCATTTATAAGAAGTAAATTGGAGTATGGCTGTATTATTTGGTTTCCCATATATCAAAATTTATTGTCACGCATTGAATCAGTTCAACGCAAATGTCTGAAATTTATGTTTTTCAAATGTAATGGATCTTATCCTCCCCGAGGTACAGACAACAATATACTGCTTAATATGTTTGACCTTAAATCTCTCAGATTCAGAAGAGATGTTGTCGTTTTATCTTTTCTTTATAAATTAATTAGTCACAATGTTGATTGTTCATTTCTTTTAAGTAAACTAAACCTATCAGTCCCCAGATTAGAATCCCGTCAAAACAACCTCTTTTACTGCGATGCTCCTCGTACAAACCTTATGATAAAGTCACCAATCTTTAATATGTGTAAAACTTTTAACACCATTTCATCTTTATGTAATGTCAACTATGATAGTTTAGCTAAAATAATTCATATATATGAAGAAAACTGTGCTTATTAAATTAGATTATTTCATAACACTATAATATATTTTACTTTTATGTATAAGTTTTCTTAATGTAATGTTAATGATTATGTGTATTGCAAATTTGTGCATTTTATATCACAGTATACTTAGTTTTAAGCTTTTCCTGTAATTGGGTGCTTTAACCTGTAGGAAATAAATTACTTATTATTATTATCATTACTTATTTGCAGATTCTGTGGAGCTAAGACTTTAAATTTGATAAGTCCTTCTGTTTCATTTAGATTTAGTTGTTGACATTCAGCCCCTACATACATTTTGGGATAGCCTAAGAGGAACTTACCATATTTGCATACCCAAGAGTAGAGTGAACTAACATCGACATATTTTATTTTCTCGTTCTCTACAACTTGATAAAATGTCCGAATATTTTCTGCCCGACCGCCATAAAAGGCATCCTGGGGAACGAGAGGTGCATAAGCCAATAAACGATAATTTTCAGTTAGCAAAGTTATATGATTATTCAACTGCATCTGCTTTCTAAACTGACACTCCCACATGTCTATAACCTCGTAACCAAGCTCTCTCAATCTGTTTATTTTCATTACTGTACGGTCAAATCTATTACTCAGTGTATCCGAAGGATCTTCATGAGTAGGTTTATCTCTGTTATACAACTGTTGCCATAGTAGTAGCAGCCGAAAAATTCAAGAACGTGGTTAGTTTCAGGACTGTATCCATCAATTTTCATTCCGGAAATAATGACCTTTTTGTTTAACAGCGTGCTGTATATTGACACCTATCTGTAATTCTTCCCATATGAGCCATTTAGTGGCTATCTTAGATTGCGATAACCCTTAATAGGTATTACACCTATAGTATTAGATTTCAAAAAGTTTCGACAGTATACCAGGTTACAAGCAGATGCTATCATTACATTTTCCGTAAAAGGACATACGTTACATTCTTCTATAAACACCTTTCTGAATTTTAAACAAGCTTCAACCAATATGTCAACGTCGCTTCTACAATACTCACCCAGCTCCTTAACTAAGTTAAACCTGTCCAGCTTATGCTCTTCATACCACTCTAGAAATTTACACCGGGCGTCGTCTTTCATATTGTCGGGGTCATAATACGAAATATCAGGTACAGACCCTACATAACTACAATTCTGTAACGTAGGATATAATAGATTTTATTTATCACTTTGGCTATGCATAGTACAGATGTGAACGTCAGTTTGGTTACACTATTTTGTAAATTTTATGAATACATATTATAATAATTATTAAAAATATAAAAGAGTTAGGATTATGTTTAAAAAAATTAAAAGTAAGAATTTATCTATATATAAAACCGCACACTCATAAACGTGCACACGTAAGACGAAATAATACACTAATATACAATTATATACACATGTATACACACACACATATATTTAAACTTACACATATTCATACATATATACATACATGTGCATATACTCACATAATGGAAAATAGTCACAATCTAGAAGTCATTGTACAGGGATTCATTTAATATTTAATTATAGTAACATAAATTCATTTATCGGATAAAAACAGTTGTCAATTAAAAATCGTTACAGTTCTCTCAAGAATTGATGAATATTTGTTATATTTTTTATATTGTCAGGTAAATTATTATAAAATTTGGTAGCGGCATAACTTGGCAAGTTTTCGTACAGAGCTTTATGATAATGGTTCGTCCTTAGTAAGTAGCCATATCTAGTATTATGTGAATGGATGCCAGATGTTGGTTGGAATTGACAAATGTTTTGTTTTACAAATTTTACTGCACTTAGGATATAGATACTGTGAATAGTTAAAATTTTGTTTTTAATAAAGTGAGGTCTGCATGAGTCCCTGCCCTTTATGTTAAATATCATTATTACAAGTCTTTTCTGAAGTATAAAGATGCGATTAATATTAGGAGCACTGCCCCAGGCTAAGAAATTAGAGTTGAGATGTGAGTATGCCAAAGAATAATACACACTAAGTAATGATTGATTGTTAAGGTTTTCTTCAAGTTGTCGAATAACAAAGTATGCACCGTTTAATTTGTTTACATATATGATCAACTTGTAGATTCCAACACAGATTATGGTCAACAAATTTTTCTAGTAATTTTACAGATTTGGAAAAAGGCATGTTTTCATCATTTATCATGATGCTACGTAGTCTTGCCATAAGTTCTGTTACAAACATTAATGCCTACAGAAGAGAAATAAAATATTGCAAGCTTATATCAAAAGTGTAATTTTATTTATAAACATGTTCTGTATACACAAAAAAAAATTATTCGAAATGCCCGCCTCTAGCCTTTACACAGGCCTTAAGTCGATCCGGCCACTCTGCTACAGCCGCACGCACTATCTCGGGAGGTATTTCTTCCGCTGCTTTCACGATGGATCGCTTTAGATTGTCCAAATTACTGTGGCGCTTCTTGCAGGCTATGCTCTCCAAAAGTAACCATAATTTATAATCTAGGGGATTTAGGTCCGGGCTCCCCCGAGGGCCAATCTTCAGCGGCTATGAATGCTGGAAAATCAAAAAAGAATTTCCAGATGGGCAAAGAAAATCCTTCAAGAATTAACAATCCAAATAATAGCTGTCTACATTTTACAGTGCCATACAAGAAATCTAAGTTTCACAAATTTTTAGTTAATAATAATAATAATAATAATAATAATAGACTTTATTAGCATACTTTGCTATACAATCAAAAATACAAGATTTACATCACTATTATCACTATCACTACATCAATGTAAAAAGGACAAAGTACTTAACTAAATACACATACATAACTTAATGTTTACAATTTTTACAATTACAATCTAATATGGTCATGGACAGGTACAATGGGTATTCTGTATAATATATTTTATATTGGCCATTTTTCTTTTACATGGACTGTACACTTTGTTTTAAATATATTTGAATTTTGACTATTTTTAACCTCACTTGGTAGATAATTATATAACTTCAATCCCTTGATAAATAATTGGTTTTCACCAAAGTTTGTGTTTGTTCTTTGTATATAAAAATTTTGTTGACCTCTAGTTTCATAATTATGTATGTCATTCACAAAAGTACATGTATCAAAAAGATGTTTAGGTAGCATATTATTCAATAACTTATATATAAAAAAAATATTCAGCATAATAGACCTGTCTTACAGACAATATATTTGCACAGTCCAACATAGTTTTAACTCTTGTATAAATATTACAATTCAATATGTTTCTTAATGCTTTATTTTGTTTAGTTTGGAGATCGTGTATTTGAGTATTGTTAAGCATGAATATAATTGTGGGGCAGTATACGAAATGTGGATGTATTATAGTAGTATATATTATTCGTTTCGTCCATATGCTCAGAAATTTACTAATCCTAGATAGGTAATTAACTTTTTTGGAAATTTTTTTGTTTATATACTCAGCATGTTTACAAAATGATAGGTTTTGGTCAATGACTACTCCTAGATATTTAAATTCATTAACATTTTCAATTGCATGATTATTAATTTTGATATTACAGTTCATCTCGTTATTTAAATTATGTTTAGTGCCTAATAACATAACTTTGGTTTTTTCTACATTTAACATTAAATTATTCTCCCCTAGCCATTTAACTATATTTTTTAACTCGGTATTAAGCGTTTCACAGATTACATCCACATCATTACCAACAATATATAACAAGGTATCATCAGCAAACATTTGTATATCACAGTTTGTTACTACATTTACAATATCGTTTATGTATAATATGAACAATACAGGGCCCAAGACCGACCCCTGCGGCACACCATATTCGACATCACGGCTGCTTGATATTGCACTTCCGTATTTCACAACCTGATATCTTCCCATTAGATATGAGCAAAACCACTCCCACACTGAACCTTTTATTCCCATTTTCTCCAATTTCATCAATAATAAAGATCTGTCTATAGTTTCGAATGCCCTCTTAAAGTCTAAGAATATTACACCAACATATTGTTTATTACTTAAGGCTTCCTTCCAATTCACTAATACTGACTGTATAGCCGTTTCACAAGAATTTAATTTTCTAAAACCAGCCTAATGTTTTGTTAATATATCGCTATCGGTTATGAACTCTAGTAACTGATCTTTTACAATTAATTCTAATAATTTCTCATATGGTGGCAGCATGTTTAATGGTCGATGTTCATTACATAATATTGTATTGGTCTTCTTTTCCACTGGGACAATTGTTGATTTCTTCCAATTTTGTGGCACTGCACCCGTTTCAAGTGAACAATTTATTACATCCATTATTCTATTTCCAATAGACTCAAATGATAATTTTAATATTTTTGTTGTGATTCCGTCTATATCACTTCTTATTAGGCATCATATAGACATATTTACGTAATGCGACAATATCCATCTTTTTAAACTGTGTTTATGTTGGCAATGGCTCAATAATAGAAGAAACCATTTTCACTAAGGCCTCTCTATATGAATCTTGCATTATTATTGGCGATTTTAATCCAAACACTACCAGAAAGAAAAACCATCTCAAAAATTTCTTAAATAACTCAATTTTACAAGGATTCATATGCCTACTACATTTCTTATGCCAAATAACCAAAGTTCAACCCCTGATGTATTCATGTGTACGAAGAATATTCAAAATAATATCCGGGACATCAGTAGTGACCATTTAAATTTAACTTGCAGGTAAATCCTGTCAACTTACCACCTGAAACCGTTTTAGATTTGGCCAATGTAATACTGAAACCATTAATGAGAAAATGGTACGACCTATAAAAAAGCAGACAAGAGCCAATTACGCCATTATATATAACTATGTTTAACGAAAAACTGAAAAATTTAATACTAATAAACACACCAACAAAAATAAAAACTTTTTTTTTTAACTACAAACTACTTATCTTAAATCTTATAAAACAAAAAAGAAGACTATACCGCCAAATCAGTTAAAATGGAAGATCAGGATACAAAATCCAAATATAATAAACTTACTAAAGAAACACATACTAATATAACAGTACAAACAAGACAAATGGATAAATGCGTGTAAAAATATATGACGCCAAAGGAAAAACATATTGGAATGAAATTAAGAAAGTGACCAAATATAAATGTAACAAGTCTCCAATCTATGAAATTTTCTACAATTACAGCAGCTATTTCACAGACTAAGAAAAAGCCAATGCCTTTGGGGACCACTTTGAGAAAGCTTCTAAATTTACTATGGATGATAACTTTAAGGAGGAAAATTTAAACTTGGTTAACGACTGGTATTTTTTTTTAATACAGACCCAGCAATGGAAGAAGTCATAAATATCGCAGAAGAAAAATACTACAGTGTACTAAATTCAGGCAAAAACACAGCACCTGGATACGATTACATTAATAGAAGCATTTTAAAAAATTAGAACACAAAATACATACAGAAATAATTAATATATACAACTACTGCATAGAAAATCACTTTTTTCCAATAGAATTGAAAACTGGTGTAATAATTACAACAATTCCAAAACCCAATCAAGACTACTCTCATCCACAAAACTATAACCAATAACGTTGCTATCAGTAATCGGCAAGAATTTGGAAAAAAATCATAAAAACATGACTAAATAATGAACTAGGTGAACAGATTCAATTAGGTTTTCGACAAAACTCATCTACAATCCACCCATTTATCATTATGACGTCAAATGGCAACCAATAGCCTTATTTTTTTACCTGAGTAGAGCTTTTGATACGGTCGATCATGGTGTGCTTTTAGAAAAACTTTTTAGACTAGGAGTACGTGGTGTAGCCCATCAGTGGATCACCTCCTACTTAAATGATAGAAAGCAGGTAGTGATTATAGATAAGTGTAAATCTAATTTTAGACAAGTTACAACTAGGGTGCCGCAGGGTTCCATTCTCGGTCCCTTGCTATTTTGAATTTTCATAAATGATATGCTTTCCTCATGTATATCACCAAATGCAGTAATTGTTTATGCAGATGATACAAATTTTTTAGTCAGTAATAATTCCTTGGAAACTACAATTAGTAAAGCTAATCTATCAGTCAGAGTTTTCCAACTGGTGCTTAAGCAATGGTTTAGTTTTAAATGGTAATAAAACTGTTTTTATGTCATTCTTGCCAAAGAATCTCGTTCATAATTTAAGTGCTTTAATCAAAATCGATGGTCAATCAATAGTCCAAACAAATGAAATAAAATTCTTAGGAGTAACTCTAGATCACAAAATGACATGGGAGAGTCACACGGAAAATTGTCGAAGGAATTAAGTAAGTCGTGCTTTATTATAAGATATTTAAAATCCTCAGTATCACTTAATGTATTAAAATTAGCCTACTTTGGTTTGGTCCAGTCTAAGTTGTCCTATGGGCTAATTTTCTGGGGAAACTCATCACATATTTCTAAAGTGTTTACAGCTCAAAAGAAAATCATACGGTGTATGTTTGACCTATCCGCACAGGCTCACTGTAAAGATGCATTTATAGCTTTATCAGTTTTAACCCTACTATCCCTTTACATATTCCTACTCATAATAAATATAAAAAAACGAGGGTCTGTTTATAAAATGCAACAATGTTCACAACTATCATACACGCAGGAATAACGAACTGTACATGCCCTTTTCTAGGTTAAGTCTAGGACAAAATTCTCAAATCTATCAAGGAATTAATTACTTTAATAAATTTACCCGGCTATTCGGAAATATTAATAATTTTAATTCATTTAAAAAAGTCCTCTTAAAATATTTAGTTCATAATGCATCTTATTCTGTGAATGACTATTTACAATCGTAAATGTAAGTTTTAAACTGTATATGAGTTGTCTACTATTTATTGTGTTTTGTTTTGTATATTTATTTATTATGCTCTTTGTTACCTGACTAGTCTGATAAGTTATACTATGTGTAACTTCATAGATGAATAAAGTAAATTATTATTATTATTATTATTATTATATACAAACTAACAGTATAATCGGAAATAAATCGGCAACAATATACATAGAGTTAACCAAAGTATTTGTCACAAAATTGTACATCCTGTGGATGTCCATTCACGGACGTCTAGGGCTCCAAAAATGGATTATTGTTTTTACGTACATTAACTCACTGCATACACATAGGGACATGAAAGCTTCTGGTGATCGGGTCACGCCATCTATTGGTTTAGTTTTAAGCTATAGAGACTAGTATTATTGCATTGTATTAAATTAAAAAACTCACCTTGCCTGTGTGTTGAACCGTGGATCTCTGCATTTGTAACCTGACACTTAACCACTGAGCCATTGAGATTCTTACAGTAAGTGGTTACATAGGCAATATATTCGTATCAAAAATTGTAGTATTAAAACAATTATAATATAGCAGGGGCGTGCGGTGAGTTTTGATACAGGGGAAGCAGTTTGTGATATAGAGTGATGGGTAGCGCGAGGCCCCGAGCGAAGCGAGGCAAAAATTATTTTAAGAAAAGGGACGTGGCTTCCGTATACTCATTTTAAAACAAATGTCGAAAGCTGCAAAGTTATGATATCTAGAAAAAAGTACACTTGTAGGACCGCCACTCCTCAATAAACATAAAACATAAAAACACCACAAAAATTAGACAACCCCCGATTCCAAAGCCGAAGCTGCACGGGCGAGGGTTACACTTATGAAAAAAACGCAGACACACAACCATATCCACCGACATTGCCAGCGCTGGTGGCGAGGATTGAACCCGCAGCGAAATAGAGAGTTTGTTAAGTAGTTAACATGCACATACCTACCTATTTACAATGTAGTTTAATCCGCCTCTCCTTTTTTGCGATGTCGGAAATAACTTCGTCGTAAAAGTGAATTTTTGGACATCTTCACAAAGTCACTTTCTATTGCTAACAGGGACAATTTTGAAAGCCGCTCTTCACTGGTTAAATTTCTTGAAGTTTTTATTCTCGTGTCCGTTTTGATGATTTTGAAATAAAGGCAGCCATTCCACTAATACTTGAAAAAAACACTTTGCACTCTTTAAGACACGCTGCAGATTGAGCTAGAACTAAATTTAATCGATGCGCAAAACAATGTACAAATATTGCATTCTGAAAGGTCTCTTTTGCTTTGGCCTGCAGGCCCCCCCAATTCACCAGCCATTACAGCGGCCCCATCATAACTTTGGGCGATAAGTTTGGCACCACACTGTAGATCATCGACTATCTGACAAACTATAGTATATAAAGCTGCGGCCGTTCATGGCGTTGCTACGTCTAAAAATCCTAAAAAGCGCTCTTGGAATTTCCCATTTAGATTTATGTAGCGTACTACGATTGACAACTGACTAATATTCGTAATATCGGTTGTTTCATCTAACATAACTGCAACAAAAGGAGCTTTTTTATTTCTTGCTTGATCTTTTCTAAAACAGTATTGCTTATCGACTGAATCAAATCATTTTGAATATGATTTGATGTACCGCGAAATATCGTGGATTGTTCCAGATGGTTACTTAAAATCGTATCGTATTTTGCTAATAAATCAACTAAATTGATAAAATTGCCCCTATTAGCAACGCTTCGAGATTCAGTATGACCTCTAAAACTAAGTTCATTTTCGCCGAGAAAACAAACAATATCAATAAGTCCTTTTAACACTTTCTTTCAACTGCTGATATAATGAATGCTCAATTCGTGATTTTCCAAATGTTTATTCTTTTAGCACCGCTCCCAAATGAGTTTCACACTTACCATGCCTTTTTGTCACTTTGTGAATGCTGTTTAAATCTGAAAAGCCATTTTTATTCCAAACACCTTTTTCATTTGTGAACAGTACACATGGCCAACAAAACAATTTACACAAATTTTCACAACCCCTTAACCACTGATTAGCACTGTACACTTCAATATTAAAGTACTTATAGCATGATTTAACTTTCGTTTTTAAGAATTTTAAATCAGGTGTTGGTTTCCCATTTCTAATAATATCCAGTTTATCTTGAAACGAATATGTTGAAAATCCCCTTTTCAACAAATTGCACACCACACAAACGCAAATAATATTTTCCACAGTGCTAGAACCAGCTTCCAAATTTAATAAGTAATTCTAAATCTGCGTACACGCGCACTAATATTCAACGTTTTAAAAATCACTTGTCGCCGCACCACAGGTTTAGAAACACCAAAAAAGTTTTTACAAATATAGCACAAAAGCTGAGAATAATACTAGGAAGATTAATATTAAGTATAATATTAAAATCGAGATTAAAATCTATAAAATAAAACGTATTACAATGCTATACAGCTCAGATATCAAGATTATGAAGTGGGGATGGGATGCATTTCAATAAGTTACCTACTTACCAGAGACAGTTGTCTCTGCTTACATATATCGAAGTTGCGCGAGTTCGTGTTGGCTCGATTAATCGAGTGCGTCATCGTTACGGTTTTATCGTGCAACATTATCTCAGCTGCATAAAAGCAGGGCCGTATCTATTGAAATTGGGTAAAAGTAAATTTTAATGATTAATATATGTGATAAATAATAATTAGGTTCTATTTATGTGTTTTTTTAAAATAATCCCAGGGGAAGCACTGCTTCCCTTGCTTCCATGGACCGACCGCCACTGTAATATAGGTAGGTATTTCAATAACCGATTAATGAATCATTCGATTACAAGTAATTCTTTGATCTCTAAAATATTTTATCCAGCAAATTACGAAATTTAACAGCAACAAATTTGGCTTAGCAAATTCCGGAATTCACCAGCAAAAATTATAATTTATAATTTTCTGTTCAATTTTGCCGATCAGAAAATTATTTTAAATAATATTACAAGAAGTAAATAAATTAATAAAAATTTAAAAAAAAAAACCAAAAAAATCCTAGAGTTGAATGAACTTCGATCGGTCGCGTGTGAAGCACGGGCTATATAGTGGAGGATTTAGGATTGTCCAAGGAGGGACGCAACAGTGGCGTATTTAGGGGTGATATTAGAAGTAACGCAAACAACAATTTTGCAACTTGCAACCACATTTGCACAGAAAATAACGTTGTATTAGGTGTAGTGTTAATTGTCATCGTGTCATCCACGACCTCTGGCGCGACGTCGCTTATTAGTTGTTGTGATCAAAGTAAAATAGACACGTTTTAACAGCCGACTACAATATATGAAGTGTGAATGTTGGTGCCTTAGGTTTATTATTGACGTTGCTGAAACATTGTCATAAGTCTGAATTTTCAACGTATAGATTAGAGTCATTCTTTAACGTTTTATGGACGACACCGACGCATCGTTGTGCGATGCGTGCATGATAAAGACCTAAGAGGAAGAACTAAAACAAATAATATAACCTATACATGTATGTCCAGTGGATATCCATCACTTGTACTTTGGTGTACTATCACAAACGCATAAAAAACGGACTTTCAGTGTACATCCCATTATGGACAGTGTACAAATATACGTAAATGGATGTCCATTGGATATACATCACATGTCCATGGACATACGGACATGAAATGGACCAAAAATGGATACCGTATGGATATTCTGTGCTATATGGTTAAAGATTTCTTAGAGGATAGAAAAACAAAAATCAAAATAAATACATTACTTTCCAGTTCATATGAAAACCAACAAGGTGTTTCACAGGGTACAACGTGGTTACCAATATTACGAGAAAAAACTTTACATTACATTATATTATATAGTTTTTCTATAAGAAATTGATGATTCACGGTATCAAATGCTGCAGGTAGATCAATGAATAGAGATAAAACATACTGGCCTTTATCCAGATTGGAATATACATATTCTATTAAGTGACAACATACTGTTTCTGTAGATTTGTGCTTCCTAAAACCATGTTGTGAGTGTTAAAATTTTATATTTGTCTAAGAAGCTTTCCATTCTGTTATATACCACTCTTTCCAAAACTTGATAATATAGGGGAGAGTAGGGATACTTGATCCCAAAGTAGACTTGATCCTCCTTTTGAATTTCATGGTCAAATGATTTTAGTCAGTGTCATTGGTTGTGTCGCATCGGCTGTTAGTTACCAAACTATATTTAATGGCGTCGCGACTGATTTCTTTGATTCTATAACAATTGTTGTGTTTTCTGCATGTGAAACATTTTTTATGGTAAGTACCTAATATTTTCTTTGTTGTTCACACTATAATAAATAGGACTGAGTATTTCGGTTTATAACGATTTTATGTTGTTTCTTAGGAGCATTTTAATATAACTTTGGGTTATGTTCATGAGGTCATGTTTCTTATATTGCCAGTTTAAAATTTCATTGTACTGGCGGGAGAGTTGATCCCACCTCATCGAGGCAGACGTGATTCGTCATGTCTCCCCTATTGAGTTCCACGTGTAATACATTTTTAGTGTTTTGTGTTATGTATTTTCTGTTATTTCAGATACCGAAGAAATACAAACCAAAAGATGGTGCAAAGAAGAGAGTACCTACTGCCTGATTGTAACACTGTTGCCAGTTTTTTTTTTCATTCGTGAGACTGTCCACTCGCTTCGCTCCTGGGTAAATTCTCATCTCACAAAAAAAAACCGTATTTTCATCTCTTATTGTAAAATATACTATTTTCAGTGGCTTTTTATATCCTTTACAATTTAGCGTAAAGTGTTTTTAGTTTTTCGATATCACTTCAAATAACGTCAGGAAGAAAAATAAAAACGAAAATTTAAAATTTTACTTTTTTCAATCTAAAGATCAGTAAGAGATATTTTCGATTTCTTAAAGACATATTTTTGATCGACAAATTCTGCAATTTTGTCCCAATTTAACCGTTGCTATATCTCTTACAGTTTTTGAGATCCCTGCAGTGAGAAGCGAATTTGTTAGTCTATATTACTCAAATTATTTTATATTTCTTCCTTTCACTCTCATTTAAGAAACGGTATTGTAAACTGGGGAAGCAACTCGCAGACCCAATGTATATTTATTTTGCATTGCCATTAAGAATATTAGCAGATTTAGGTTATCGCAAATCCTGTAAAGATGCTTTTGTCATCTCGCAACACTAACTGTTGGTTCTTACATTTATGAAGTCTGCTTATTTGTTTTTAAAAATAGGTTTATATTTACGCAAAATGCTATCTCCCATGATCGTAACACTCGCTATAAATTTGAACTGAAACCGGACCCCCATTCAACCTCTTTATACCTAAAAAGCATTAAATACAGTGGCTGTAAACTATTTAATTACTTACTAGAAATCAGGAAGTCACCAAACCGTTACATTTTCAAAAAGAAACTTAAAAAATATTTGTTAGACAGTAACTGTTATACATTGTGATTTTTTTCTGAATAGTGTGCATTTTAAATCTGTCACTTATTCTTGTAATCTTGCTTCACACATTATACACATATTATATACTTATTAGTTTTTTTTTGACACTTTAAATATGTATATTGTATGTATCTGAAGAAAATAAATATGTCTATTATAAAAAAATAACAAATTTAATGATGCTGTAAAAACATGTAAATCAATCACCATAAAACCTGAGCAGATATTGTATTGTTTTCCAACAGCAGTGATGCCAAATCTAGGGATTTATTTTCTAGATTTAGGTTTTTATTTCAGATAGAGAGAATTCTAGGTATGCTTTGTCTTTATATAAGATCCGCTAAATTACTTATTTCCACATTTGAAATAAAAACCTAAATCTGGAAAAAATTCCCTGTCTAGCATCACTGTCCTACAGTCTGGAAACTGTGACATTAGGTGCACTCAACCTATAAGATCAAGACATATTTTTTCTATATAATTAATTAAAAGTTCAAACAAAAAATTCTTTTTCTAACATTATATTTTAAGGATAAAAATACATTGATATTTACGAACAAAAAAATATGTACATATGTATTTGAAAAGATTATTTGCCTTTCTGTAAAATATGAAAATAGTCACTTGTTCCCTTTTTGCACTAGGGTCTTCAACTGTGTGCGTTTTTTAGGGTTCCAGAATGGGTGCAGAAGCTGTTATGGCTCTAATGGAAGCAGATGAAAATACTGAGCCTTGTGTAATTTCCTTAGATGGTAATCAAGCTGTCCGTGTTCCTTTAATGCCATGTGTCAAACAAACCAAGGCTGTAGCTCAGGTAAATTAAAACTGTTGTACTTCTGAATGCTCTTAAAGAGTTGACCATTTTGTGATATTTATTTATTTATTTTTTTTAGGCTATGGCGGACAAGGAATGGGATAAAGCAGTTCAGCTTCGTGGAAAGTCTTTTATGCGCAACTTAGAAACTTATAAACTCTTAACCCGCTTGAAGCCACCTAAAGGAGCTTTTGATGACAGAGGTCATGGAAAAGTAAGTTCACATAACATGAGTATTATTTTGTTTATGATGAATATTTTTTTATTATTTTTTATGATGAATATTTTTTATTATTAATAATGTTTCATATATACAGGGTGTCCCATAATTAAGTACCTTCCTCCAAGAGGGTAATAGAACTAGAAAAAATAAATTCAGTTTTGTAATAAACATTTGCCTTAAATTAGTTCGTGATGGCGCGCAGATATCGTTACGCTCTACTCAAAGATAATTTGTGCGACAAACAAGTAAAATATCAGCAGCTAGTAAATTATAATAAATTAATAATAATAATAAATAATAATAATGTTTATTGGTGCCAGTATACTATATAAAGTATTTACACAAGTCAGTTTAAAATTTCTACAAGCAACTTAGAACTTGAACATAATAACATTTAACAAATAGAATGTATTAAAATTATAAAATAAAATTATAAATTACAAGAACACACTAATACATTTTAAAAGTATTATTATTAAAAGTGAAAGTCTATATTTAAATATTCATCTATGCTGTAAAATACATTGTCTAATAAAAATGTCTTTAAACATGCCTTAAAATTATTAAAGCTTAGGTTTCTGACCTCTGCAGGTAACACGTTATCAAATTTAATTGCATAATATCTAGTTTCGTTTCGAGTTTTACAGAGTTGTAAGAAATCAGGAATAAGATCATCATTATGTCTAGTAGAATAGGTATGAATTTGTGAATGTGAGCTGTACAGGTTGATGTTCACTTTTATATAAAGGAGACATTGAAGTATATAAATACAAGGCAGTGTTAACACTCTTAGTTTTTTAAAAGCATCTCTACAGTCCTCTCTGTAATTTAGTCGTGCTATAATTCTTATTGCTTTCCTTTGTATGCTAAAGACAGATGCACTATGTGCAGAATGCCCCCAAGTTAAGATTGCGTAAGAAATTCTGGAGTGCACAAGTCCAAAATAGGCTGTAATTAAAGTTGTTTGTGATACATGATTTGAAAGATTACGTAGCAAATATATGTTCCTGGATACGTTTTTGCAAACAAAGTTGGCTTGGTTTTTATTATCCAAGTAAACTCCTCGGAACTTTAGATAACGAGTTTCAATTTCCATGTCAGTATTTATTTTACGAAGTGAAAAAACCATATTCACTATTTTGGATGTATTTAAGGTCATTTTGTTTGTCAGGAACCAGTTTTGAGCTAACAATTGTGTGTCATGAACTGGGAGCAAATCGTGTATGTTTTTATTTTTTGATACAAGAGTAGAGTCAGCAAAGAGGACAAAATCAGTACTTGGGGTAATATTTGGGAAATCATTTATATAAATAAGAAAAAGTGTCGGTCCTAGTACCAATCCTTGAGGGACTCCATCCGTTATACTACGAGGCTGTAAATTATTATTACCTATTGAAACAAATTGAAAGCGATTTGTTAGGTATGAATTAATAAGTTCTATACTGCTGTTACCAAGTTCTCTGTTATATTATCAGTTTTAAATTGTTTAAGTAAACTTCAAAAGTATTATTACAAGTGAGCAGTTCATTTATTAGATCGGTGCCAATAGTTGTAAAAATGTTGTTGAATTCTGCTGGTCTGATATCATCTAGGTAGTTCTGTTTTTTGGATTTGTAATTTTTACAATCCTCTCCACACACGCACACACAAAGCAATTCTGTGAGTTTGTTGACTGGGATATGTAATTATCATGTGCGGATTTTTTGCTTTAGATAATTCACTTCTATAATACAATGTTTTTATATTAATTAAAATTTTTAGATCCTCTGAGGAATTTAGTTTATAGATATCGTTCAGCAGGTGGAGTGATTCTCTTATTTGTCTAAGATCATTAGTGAACCAGTTTAGATTGAGTGAATTTGAATTCTTGATGATTTTGGATTTTAGAGGAAAACTATTTTCAAGTACAAGAGTTATTGTGTCAATATATTTTTTTAAATTTACAATGCAGGTCTAGAGGTAAATCTTTATTAAAACTCCAGTCAACAGTTTGCAAATTATTATGTAGATTTTGCAAGCCTAACACAATAATTGGCCTAAAATATATTTTCCCAGAAGTTCATATTGGCTGTGAAATATTTAAATTCATTTTTATTCCTAGATGATCAGAAAAATATGTATTTATAACACTAGTAAATATGGAATTTTCATCAAAATTTACGAAGATGTAGAGATAATTGAACTTTCTTGTGGGGCTGCATTTGTTGCTATGTAACCTAAAGAACTAAACATATTTAACAGCAACAATGTGTTTTCTGAGTTAAAATGTAAATTAAAGTCCCCAGTAATGACAGTTTTTTTATTGGTCTTGGATAATATGTGTAGAGCAGCAGATATAGTTTCCAGGAACATATTTATGTCTCCGTTTGGGGACCTGTAAGCTGTTACAATCTATATATCATTACAAATTATAGCAGCAAATTAATGTGAATGCAAACAAAATACTTACATAAAGAAGTAATAATTATTATCCAATCACTACATTGTTTTCATAGGTTAACAACAGTTAATACGAGTAATTATTTGATATTTACTATAAAAACAACAACATAAGGTAATACAGGGTGTCCCAACCAAAAGTAGACACCCTGAATAACTTTGGAGCTGAAATTTTTTTGAAAAATTGGTGAAACACATCGACCTTGTTTCCAAGGGGGACATATTTTAATGTAATACTTGTATACCTATTATCATCCCTCTACCCTACATGGCCACCCCCTCAAAAAATTCAAATGGCAAGGGGGATCGACTGATACATCTTTTGAAAGGTCTTTCAATTCCCTACATAAATATATATATTTTTTAACTTTTATCGATTCGTTCTTAAGAAAAATAATTTTATTTTTGATGATTACACACAATCGAAATCGATTAAAAAATCTAAAATACACGGCACTGGGTATTGGAATTTATAAAAAAAAAACTACATTTTTTAGTGCTCTCAAAGCAACACGAGTTTTTTCGACAAAAAACACTTTCCTTGTCCCGTTTAATTTTAGAATAATAAAAGACTCATAAATATTTGATAGTCCTTGAACATTAATTTGTTCACAACCAATTTTAAATCGAGATACATTTTACCAGAGTGAGTTCTCAATATTATTTATACCCTTCAGGAGAGAATAGAAATTGTCAGCATTTATTTTAAAAACGATAATTGTGCTAGAGCTACGGAGTGCATATTCAATAGAAATCACCCAGATAGAAGGGTTAGTTCTCAGTATGTTTTACAATGATTGACAACATTTATGGAAACAGGTTCTGTAGGAAACAAAAAGCATGAACCTCAACGACCGATTAGGAATGAAGCAGTCGAAGTGGCAGTTCTGAGTCATTTGCAGATGGACAATACTTAATCGATCAGGAAAGTAGCTGAGGCTTCCGGTGTATCACGAAGCAGTGTTCATCGAATTGTAAAGGCCCACAAATTTCATCCATATAAATTTTAATTGGCACACGAATTAAACGAAGATCATCCCGATCGTCGGCTTGAATTCTGTGAGATTTTTATTGAACAATTAAACGGTAATGCCAATCTACTGTACAATACGTGTTTTTCTGATGAATCGACATTTCAGTTAAATGGGGAGGTAAACAGGCACAATTGTAGGTATTGGAGTGAAACCAATCCACATTTGTTCATGGAAACTCATACCCAATGGCCTCAGAAGTTAAATATTTGGGCTGGCATCTTA
>JANEYF010000074.1:220000-223928 GCA_029963845.1 Rhamnusium bicolor
TCATTCTAGTTGTGGCAAAAAGCTATGCATAGAGTCGATCTTTTAGATAGCAAAAATTATTGTGAGGATCATTTTAATGCAAGTTTTCTTGTTTAAATAGAAAAGAGATAATTTTAAATTATTTCTAGCTTGAAGAAGACATGGAAAATTACATGCAAGTCAAGTTAATGAAAAATGTAGCAATTAAATTAAGACCGGGTGGAATTCCACATCTTTATTGTCAGGAAAACTGGAAAGGGTTGTGCATAGTGTTATTCCTTGAACAGTATTTTTAAAAAGACTAAAAATGATATTACCACTTCCGGCAAATTAGAAGAATCCGCTTTTTTATAATTCATATCACTCATTGTTAATAGCACAGAATACCATGATTAGACTACTTAAAAATAGTGTGGCCACCTTAAATGTGTCCGCCAGATACTTAATCCTGTACGGGTGTGAAAACAGCCACGGTCTCGCAAGCCACAGTTTTGTAAAAAATGACGATATCGGTCACAAATGTACATTTCTAACATAGGGGTGTAAACCACCTCCAAATAATACAAAAATAAATTATCCGCTGTTTATAGATGAATTTTTTAACGCAGATGTGTTTAAAATATCATAGTGCAACCAATACCACCGAATCATTTTCCGGGCCGTACTAAGGGTGCAATCACCCCCTAAATAATAAAAAAATTCCTTCGTTGTCTACAGATGTCAGTTGAATTTTTTTACACAGATATGTTAAAAGTGTCGCAATACAATAAACTTATTGCACCAAATCATTTTCCGGGCCGTACTAAGGGTGCAGCCAACCCCTGAATTTAATAAAAAATTATTACTTGGTTGTTTACAGATGTCAGTTGAATTTTTGAATGTAGACATGTTAAAAGTATCGTAATACAATACACCTATAGCACTAAATCATTTTCCGGGTTGTACTAAGGGTGCAGCTACCCCCTGAATTTAATAAAAAATTATTACTTCGTTGTTTACAGATGTCAGTTGAATTTTTTGATGTAGACATGTTAAAACTATCGTAATACAATACACCTATAGCACCAAATCATCTGCCGGGTCGTACTAAGGGTGCAACCACCCCCTGAATTTAATAAAAAATTATTAATTCGTTGTTTATAGATGTCAGTTGAATTTTTTGTGATGTAGACATGTTAAAAGTATCGTAACAGAATGTACCTATAGCACCAAATCATTTTCCGGACCGTACTAAGGGTGCAGCCACCCCCTGAATTTAATAAAAAGTTATTACTTGGTTGTTTACAGATGTCAGTTAAAATTTTTTGATGTAGACATGTTAAAAGTATCGTAATATAATACACCTATGGCACCAAATCATTTTCCGGACCGTACTAAGGGCGCAACCACCCCCTGAATTTAATAAAAAATTATTACTTGGTTGTTTACAGATGTCGGTTGAATTTTTTGATGTAGGCATGTTAAAAGTATCGTAATACAATATACCTATAGCACCAAATCATTTTCCGGGCCGTACTAAGGGCGCAGCCACCCCTTGAATTTAATAAAAAAATATTACTTCGTTGTTTACAGATGTCAGTTGAATTTTTTGATGTAGACATGTTAAAAGTATTGTAATACAATACACTTATATTACCAAATCATTTACCGGGCCGTACTAAGGGCGCAGCCACCCCGAAATTTAATAAAAAAATTATTACTTGGTTGTTTACAGACGTCAGTTGAATTTGTTGATGTAGACATATTAAAAGTATCATAATACAATACATCTATAGCACCAAATCATTTTCCGGGCCATACTAAGGGTGCAGCCACCCCTGAATATAATAAAAATTATTACTTCATTGTTTACAGATGTCAGTTGAATTTTTTTATGTAGACGTGTTAAAAGTATCGAAATACAATACACCTATACCACCAAATCATTTTTCGAGCTGTACTAAGGATGCAGCCACCCCCTAAATAATAAAAGAAATCATTCCTTCATTGATTACAGGTGTCAGTTGAATTTTTTGACTCAGATATGTTAAATTTGTCGTAATGTAGTGCACTTCTAGCACCATATCATTTTCCGAGCCGTGATAAGGGTGTAACCACCTTATAAATAACAAAAAAAAACATGTCGCCGTTGTTTACAGATGTCACTTGAATTTCAGCACACAGATATGTTGAAGGTATCATAATACAATAATACCACTTATAACAGAAAATTATTTTCCGGGTCGTATAAAGTGTGCAGCCACCCGTAAATAATTAGGTCGATGTTTAAAATGTCAGTTGAATTATTTAATGTGGATGTGTTTAAATATCCTAACAATTAATAAGTTGAACAGGGAGCATCAAATTATTTTGCAGTCTACTGAGGGTGCAGTCACCCTTCAAATAAAGAGAAAAAAATATTTCTCCGTCGTTTACAGACGTCAGAATTTTTTAACGAAAATATGTTGAAGGTATTGTATCTATCGTACAACAAAGTTATAGCACTAAATTATTTTCCGTGTACGAATAAATTTAGAGTGTAGAAATGTGTTTGATTTACATTGTCTGTTAATTGTAATTATTTATTTGTGGCATCTTCTAATGGTTTCTCACACTTTCTTTGGGTATTAATCCACCGCCTTACAAATTATTCAAAAAATTTGCTAAATAAACGTATGCGCCAAAATTTGCAACAATGTCAAACATGTTTGTGTTCTGTTTATTTGTATATTCCCTCCCATAAATACTTGAGACATTATGTTACACTGACGTTGCTTCTACTTGCCTGATCTCTAAGGATTGTTAACCAGTTACTACGAGAATTTAAAAAAATTATACATATTTATCATCACCGTTTAATAAACTGATTATTTAACCCTGATAAATGTGTAAAGTAGACCACAACTTTAAGAGACACATAAAAAGGCCATAAAAACCGGCCATAAAAGTTTTAAAGCCGGCGTAATTACATGCGACTCAGTACCGTACTTCAAATTTTTGTGCGTTGAGACACAATGTTAGAAATTTAAAAGTATTGTATCTTTGATAAATAAATAGTTACTTGATACCATGACAAATTAGAAAAAATTACTCTTGTTTTGCTTGTGTCAAGATAGGAATAATATTTTATATATTGGTGGAGCATTGATGAATTTTGTTAGTCTAAATTAAAATTATATCCAATATTCTCTTGTTGCTCAGTTTAGCCAATAATATTTAATATATCGAATTATTATTGTTGCCCAGCAAGGAAGTACGAGCATTTCCTTGTCAAAAAATGTGGGTTCAGAGTTAAGGTTATCAATATTATTAAAATAAGTAAAAGAAATAAAGCAAATCTTTAAATTCTTTAAATAAATAAAATATTATATTTATATCAATAACCCAAACTTGATCTATTTGATCCAGATTAAATAAATAAATTAAATTCTAGAAAATAAACAAATAATTATCAAATAAAATATGTATACACATATATATATATACATATATATAATATATATATATATATATATACATATATATATATATATATATATATATATATATATATATATATATATATATATATATATATATATATATATATATATATATATATATATATATATATATATTATCACATTTAGCAATATTATAAATTATTTTAAAAGGTTTTTAATTATTTTCATTAGGATAATAAAATGCAGATAAATAGAGGTACAAAAATAGAGTGCAAACGCAGTAAAAATAAAAGGTTTAATAAATACATTTAAAAATGAACAATTTCAGAAAACAATTTTAATTTAGTTTTTAACATATGTGTAGAAGAATTAAGTATTTATTGTTCATATAAAAAATGTAGTTAGTTATAAGGTATTTGCAAAGCCAAATTGGCCATAAAATTAATGAAAACAAATAAAAAACAAGAAAAAGGTGTCAAGTCGAAGTCCTGGATCTCCACTGGCAGAGCTGACGAGAGACCTATTGT
>JANEYF010000076.1:0-102962 GCA_029963845.1 Rhamnusium bicolor
TAAGGCAAGCGTCATATAATATATTCGCAAATAAAGAAAATGACTCGTAGTTGAGAATGTGAACATAATCTATTTACAGGAAGCACTGGTCGGGACCTGTGTCCGTCTGTATGCACAGTGATGCGATTACTTTACAAATGGATAATCATAAACATAGTGCTGCTACTTATGAAACCATTTGCTGCTATAGTAGAAAAAACACAAACAAGTAGGGCGCTATGTACAGCATACAGATTGAAAACAACTGGGTATGGGACCATCCCAAGGAGAAGATAGCATACTGAAGTATTTCAATATGTAAGAAAAAATCATCTACTCATTATGCAGTCAGACAGAATCAACACAACCTACAACTTCAATCGAGACTTTCAGGGTAAAAATACCTGAAAGGGATGGAGAAAGGAGGCAGGATACAAAGACAACCAAATAATACCATCTGGTATACTGATGGATCAAAAACGTCAAGCAGTACCGGAGCAAGAGTTGCAGGAGAACCTTGAGAGGAACGAACATCAGCCTGAACCTTGGAAGTATCGCAACAGTGTTCCAAGCCGAAATCACAGCAATAGACGTCTGTGCACAAAAAGTGATACGGAGGACATACTATAATTATATTAACAGGACACTGCACACTAAACAAACACCTAACCAACATGAGGGTGAAAGACAATCCTGATTGTAGGATGTGTGGTGAAGAGGAAGAAACTCCCACCGCATCTTATGCGAATCTTCCCAGCCCTAACGGCAATGAGACTAACACACTTCAAGGACCAACTTGTAACCTCGGAAGAGATAGACAGAGCTCCCATAAACTGTACACTTCTGGAATAGAACGGGTCTTGTGGAGTAATGAGACTACTGGGGAACAATAAGCTTAAGCCTCAATACAATCAAACCACAATATGAGAAAAAAAGTGGCAACTTCTGAGAATATATGCAAAAATTAGAAATTAAAATTTTGTTTCAGATAAAATTATAAAATTAAAAATGTATTGAAATTTACTTTTTTTGTGTAAAAATAAACAAGCTATTTTTCCATGACCTAAATTTATTATTTCTTTGTAAATCAGAATCGACTCCTCCTTTAAATGATGAGTTTCTCTGAAAATCATTTGCATGTTAATTTATATGAATTTTGCGATTACCATAAATTACTTTCAACAAAAATTTAATATGAATTTCATAAAACAAATAAATAAAATTAAGGTCAATCATTGAAGTATTTTTTTAGCTTAATTGTATTTTATGTAATGGAATGTATACTAAAATACTGTAGAAAATTAATTTTCTATATAATGTCTCTATAATAATTATAATAATGTGGAAAATAAAAATAAGTATATCAGAACAATGTTTTAAAGATAAAACAGGGAAAATATCGTTCTATATTTAAGCTTTTTCTTCCAGAAATATGTAGCTTTTAACCATATGAAAAGCTACTGCAGTACAGCAGTTTGAAAGGATGTCCGAAACACTTCCTAAATCAGAAAAGAATCCATTTGTATATTGTAAACATCAGGAGAAAATATCACATATTACACGCCATTTAAACAAAAATACTTTAATATCACTCATAAAACCCTTTAATTAAAATGATAACATTACTTATACTAAGTTGAAAAACAAAAAGCAAAACCCCACCGAAGCTTGCATTCCAAATATTTATAGAAGCATCAGTTAAGTAGTCCCTTTAACTTTGTCATGTTTCTCAAGCATTTTATAGAAATCCGGATTTATTCTCTGTACATTAGAGATGAGAAGAAATGTGGACGACAAGACTGACAACCAACCCTCTGTATACCTCTGGGATGCAGATGAATTCACTTTCAAAGGTTACTGGGCTACTCTCCATTCCCGTAATATTGAAATTGCACTAATAAACAATTTAATGTAGGTGTATATTTTGTATAACCAGTAACGTTTGAGTGAAATCTATTTGGGTTATATCGTACCATGTAGGGCAAGAAGATACGTGTATGTACCATACTTAAATGAAGAACTTAGTAAATAAATACAATTAAATTTGAGTAAACAAGTTGAGAAAATGGTGTGCTATCAAATTCTTTTAACGATCAATGAATGTTTGCCAAATATTTTGCAACAGGAGGAAATTTTGTCATTTAAGTTTTAAACTTTTTACTTTTTTATACCTAATATAAGTATAGTAATCTGATTTTTTCGACCTCAGTTTTGATTGATATATACGTTTTGAACCCTCCTGAATCCATTCCCAAGCTTTTTCCGAATGATGTCTGTCGGTGGTGCGTGTGTGTGGATTGTGTGTATGTGTGTATCCACGTTAACTCAAAAATACTAATGGGAGAATTCCTAAATTTGATAAATAAGATTTTCAACGACATTTTAGTTGACACATTAAATTTGATGGATGAGTACACCAGAAGAAGACCTGCTATTCTGAATCAAAGGAAAAAAAAAGGATGCAATTTCAGGGAAAAAAATTAAAAAAAAAAATTATTATGATTTCTGAACGAATCTCGACAATTATAATGAAAAAACATAACTTTATGAAAAAAATCCGAGTCGCATATCTGTAGTATCGCGATAGCAGCCACGGTTTTTAAGATAAAGCATTCAAATTTGGTACACATGTTCTAAAGGCCAAAGACAATGATAAATTCGGTAATGAGCAAAATTAGCGAGCTGAAAGGAGATCTACGGGACTCTAAATTTTTTATATTTGACTACAAAAAAATATATTCTTGTAGAAAGGTTATAAATCATGTCTATAATACAAGCGAAAATAATATATTATCGAAGTCCAATAAAGCTGATGTAAACTGACATTTTGTAGACATTTGACATCATAAAATGGGATTAGGATAAATTTGGCAGCTTGACATTTGAAATGTCTAATTTGGTTACAAAAATGTCAATGTCAATAAGAAGAAATTTTTAATATATGACATAAAATATTATTGACAGTATCTAATGACGCTGATAATTAATAATTTAAAAATTGTTATGAAACATTTCAAGGTACGCTATTAAAATTTAATTAAGGTAAGCGAAGAATTAAATAGAATGATTTTTTTATATCAGGAAGATATCTAAGAAAGTTATGTGCTTGCCACATCAGATATTTTAAAAAAATATTGATTTTCTGTACAGTAAATCCATGTATTTTAAAACGATTTTTTTTAATTTTTCCAGTGTTTTTGAACTACTCATAAGAAATGTCTGAAATAACCGGATGGCGACTCGTTGTTATGAATAGAGACCGCATCTCAGGTAGTTATTTCGTGAATATCAGGGACGTAATGAGCTCGTATGCCAACATCAATATTTTCATGTGCAAATATGACATGCTATACATAATAGACAATTTCTAATACTTTTGACGGGTGATTTTTTAACATCCAAAATTTTATGAACATTTAGAATTAGATAAATTAGATGAACATTTAGCAAAACACTATTGCACTATAATAATTTATTTTGTGATACTGGAATAAAATTATATTGTTAATAATTTTTCTCAATAATCCGGAGTTAGATTCTGACGCCTGTCGGTAAAAATCTATTTGTAGTCTGAAAACGATCGTCAGTAGTCTATTTATGCCGGCCCTTCCCTCCGACCTTGAGCCTATTCATATATGAGCATATTTTTCAAGGCCATTGCATCAGCAGTTTTCAATTCCTTCGACCTTAAGCATACACGTGTATGGGCACTTTTCTGATAGCCGTTGTTTTAGATGTTTTCTATTCCTCTGACCTTGATCGTACACGTATGCGGAGTATTTTTCCAAGATTGCAGCCTCTCTTGCTGTCGGTCTTAATGTGTGCTTTTGAAGGCCATGTTCACAGTATTACTATATATGAAGGAGAGGAGTGAATAGAAATTCATTCTTGAAATGATTTTCTTATGGAGTAGTCACAATATATAGTTGTAGTGCTTGTGGTACTAGTTTTACGCGTTGTGATAATATGCGACGTCATCAGATGCGCGTTTGTAAAAAGTTTAAAGATGATGGTCCGCCAGCAAAAAAAAAATGTAAACCTAGCGATGCCCAGGGGAATTCAGAACCATCAACCTCTGGCAAATGTACAAACGAATCCGCCACCCACATCCTCCGCTGCATTAAATACATCTTGGTGTTGTAATGTGACGGTTGCAACAAATAAGATGCATTCTCATAGAAGAATATTACAACATAGCACAAATTCCTGTGCTCCACTGATTGACGGAGTACAGGTCGTTCGCAATAAATGTCCTAATCCATAGGCCATCCCAACCACAATAGCATGTATTGATGGTCACATACCGAGTACGTAAAGGACCTTTTATCACTGGCGGTTTTTCTATAGGGTCATTTGGTCAATGACCTTCCACATACAAATAAAAAAAATAGAGCTATTCATTTTCTGAAGTTTAAAAATATATAATATATATTTTTTGAATATTCTTAAAAATATATATATTATATATTTTTAAACTTTAGAAAATGAATAGCTCTATTTTTTTATTTCTATGTGGAAGGTCATTGACCAAATGACCCTATAGAAGAACCGCCAGTGCCTTTTTATACCTGAACACGCGTTTAAACGTTATTTTTCCACAGGGTTTAATTAAGGAAAATTATTTCAGAACTTTCCATTAAGTATTTATCTTCTACAATTTTTAAAAGATGACAATACCGCTTATATCTGTACATGACAGCACCCACATTTAAAATATAGTTTTTTGTTTCTTCAATGTTTCAAATAATTACGCGAATATATAAACGTGTTGTATTTTGCAAGAAATTAACATTACAATAAAACAACATGAGAAATGTTATTAATTCCTAAAAAAAATCATGTACGATTGCATTGCACAATATTTATTCTCATTTTATTAGCTGTATGAGAGTTGTACGGAAGTTCGTAACGGAAATTACTACCTGAGACGCGGTCTCTAATAATGAGTCTTCACTTATATGATAGTACAGTCGAGGACGAGAACGGATTGTCATCGGTTTTTCGTAGTGGGAGGTTATTACGTTACAGGGTGGTTATTGGCAGCTAACATATTAAAGTATCATTTGAAACCCATGCTCCAATATTAAGATACAGTATGATCTAAGTTTCACCAGCCAGCACTGGTCTATGCCAAAGATAATATACACTATAGATAGTTACTGCTTATAGACCCTATCCTCGCTCATAATACGTTAATGACACCTACCATTCATTTCTTTAAACTAAAGCTTTTCATACATCAAAAGATGGCGATACAATACACTTTTCTAATCACCCATTCATAAAAACAACTTAAATTTTAGAGGCCGGTTTCGGTGCACTATGCATAGGCGCAGTGACAATTTCATTGAGAGTACGGTAAGACTATGTTGTCAAGCCAATAAGTTACCTTAGATATGCTGCTATACCGCAATAATAGGTATATAATCGCTTTGCGAATGGTTTATATGAAGTTGTTTTCATTACGCTTTTCAACTATTAGAGATAATAAAAAGGTTTGGTTAATTGGTTAAATCTGTTTACAAACTTTTTGATAAAAAAACAAATACAAGTTTTATTTAAACATAAACTAGTCTCATAAAAAAATAAGTATATTGTCTGGAGTAATATGTTTCAGAAGGAACAAAACTTTAATACACTGAAAAAATGTAACTACTTATTAGTCTCCACAATTTTTTTTTATTATTGTTAGAACAGCTAAAAGTAATAGTACCTATTATTTTTAAAAGGATTTTTTATGCAATAATGTTTCAATTTGAATATTTTATATACAGGGAGCGAGTTCGATAATTAATTACATAAATGTCTAAAGAAAATCCAACAACTAGCTTGAGGCAGGCTACTCGGGATTTTACATGTAACTATATCAAAAATACGCACATGTTTGAAGAAAAATAAAGTACTTCACTTTAAACCAAAAATTATGCACACATTAGAACGAGGTGATGATGAAAGGAGAATGGAATTCTGTTTATTCGGTGGTTGTACGTAGATGGCTTAATGAAAATTTGCCAATAGATGGATTCGACGAAATAGCCGCCTTATTCATTGGCCGCCACGTTCGCCAGATCTAACACCTTCAGATATTTTTTAGTGGGGAACTTTAAAAGAAAAAGTTTACCGCACGAGATTACAAAATGTTGCCGAATTAAGAGAAAGAATTGAACGAGAGTGCAGGGAAATAACACCATAACAATTAATGAGAACCCGTGAAAATTTGAAACGGCGTTATGAAAAATACATAAGGTGTGAAGGAGGTTATATTGAGAGCACAAAAAATTTGAAATACTGTTAGATTCTTGTGTTATTCCATCCGTTTGTTGGCCGAATTCCGCTTTTCTCCAATCATTTGTTTATGTTATTTATTCATTTTTAAATTAGGTTGACTGTTGTTGCATTATTTGATGTTATTCATATTATTAAAAACACTAATTTTTCAACTTTTGTTTCATTAGATAACAGACTTTTATACAGGTCCAGTCGAAACGTGAAAAATTTTCAAATTTGGCGATTGAGTAACAAACACCCTATATGAGGTATCGAGCTAAAATTTTGCATAAGACTAATTGAGATAACTGCGAATCGAATACGCTATCCACTTTTTCAATACAAAAATGCCTAATAGTCGATCTTGAAATTTCGACCCATTTAGAGGACCTTGGTAGGCCTTGAAAATATGAAAATGATTTTTTTTTTTAAATGTCAAATAGAGCTAATCTAGTACTGTCCCAAAAAAAAAATTAAATTGGGCAGCGCGTTCCAAAATACCAAGATGTTGCGGTATTAAATCACACACACTATATATAATCATGATCTAAAAAAATCATTCCATTTAATTCTTCACTTACCTCAACTAAATTTTAATAGAGTACCTTGAAATGTTTCATTAAAATTGTTGAATAATTAATTATCAGCGTCACTCGATACTGTCAATAATAATGCATCTCATATATTTTAATAATTTATTCTCATTGACATTGAATTTTTGTAACAAAATTAGACATTTCAAATGTCAAACTGCCAAATTTATCTTAACCCCATTTTTTGAGGTCAAATGTGTAAAAAAATTCAGCTTTATTTAAATACTTGGAAAATATATTTTATTTGTTTGATATATTAGACATGATTAATATAATCTTTCATCAAGAATATATTTTTTTGTAAAGATAAATACAGACAAGTCTGAGTATCGTGGACCTCCTTTCAGCTGACCAATTTTGGTCATCACCGAATTTATCGTTGTACCAAATTTGAAATTTTTTATCTCAAAAACTGTGGCTGCTATCGCGATACAACAAACATGCAGACACTTTTTTCCGTAAAGTTATGTTTTTTCATTACTCACACACACGCACACTCACACGCACACGCAGATGCAGGCGCAGACAGAGACAGACACACGCACACACACGCACGCGCACACACACACACACACAAACCGACAAACATCATTCAGAAAAAGTCAGAATAGATTCAAGAGGGTTCAAAACGTATATATCAACCAAAATCTCGTGGTCGAAAATAAATCACGATTATTATTAAGTAAAAATTGCGGCTCCGTTATTTTTAAGATATTCGCAGTTAAACTGGGGCTCAATACATTTAACACGAAGCTTACACGAAATTTTCGTTTCTTGAAATAAACTGTTTTTTTGATTAAAAAAATTATAATAATTTTTTGTAAAATTTTAACGTTCCATATCTCTGAAACGAAACATTTTATGAAAATGTTTTTATAATTTTTTTAAATAGCCGAAGAAGCATCTACCTACTAAAGTTTCGGCATCTACTTAAGAAACAGAGTCTTTTTTGTATATTTTAATCAGGCACTTTAGCTTATGTTTGCTGTTAAAAAATAATAATGATACAAAAATAAAGGTAGGACAAACAATTTTTATGATTGCAAAGGCTACCTTATAGCGATGAAAATATTGCCTATTTTTTTGTTTATTGATTAATTATCATAAACCCTCGTATATTTATTATTAGTTATTATTAAAATAATATCAGAAATAGAGTTTTTGTTTTTTGTTAGCAACTTATTCACTACTTTAGCACAGTTAAATTTACAGATCACAATGAAAGTTGGAACAATACTAATTTCTAATTTTAATTATTCACCTACATATGTACATATGTACTAAACGAATAGATCCCTATATTTATTATTTTATTAGCCAGCTGAAATATCTACCCGCTAATCCCTTAGGCCGGAATTGTGTGAATAATAGGCAACAGCGATACTATTATTTACGCTGGCTAAGAGACGGGTTGTCTCTGGTACTATTTAAAAAGGTATTGGCAAGGACATTATCATGTAGGGGACGTATCAAATATTTCGTCTCACTCTAATACCTCTCTGTCCCTCTGACTTCCCCGTCCTTATATTTGAGTTCCCATTTATGGGCGATAAACTTTCATATGGGAGCTGACCATCTATAAGTGTATATAATCTGGCGGAATTGAAAAAAATGTTTGTTAACCATTGTATGTTTCATTTGGAAATTAACAAATTCTTGTGAATAATTTATTAAACATTACCTTAAGTGGACTTCTGACTAGTATACAACTAGAGGATTAAGAATTTACTCCAACCTGATACAGCCAATTTCATTCATGAACATTCCTAACTATGAATGTTGTCGATGTATCTGTACATTATGGAGGTATTTGTTAAGGGAATTGTTAAATATTGACATACAATACTACACTCCGTTAAAGAAACAAAGCGACAATTTTTTCTTTTTAATTTTATTGTACATAAAAGTGATGAGCAAGTACAAAATTGATATGTAATATACATGTATAATTTGTTATATTGCAATTTTTTACAGTAAAAAAAATAATTCTTAACAAAAATAAAGCATTTTACATCAAATATACCCATAGATAATTGACACTGAATAAATATTAAATGAGGTTTTTGATATCTCTTTAACAACTATCTTGTGTTGAAAGACAATTATATAAGCCTGACATTATAGAGTGCTTTCGAAAAACACTGTATAATATAAATTCAGTAAAATGGTATAGCCGGATAAGCATAGTGAAAAAATGCCCCAGAGCCAAATTGGACTTTCAATACATGGCTTGTTAGCTCTATATTAATAAACAATTTCTGCCGAGTTTTAAATTCGTACCCCTACAGTGGGGCCAGTTATGGAGGGAAATGTGATTTTCAGTTTTTATTTAATTTCGCTTTTCCTGATGCACTGAAAATTCTGAAAAAAAATCAAGGTCCATATAGTCTCAAGGCTGCACGTCAGGAATTTTTTCATATTTTTTGGCTTAAAATTCAGCTTGCCTAAAATTTTTGAAATATTGAATTTTCTTTTCTTTTATGATTTTATCAAGTGACTATCTTTATTTTTTTACAGTAATAACTACTTCATATGCTTGTTAACTTATAATTTTTTTCAGATTTTTAAAATGGTGGGCCATGGTGTAAAAATTTAAAACTCGATTTTGGGGTGTTTGGGGTCTTAATCTTTATTCTTGAATATGTTGTAATTTATAATATTATCAATAGTGAATAGTGCATAAGTATTGTAGTAAGTATATATGTATACAATGGTATTACGTCTTCAATCTTCATCGCTATCATTGTTGATTACTGGATTTATTTGTTCAACATCGAAAAGTTTACTTAATATTTCTGCAGGTCTTACAATTTTGGAAATATATCGAGCGTGAGATAAGTAGTAAATTATTTCAGCAATGTGTGAACAACACCCGACTGTGCGTCTACCATTTGCACACTCGCAGTAATATCGCCTCACTCCTCGGAAACCAACGGAATTTGGCTCATAATCTATAAAACATTTATAAGTTTTACTATTAATATGTCGCGACCTCACTTCTACTTTAATTATATTATTATTGTCTTTAACATAGGCCATATTGATGTTATTATCGGAGTCCATCAGTTCTGCTAAGTATGATACTGCTTGTGATAATTGATACGATCCAGTGAATAAAATTTTCAAGTCCGTCTGTGTCATTTCTGGGAAATCAAGGAGGTCTGAGGATTTCAACTGTTGAAATGGAACCTTTCGCCTAGTCCAATGTTTCGTTTCGATCTCTGAAGCTAAAGTATTCTCCACAGTTTGCTGCGATGTCATTTGGGACAGAATTTCTTCGGAAAGATTAATATCTGAAAAACGTTTGCCAAATCTATTTTGTAAAAAACAAGCTATCCGAAAATATGCACGGACTCTAGGAAGTAATTTGTTATCCAACTGCTGATGAAGCAGTCGGTATTCTCTGTCCGATTACACCGTGAATTGCTTCAACGACCCAGCGAACTTTGTTACTCGGCGCGAGTTATTGGATTCAGCTGTGGTCAGCTGACTACGTTTGCCTTTAAGAGCAGGCATAAGTACTGTATAATAAAAATGTCACCTTCCGTCAGAAGATTTTGCAATCCTTGCGGATCTTGCAAGACAATTTTCATTATCTCCGCATCATTCTGCGTTGCGTAAAAAGGTCCGAGCATCTCGACAATGTAGCCGTTTGTAGTGCAAATCATAAAGGGCTTACATAAAGGCACCTTCTTCTGACCCGAGTATGATTTGCGTTGATACTCGTTGTTCGAGCTCTTTTTCGTGATGAATATATGTTCCATCAAAAATAAGTGCTAACTGATCATCTATATTATATAATTTCTTCGCAATAAAGGATGTTTCTTTATCAATGAGGTTCTTTCGAGTAAGAGCTGTGAATCCGAAGTGAATAGGTAATACATCTTTTTCAAATGAATTAATTACAGGCACAGAAATCGGAGACTTGCTGCCTCACGTTCTAGACCAAGAATTTTGGCAATCATATTGTTTGAATTGCCAGTGCGCAATTTGAACATGAAAACAACAATAGCTTGTGTGACACCTCGACAAAGAGATTTTCTCATCGAAGTAACCATTTCAGGAAGTTCTATTAAGTTTTCCCAAGATATTCCCGTGAATACCTTGAGGCGTTCTTCAGAAAGCGTAAAGTAACCTACTTTGTCATTAATCGTGGATTCACAATGAATTGAAAGGTATTCCAAATAATCTTTTATCTCATCGACTGGAATTTGACTTGTATTTGAATGAACACGCAGATTTTGCAGATCTTCCTCATACAAGCGTTGTTTTATAATATGCTTAGGGCAGCATCGATTGCCTTTAGGAACATATAACCTTCTTACAAATACCTGTTTCCGAGCTTCTAATGGAATAATACCCAGTAAACACTGTTACAGAATGTTTATGTAAGTATTATATTATTATGTTATTTCTTATGTAACATGTTATATCACATGTGACTTACATTCATATATGTTTATGACATCAAATGTCCTCAACACGTACATATGATTTTTATGTAAACAATATATTTATTATTTATGTACGAGTTACGTATTATTTTTATATATAAAATACTTCACTTTTTTATGTAAAATATGTGCACAAATTTTATATAAACAGTACATTATTTTGATTATATAAAAGCTAAATAACATTTTTACAGAATATTTATACAGGGTGCTCCAAAATTATGCAGCCAAACTCATACAATAAGAACAGAGGCCCAAAACAAAACGAAAACTTTAATAATATATTTTAAATGATTTAGGTACAACCCTGATGACAAAAAATATTTTTGTGCTGTTATTCATCAGAAACCAGTAATAAGTCATTAAAATTCAGATATTAATTTCTCTTTAGAAGGTCAACTGTGTTCTATATTCACTCTTTAAGAAAGTGCTCAGGAAAGATGCACATTGGGTTTAAGTTAGGTGTATTAATAAATTATACCTAACCTAAACCAAATCCGTGCTACTTCCGAGCATTCTCTTTAAAAGTGAATGTGAATAAAGTGATACTCGTAACAGAAATATTTAAATGTTGGATGTATCTACCATTATTGGTTTCAGAATTACAGAACAAAATACATTTTTCGTTTTTGAAAGTTTATAATTCAATTAATATGCTTTGACAAAACATTTATATTTAGTTTTCGTTTTATTTTGAGCCCCTTTATTTATTGTAAGAGTTTGCCACCCAGTTTTGAAACACCCTATATTGCATATCATATAGAATTGTCTGCATCTTGTAAACAATACCTATATATTGCACAAATGACAAACTTTTTCCTAAACATTTATTTAGTAGGTATAGATAAAACTCTTATGGAGATAAATCTCTCATGTCTCAAATTTAAGGCTCATTATTGTAAAGTTTATTATAATTATAGATACTGTAATAATTAAATGGGAAGAGCTTTTATAAGAAAAAGAATTTTCACTTCAGATGAACTTTGAAAAATATTTTATCATGACTGGTTTTCCATAATAATAGAAAAATCGAAATTTTTGCATTCTTTTAATTTTTTATAATGCACGTATTTTTTGTTTCGATAACAAATGACTTTTCTAAACCTATATGCTAAATAAGGTTTTTTTTTATATCTATTATTCTACTAGATAAAATTTACAAAGTGATATACATAGATATCGCAGTAGGTATCAGAAGTAGACAATTCTTGCAATATGTAAGCTATTATGTGGGTGTTATGGATATAAAGAAAAATAATACAAATGGACTCAAAACATATATTGCACAATAGTTAACAAAAATAAAACTATGAAAAAATTTAATGCATATATATCTACAAAAGGAATGCTACTTTTTTTTCTCTATTTAGCCTCTGCCTTGAAAGCCGAAACCACTCCCCACAAAATTTTTCAATATCGCTCAATGTTATACTATTTTTGTATTGACATAGTATTATATCTGAAAAAAGAACAATAAAATTCACTACATATTCTCATGTGATAATATAACCTGCAATGTATATTTTTTAAATTACTTAATAATACATATTATACAGGGCATCCGGGCATATCCTTAACTAAAATTAAGTGAGGTTTTTAATATATTTATTTCTCGAGATACAATGCGACGCCTTTGTCTTTCAGAGAGGTTAGAAAAATCTCGAGGCATATTTTTAATATTAATGCTAAAAATAATAACAAATAGAACAAACAATTAAAGCTACTAAATATTCACTTTTAGTTAGTCACTTTCACCTTTCACTTTTCACTAAACTAGAAAAAACAACAATTATTTTGTGCTTTCGTCTTACACACATAACACGAGACAAGAACTGAACAATTGAACATGTCAAATGTCGAAACGTAAAACAAAACCGTTAATCGCTGCTAACATGCTATTGGCAAATTCAGATATTGCAGCCAACTCGCAATAGGCGGCAAATACAAAACTTATAAGCAATAATATAAATATTTACGTAAATATTAGGTTAAAAATGAACTTTATTTTTGCCTTGTGTTTATGTAAGAGCTATATAAATTATTTATATAAATATCTGCTATATCATACTTACTACAGTGATATGTAAATATGTTACTTTTAAATAAAGTGTTTTGATTTATATATTTATTACATCAAATTGGTATAACTATTTTATATTAATATGTGCTTCTTATATTATATCATTTTTACGTAAATATCACAAGAATGTTTACTGGGTAACCATCTTCGTCGCAGACTTGTATACGAAGCAACATCTATGACTAGCAATAATCCTTGGAAAAGGCATTTCAACGCATTCGACTGGCACTGATTCACATTTGGCTTTCCTACATTCGAAACAAACGGCGGGTCTTCCGTTGATGAAAATGATGCAGTGGTAGACTCCGAAGATGATTTTTGAAGCAGAAATTGGGCAGGTTCTGGAATTTCTTGAGACGTTTGACAGTGAGATGTACCGGCAATTGCTTCTTCACGTCTTTCCTCGGGCTCCTTTCTTCTATATACAATCATGCGGCACTTGGAGCACACTGTCACCAATGACTATTACTTTCTCCAATACTTGAGCATACTTTTCCACTTCAGCATCCGTAGTGATTGTCTTCGTATGACCACATGACTTGCGAATTAATGTGTCACATTTCACACACCTTTTGAAACTTCTTTTCTTTTGAGGACTTTCTTCCTCAACATACTAATAGTGAACTATAAAAGTTATCCCAGGCTGCAAAATGGCGCACACAATAATACTTGCAATGTTGGAATATATTAAAACTCACCTATTCTATGAGGATGGCTGTTTTCAAATATTTGATGATAATAATAAAAATATACAAAAACGAACACCGTAATTTACTCTGATTTACTTTCGTAATAAACATTCACTAAGCTCTGCTAGATCTAGACTACTTCTGTCTGTGTGTAAGCGCAAATCAGCCAGTTGTAAACAATGACCCCCCTCTCAACCTGTTCGAACCTGCACAGACGGCATTGTTTACGTAACTAATGCTCTGCAAAGAAACATACTACCCAGAAATAAGTAAATCGTGTCCAAGAACTGCGATTTTTACGTTAGCTGCATATTTTTATATTTCGTTTGTATTTTTGATTTGTGTAGTTTTTTTACCATAATATAGTGTAACTGTATACTGATTACAGCGTCTATTTCATTAATTATCGTTTCTTTATTCTTAGGTTCTAATTGTTTACAAATAAATCCTGTAGTGAACGACGATAGCGCTAAACATTGATTATTAAATACTGTTACGTACATATTATGTAATTACTAGAATGTAGGGAGAATTATTGATTGTTTATTTATGTACTATTTTCTACATAAATGTGTTATACATTGAAATATGTTCAAAGAAACCGACTCAGAGATATAGTATTAAGCCGAAACGTCCTAAATTTGAGTATTATTTTTTTTCAACATTTTTAAAAATCTGAAAAAATTACAAGCCAACAAGCATATGAAGTAGTTATTACTGTAAAAAAATAAAGATAGTCACTTGATAAAATCATAAAAAAAAAGAAAATTCAATATTTCAAAAAATTTTAGGCAAGCTGAATTTTAAGCCAAAAAATACGAAAAAAAATTCCTGACGTGCAGCCTTGAGACTATATGGACCTTGATTTTTTTCAGAATTTTCAGTGCATTAGGAAAAGCGAAATTAAATAAAAACTGAAAATCACATTTTCCTCCAAAACTGGCCCCACTGTAGGGGTACGAATTTAAAACTCGGCAGAAATTGTTTATTAATATAGAGCTAACAAGCCATGTATTGAAAGTCCAATTTTGCTCTGGGGCATTTTTCACTATGCTTATCCGGCTATACCCTTTGTATAGTTATTTTCCAAAAAAATCGCTCGAACATGCCAAGAGATTCTATTTAAATGCCACCTTTTGACATAGTTTTAAAATTGTTCAGATCTTTTTCTGGAAGCTATGATGTCATTGATATATTTTTTAAATACCAAAAATAAGAAATTATTTCTTCAATAAAAAACAGAAAAAACTTATTTCCTATTTTTATTACTAGAGGACTTCCAGCCAAGTATATGATAAATTGTTTCACAAAGAAAACATAATTAAAATCAAAAAGATTCTTTTAAATAACTTTTACCCGCCACCTTTTATGAATAAGTATATCCAAAAGAGAATACATATAATAAATAACAAAAGCAATAAAAATCAAGTTGACATAGATTTACAACCTAACTGCTTTGGACCCATATTTAACAACACCAACCAGGACAGAAATCAAAACAATCCAAATAAAGACAAAATATACATTTCGGCACCATACATACCACAAGTATCAGAAAAAGTTCAGAAAGAATTAGGTAAATATAACATACAATTAGCATACAGAAATGATAATAGCATAAAAAATAAATTATATTCAAAACTAAAAGATCCAATAGAGAAATTAAATCAAACCCATGTTATTTATAAAATTGATTGCTCAGATTGCGATAGGTGTTACATTGGACAAACCCAACAATATTTAAATAAACGTATAAATCAACATAAATTGTCAATTAGAAATTCCATAACAACTCCTAATTATTCATGTAGCACAGCATTAACAGAACACGCCATAAATAATTCACACAGTTTTAACTTTCCGGATACAACCATACTGCATAAAGAAAGAAATACCAAAAAACGCATGTTTTTGGAAATGGCCGAAATACAAAACAACAATAAAAAAACAGTAAATTATCAAACAGATATAGAAAATCTAAGTAGCATATATCGCAATCTTATTCAATAGTAACAATTTTTTAAACATCCTGTATATGTGCTAACTGCAAAACCTCTTCTCCACTCCTATCCAATATCATGTGAATGTTTACAATAACTCTGTCACTCGGACCATAAATATACTTCAGCTGTTATAATTACCTACTCTTAAAAAGAAACACATCAACGACCACACCAAATACTGACCATTCTCTGGCTAACTCGTCGAACTACACGTACATCACATACCCATAAAATAAAAAAAATGATGAAAAACAAAATAAAACCCACCCATACAGTGAAATTAAAATAGGAAATTTATATTAGGTAAGAAAACACTTTTTTAGATATGCATTCTGTCACTAATCTAATTTACGACTTATGTAAAACCATTATTTTTAATTATTTTTAGCTTTTAACCTTGAAAAAGTCCGAAAACTCGGACGAAACGTAGGACAAATTGTTCATATACTTGGCTGGAAGTCCTCTAGTAATAAAAATAGGAAATAAGTTTTTCTGTTTTTTATTGAAGAAATAATTTCTACCTTAACAGCCAACAACTTGTGTAAAATATCAACCAAAAATAAGTTTTTGAAGTGAATGAGACACTTTTAAAAAATCACTTTATTGGTTACAATTCAAAAGACAGGACAAGACTGCTATTAGATATACATTTCCTCTATTTATAAGCTTTCCTAATCTAGCAAAGCTGCTATGGCAGCATTTATTACATACAAGCTTCTTATTGATACCAGGTATATAACTCCTCCATCCCTCGATGAAAATCATCCCTGATTTTTCTTCATACGATAATTTCTTCCATGTTTTCAAGGTTCTTTGAGTGTTTTCCTGATATATACTTATTTGTAACAAGTTTACATAAAAAATACAGTATAATCATAAATAAGAATACATATAGAAATATAGTCCATATACTTGTATTCTAGCTATGGCTATTGGTTCATTTAATTTATCTATATCATTTTGTTGCTTCATTAGTTGGTCTTGAGCTTGTAAGATTTTATGGGTATTAATTGTATTTAGACTCAATGGACCTGGATTATAATTAATGTGTACAGTGGTCCAAATTTAGTTGAGAACGGAACTAATATTTTTTTCCTTGAAATGTCCTAAAAGCACTAAGGAATCATGGGAAAAATATGAAAAAAAAATCTTGGCTTACAGATATGGTTTTTAAAAGGGGTAACATGTCGGGAGCACTAGGTTCCGTATGTCTGTAGGGTTTTTTGACTACGACCTTGTTTTAACCATTTAAAATTATTATAATCATTCTGTATATTAAACGGAATGATTATGAAATAAAAATAACGAAAATGAATTGATAATATTTAGGAGCTTAGGGGTAGTTTTGAAGGAAACACTACACTTTTTTACAAACATTTATTTCAAACAGGTCAACTTATCACTCAATTCAAACGTAGAATAACAAAAATAGGTCAGTTAAGTAATTTCAGTCACTTTCACTGTCGTCATCTGTTGATGATACATTTGTAGTTGTATCGCTTTCATCTGCCGAATCTTCTTCCATAACCGCTGCACAAAGCAGCTCAGTTTCCGGCTTAAGATCTGGTTCCTTTAACAGGCTTATAACCTCTGAACTAAAACATGAGAGTTTCTTGTTCGGCAATTTTCTTGAAGATGATATTAATGGATCCGACGAAAGTAGTAACCTATTCAATAAATCTTCATTTGTAGTCACCCTCGAAAACTTTCTGGTATGAAACTCTCTAAACTTTTTTAAATCTTTATTCCGAGATTCCTGAGCTTCCTCAGACAGTTGCCCAATGGGTAATAGTGCAGTTCTTATTATTGCAGATCCGTGAAGGAGAATTTTATGAACTGACGCAGGCATGTAATACCATGGATACTTTTCCATGAACAGTCTGGCCGTTTGCACTGCATATTTGTCGAAAACCTCACAGTTAATCTCGTATCCACAAGATAATACAGATAGTATAACGCCGAACCTTCTAATTATCTCTTCATGAATACCAGTTATGGAAGCCGATTGAGCTGGATCTTTAAAAAAACGTCTAGCTGTATTTCCGTCATTTGTACTTACACTTCCACCAGGTTTCGGAATGTCTACTAATAACCCCCATTTTTTCCTGAAATCTTCTTGTAATTTTTTTTTCGCACTTCAACAATGGATTTATTTTTTCCTCGTATCTGCCACTTTTTTATCTCCAATCTGTATGATACATGTAAAAGACATTCAAAACATCGAATCCATGCATGTAAAGTTGATAAACCAAATTGAAAAGATTGTTCGTCTCCATGCTTTTGTAAAACTGCATCAATGTTATTCATTTCAACAGGTTTTGCTTTACATAAATAGCAGATCTGAGCAGAAGATGTGTCAGTAAGGGCGTTACAAACCTTTCCGTTTATCATTGACATTATGCAAATATATCTAATTCTGATGTCTCGGTTCTGAACTGTACAATTAGTTGGCTGAAGTTCTGCTATTTGAGCTTCAATGTGTTGCATTTCTGCCAAAGAAATTTGTGTGGTTTCCTTTTGAAACTGGAAGCGAATCGGTCGACAATACCTTGTAAGAGGATGGCCTAGGATTTTGCCATACAATTCGTTTTTCTTGATCTGGTTGCTGAGAATAAAGTTGAAGTGGTACCAAAGATGATAAAAATAAATCACCATCACTTAATCCCATCTCATATCGTTGTTTATACCGTGAATGTCCAGTACTACCATCGCAATCCCATTTAACCAATAATACCAAATCCTTCGATTGTTCTTCAGTCAACTTAAAATAACTGGTCCCTGTAATTGAAGTATACGATTTGCAGTGTGATCTAAAAGGTCTTGAAGCCGAACTTCTGCCAAGGTTTCCGTAATAGTGAACGCTTCTTTCGGGGGGTAGCATCTTCTCTTAACTTCCAGAACTCTATGGTAGGCGGGATAAATATCAGCGTTATGTTTTTTCCCCTCTTTTTTTAATAGTAAATACTGGTGCTTTGACAATTTTCCTTCGACAATAAGTGAAACTGCTTCATCTTCATTGTATGATATAACATTTTTTCCGTTCTCTAGTATTGAGCCATGAAGATATTATCTTTCCAGCACGAGTAGGAGTTGTGAACACAGCTTCTGAAATCAGTTTAGAAGCTGCCTGTTGACCCTTTTCTTTAAGACTTTTTTTGGCAGCAAATGTAAGTTCCTCAGCTTCATATACTGCTGCTATATTTTCCACTCTCTTTCTTTTCGCTCTTTCTCCTATTTCTAAAAATGATTTCTTTGGACGACAGTTGATGTACTTGGTTGTGGCTCTGCAGAGGGCTCCTTTCTCTGAACCAAATCTGATTTTTTAAAAACAAATGCTCCATTTAACCAACTGTCATTCGTTTTTAAAAATCGATCCACAGTATTCGCGCAATTTTAAAATTTTTCAAAAACGACTACACTCCTTCTGAAGACGTCGTTGTTCGTCAATATTACCCTCTATTTCAAAGTATTGGACTAAATAATTGAGTAGATGCTTTGTTTGAATATTGCGGTTTTCTCTGGATTTCTGTCGTAAAATATCGAAAAGTTGCCTTCTTGTTAACATTTTCAATTAAGGACGAAATTTAATAAAAATTAAAATATTAGTATTAACATTATTCGTAGCATTATTATTAAATAATTATTAATTATTTTATGCCATATCACGTTTAATGTATGTATAGAAAAATAATTTGTTGATTTACAAGAGGAATCTCTAAAATAAAGATTATAGTATAATCAATAGAACAACCTTTTATGTTAATTATGTTTTCGAATTTTAAAAGGTTTTTTGTATCTGCTTCAAATGGCAAATTAACGTTTATTAAATGAATGCAATGTCTTTAATTCCTTGCATTAAATGAAATGGGTTAACTATAAAATTGTGTAAGATGTTAAGTTTGGCAAATGTAATTGATACTTCTATTTTATCAAACGTATTATAGATCGTTTGATATATAAAGGTTATTTGATTTAATATCATTTTGGTCAAAAAATATTGAGAGCCATTAGTTTAATGAAGTATTATTTCTTTAACTATGCTTTCTATTTGTAATATTCTTGATTCTAAAATATTTTGAAGTTTATGAAATTTTATTTTAATTTCATCAAATTCATGAATAATAGGATTTATGTCAAATATTTGTATAAAAGTCCAGTAATCGTTACTTATTTGTGTTTGTCCAAGTTGTAAAGGAAGTAGTCCGGGATTCTTGGTTATTTTTATTAGTTCGGGTGACATTAAAGCTGTTCCTGTCGTACATCTGATATATGAGGTTTCTTTAGTTCTTTTAGATGTATTATTTCAACTTGGCTATTATTTGTGTTTTTTTATTTTGACTTTATTATTTTGTAATATTTCGGTAATAATAAATGGACCTAAAAATTTATTTTTACTTTTTGCTGACCGTTCAGGTACTTTTTTATAAATTGTTTGATTTACTTTAAATTATTGGTAAGGACCTTCTGTATTACGTTGTTCAATTATTTTTTGTTTTTTCTTTATATCCTTAGCTTCTATTTCTTTATATAAAGCTTTCAACTTGTTTTGATGGGAAGTAATCAGAATAAAATGTAGTAGTAATTAAGTCTAATGGATCTCTAGATTTTGTATGTCCAAATGTTAATTCAAAGGGTGTAAAATTTGTACTTGTATGTATACTGTTATTATAAGCTATTATTTCGTACGGCATTAAGTTTGTTACGGGTGTAGAAGGTTCTTTCCTAGCAACGAACATTTCACGCTACGCAAGACGCAATACATCTAGCATAACGTAATACGTCACGCGCTGCGTAATAGTGTTTTCGTTGGATTTGTCAGTTGTGTGCTGAAACCGCATTATGTATGTGTCTCAAAAGCAAAAAAAAAATTTGCTTTAGTGATGTTACAAGAACAAGACAATTTGGAGGAAGAGATCGAAATATTATCTGCGATTGTAGGGACTAGGAAATCCGTTAGTAAATTATTTCAGAACAGAATGAGGGAAGGTGTATTCAAATTACTTATTCATAGACATCTGCTTGACGATGAAGTGAATAGGGTAACCACTCACTTCTTCAATTAATAGTTCGTCTTCGGCGGCAGTAAATCGCACTTGTTGCTTTTTGGGACCCATTTTAAACAACAAAATGTAATAACACCTAGTAACTAACACGCAGCGCATAACGTACTAGACTGCTCACGGAGCAGTTCTTTAATTGGGTCGGTCGTATTAAGTTGAAGTACAACGTTTTACACTGTCTAGGAAAACGATCTCATTTGATTCTCATTGAACAAATCTACTGCGTTTTACGCCGAGTGTATTGCGTCTTGCATAACGTGAAATGTTCGTCGCTAGGAAAACTTAGCTTTAAGGATTCGAAGATGTTCAATTAATGTGGAATGAAACCGTTCTACAGGGGAATTTGATTCATGATGACGTGGTGTCGTAAAATGTTCTTGAATTTTTTGGGCTTTAAATAGTCCCGTTAGGCAATGGTTTTTAAATTCGGCTCCATTGTCAGAAATGATTAGTTCCGGTACTCCATAATAAGAGAAGTAATTTATTAATTTATCTTGTATTGAAATTGCATTTTTAGTGCAAGGGAAGGCTTAGCCTAATTTGGAGAATTTGTCAATAATTGTTAGAAAGCTTTGGTTTTCAAATACAAATATATCGATATGTAAAATCTGAAATGGTTTCGATGGTGTTTCTGTTAGTACCAGAGGTATATAAGGGGTGTCTCTAGAATATTTAGCTTTTTGACAAATATTACTATTGTTTATATAATTTACTACATCTTGTTTCATATTTTTCCAATAATAATTACTTTTTAATTTTGTTAACGTCTCTGTTATTCCACGGTGGTTGGTTTTATTTTCGTGTTGGTGTTTTATCATTAAGAGCTGGTCTTCTTTATTTATAACCATGTTAACTAATCGAGTACATTGTATTATCTTCAAAGTATAACAGTTTTGCATATAGGCGTGGATGAAAATAGGAATAATTTCTTGATTTTTAAAGTAAACGTGAATAGTTTTAGTTGGATTAATATGGTCTCGCAAAAGCTCTATTACGTATCCTTGGTTATAAGTTGGAATTTTTATGTGTTTAACGATATTTCCGTCAATAGTTTTTTGAACGATATCCAATTTTAGATGAATGTTTTTATCTATAATTAGTTGAAAAGGTTTATTATTTATAATGTCGTCTATAACTGGTATGCCTGAATTTTCGGCTTCTGCTGACGTATGGATGGTATCGATAGGACCATCTGGATTATCAATAGGGTTATTACAACCGTTTTTATTTTGACCGTTGTTATTTAGGTTTATATCTTGAATAATATTTATTCTTTGGGTGTCATTTATGTTAGATCACAGAGTCTCTGATTCTGTGGTTGATTTTCTGCTAGGTCGCGTAAATAATTTGTTATGTCCTCATTAATTTCACCGGGTTGATTAAGAATTGATTCGGCAGATCGTTGACTTCCCTTGAAAATAAGGCTGCTTGTTTTTCTCTCTCTAACATTATATAGGGCCTATAGGATTATCTTTCACACTTCTCGTAAAACATTTGTAGAGGCGCTACGATCGGATAGAGATCTACATTTAATTTCCATGAAGTTATTGTACTTGCGCAAAGATGGCATACGTCGCCCCCAAAAAGTGAGAAAAATTTTACATTTTGTGAATCATACACAACTAACAACTGTTATTTATTGTGCGTTCGTCAATAGTATAGATCTCAAAATTCGTTTAGAATTTGCAATTATGAATAATACATTTGTTATTTTTACAACATTAATTTATTGTATTATTTGTGGTAATTCCGAGGAGGAAGTAAAACGGTTGTTTGTTTTCCGTGATAACCAGAAAAGTAAGTTATTTCATGCATAGCCCTTCTAGCACTAAAAATGACTATTGTTTACGTTAATTACTGAATATTTTCAATTTTGTTTGTAGTTGTCAAATAATGTCAATTATTAGATAAACAAAAGTTGATAAAATATCGTAATTAAATTAGATAATTGTTTGTTAGATCCAAAAGATGGCAACAAGCTATGGGCATTAAGATAAACAGTATGAACACATTGTCTGGACATATAAGGATATGTGATCAGCACTTTAGAGAGGAATGTTTTATTCTATATATGTCAGATCTGCGTTTAAAACATGATGCACTGCCAACAATAATAAATCGAAAAATACCTGCCCTCGTACCTGCCATTTCTGTAAGTTATATCATTTCACTGGTGATTTTGCCTGTTGTTATATCGCATAATTTATTTTTAGTCAGATCAAGAAACAAGTAAACCCTTGCCAAATAAGGTAATAAAAATTATTTCACATAATATGATTATTAGGTAAGTTTTCCATGGTAGTAGATAGATTGTAATGCAAAATGTACACAAATGCTTGAAATGCACGAAGCCCCAATGAGATCAATGTTTGGTATGTTTTTTTTTTATAAGCACTGCATGTAAGTTTTTCTATTTAGGGGAATCTCCCCTTTGTTCACCATCCACATCTACTCTTTGCACGTCTGATATGCATTTACAACCTAAAGCACTACCAACGAAATTAAAAAAATCCAGAAATACCTGCCTTTGGAGTAAGTGTTGTCACACTGATGATTTTGACTGTTATATCAAATGTTATTTTTAGGCACCAACAAACGTGAACAATTACCAGAAAAGAGATTAGAAGTTATACCTCATGAGTTTATTATAGCAGAAGAGGTAAGTTGTTCATGATAGATAGATTTTCCTGCACATTATAAGTGATGTTTTAAGATGTCACATCGTGCATGAATTTTATTAAGATTAATAGTTTATGCAAATCTATACAGAAATGCCAAATGCTTGGGATACACGTCTAAATAAGTTTAATTTTGATTTAATGTTTTTATTAAGAAGTGACTATACAACCGACAGTTGATAATATATTGTTTAACACTTTCACCGATAGTTGGTAAAAATTAAATTAGGTGTTACACCATCCTCTGTGTGTTGTTGTAAAATAAATGTACCTTTCCTAACCTAAAACCTGGCCAGATAACATCAGACCTGATGCAAAAGAAAAAATAAATAAACGCATAAAGGGCCTAATTAGGATTCAAACCCCAGCCCTCATATAATCTATGTCCGGGGCTTTGCCTGTGACTTGTTCCCACTAGACTGTTGTTGCTCGTCAAACTGTCATTTAAACTGAATATTAATTTACACCGACTGTCGGTGAAATATTGTTAAGTAATATTTTACTCACTGTCTTTGATTTGAAGTGATTCTATAGCTATATTTTGGGAAAATAATTTTATAAATATTTTTGGTGCTTAAAAAAGTAAACTACATTCACTATAAAATAGATATTTCAATTTAAAGTTAAAATTTTTCATAATTACGTCACTAAGCGTAAACTAGGGAAAACACAAAAGATTGGCAATGGTACTTCTATTATTTTGTCGTAATTCCTGTTTTAGCATTTTTTGTTTATCTATTTCTTTTAAAACATTATAAAACCACACAAATAGGAAAAAAAATTAGAAAGTAGATCAGATAATATATCTGATATATCGTTACAACAATAAACAAGTGAAAACTGAGGTTACGGCCAAATGTCAAATCTGTTACAATACCATAAAATGTAAAACTTTGTGCCTATTTGAATTTGAGCTTAGTAACATCGCGAAAGTTTGACTAATTTTTTTTTTTTCAGTTTAAATAAAAAGAAAGGTGTTATTTTTATCTTTAGTTTCAATTTTCAAATTAAAAAAAAAAAGGGAAAATACCCCATTGTCACTTCCTTTTTCCTACAAGCACTACACTATAGGTGTCTCTGTTTAGGGGAGTCTCAAATCCAACTTTTCTCCGCCATCTACATCTACTCCAAAAAGCACCAGATCCAGAAGATCCCTTTTTTAAAGATGTTGAAGATATACTTTCGACTGGAATGTCACGAAGAAAGAAAAAATTAATGGGTATCGATAAGAAAAAACAGGGGCGAATAAGAAAATTACAAGTTTTATAGATTTTTCTGACTTTTCATAATTTGCTATCAGAAAAAACAGAACTATCAGAAATGTAAAATGTTTGTGTGCATTTTTTTTTGAACTGAACGCCCTATATATTATTCAAAATTTAAAAAGGTAATATTTTTCTAATTTCAGATATAAATACTTTGAGTTTCTAAGCATTTCTTAGATATAATTATTATTTTTATTTTTTTATTGTAAATAATTTTACGAAACCATATAAATTTCAAACAACGCTGACAAAACAAAGTCTCTAGAGAGATCACTGTCAGAAACGTCAAATTTCCAAATAAATATTTATTCAACCGTTGATATCCATCCATGGCTACTAACGATTATTGTAAATATGTATATAGTTATAGTTGAAAAGCTATTCATTATTGCTTTCCATTATTGTGTATTTTTGCCTTTTCTTTCTACATTTATCATATTCACTGGTGTTATAAATAAACATTACCCTGCCTATTTGCAGTATTATTTCTAAATATTAAATACATTGCAAATAAGCAATAGTATTTATTGCTTTTTGCATTCAGTTTGCAGTTTCTACAGTTTTAACTTAAACATTCCATTTTATATGAAATATCTGTGGTGTCCTGTGCAATAAATTTGTTACTTTTTTACGTTGTATTATTTTAGATTCTAAAATTTAATGTCAGTTTGGTTTGCACATGAAAAGTTTTTTAAGTGATGTAAATTTACCGACTAATTTTCATTTTTGGCATTTTTAACAGATTTTTAACCAATAAAAAATTCGGCTAGAAACGACAAAAAAAATTGAACTCTAATAATAATGTTAGATATATCGATTGTAAAGGTAAAACTGTAACATTGCCTGGACAGTGCGTGAATGTGGTTTATCAGTGAACGTCGCCCGTATGACCTATACCTATGTTTAAACGTGGCAGATATGATCCTAAATACATATACACATAGATATGTAAGCTGTCTATTAAACTATTTAGTATGTTCCACTTTTAGCTTTACAGGCTGTATATTATATACCACTACATTGGTCTTGGTCTGACTTTTAATTTGGTATCAAATGTGTATATATAAATAATTTTTATTGCATTTATTAAGCCAATTCGGTTGAAAATGCCAAAAATAAAATTAGCCGGTAAATTTACATCACTAAATTTATTTTCAGCAGTATCGTATTGCATATATTTTATTATATTGTAGTTCAGAAATTTAATAAATTGCATGTTACCAATCATTGTGAAAGTAATTATTTATCTTGGATACCAACAAATTCACTGTTATGTGAAAGTGATGACAGAATTTATAGGTCAATGTGTAAAGCTTGACTAATTGAAGTTTTTTGTCACTCGTGAATTTGTTGGTATTTAATGTAAATCACGTCGTTTTTCATGTTTGATCTTTCCCAATATTTAAAAATAACGCTTAATAGCAGCGCCACTACCGTACGTTCCTAAAACTACGCTCAACAGTGACATCTGTGCTTTCTACTTTGAGCTATATTGTGTAATAGCAATAGTTCCCTAGAAATTGTCACAATTACAGTTTATTCAAATTTCACGGAAATGCGTGATGAGCGCCACCACAGTACGTTTTACATTTTTTAGACCGAGACAGAGAGCTATTTTTTCTCTCTCATCTGCCAAAAATAAAGCATTGAGTTATCCCTCTGGAGGTTCTCTGTCTCTGTGATTCGGTCTCATTTGCGTTTAGTTGTACACGGCTTAAGGCATCTGCACTAGAGTTTTGTTTTCCTTTTTTTATAGACTATAGTATAGTCTAATTCTTCGAGTTTTAGTCTCCAGCGTATTAATTTTGAATTTGGGTCTTTTATGTTAAATAACCATACTAGCGGTCTATGGTCTGTATATATTGTGAATTTACGTGAAAATAGATAGGGTCTTAGCATTTTACATGCCCAAACTATAGCTAATAGTCTTTTCCACTGTTGATTAGTTAATTTCATGTTTATTTAAAGTTCTAGATATGTACGAAATAGGTTTATCGTTTGGGGGGTTCCTTGCGAGAGCATGGCGTCCAGGGCGTAATTTGACGAATCTGTGGTTAACACAAATGGTTTTGAAAAGTCAGGATATTGAAGTATCGGTGCATTGATTAAAAGATTTTTTAAATGATAAAATGACTCTAGGAATTCGGGTGTGTGTACAATTTTGGATTCCTTTTTTAAACATCGAGTGAAAGGTTTTGATATTTTAGCAAAGTCTTTTATAAATTTTCTATAATATCCTGCTAGTCCAAGGAAGGATTTAATTTCTTTACAAGTTTTTGGTATAGGGAAGTTTTTTACTGCGGAGATTTTATCAGGATTTGGTTTTATTCCGTCTGATGTAATAACATGTCCTAAATAGTTTACATTGTGTTGCAAAAATTGTGATTTATCTAATTGTACTTTAAAGTTACTTTCGCGTAATCTTTGAAATGTCTTTCTAAGCCGTTCTACGGGTTCTTGCAAACTTGTTGAAAAATTTATTATATCGTCTAAGTATACTGCGCAAATTTCATTTTGTAATCCGCGAAGAATGTTATTCATAACACGTTGAAAGGTACTGGGTGCATTTTTTAGTCCGAATGGCATTCTTTGAAATTCGTAATATCCGAAGTCTGTAGAGAATGCGGTTTTTGATACGTCATCAGGTTTCATTTCGATTTGGTGGAAACCATTAGCTAAGTCTAATGTTAAAAAATAATTACATTTTCCGAGTTTATCAAGTATTTCGGTAATGGGAATTTATCATCAACCGTTTTCTCATTAAGCTTTCGATAGTCTACGACCATTCGCCATTTCTTTTTCCAGAGGCATCTAGCTTTTTTGGGACTATCCAAATTGGCGAACTCCAAGGAGAATTTGAATGTTTAATAATGTTTTGTTTTAACATTTGATTAACTTGTTTATTCACTTCATTTTTATGAATCGGTGGATATCTATAAGTTTTTGTATAAATCGGAGTTTCATTAGTTAAGTTTATTTCATGTTTAATTTGGTTTTGTAAAGCTTAACGGAATTTTTTTCGGCATAAAATGTATCTTTATATTCGTAACAAAGTTTCCTAATAGTCATATTCTTCTTGATTACATTGTTTTAGTCTTAAGTTCTTTAAATTAGCGTTCTGAAGATTTGCAGTATGTTGATCAATAGTATTTAGTAGTGTTTCTACGTTTTCTAAAACGTTAATTTCATTTAAATCTATCTGTTCTACTTCGATAGGGTCAAATGAGAGTATATTCAATTTGTTTTTCGGTTTTATTAATTGTAGATATGAAAGCAAAATTATTATGTATGTTTACTAATGCTTGTGGTGTTTCTAATCCATTAAATTTTGTACAAGGTATAATTGCATTTCCTGAACTTTGGCATGTAGGTGAAGCTACAATTTGTTCTGTACGGGATGGAATTCGTATGGTATAAGGCTGTTTTTAAACTAACTCTTTTATTATTCGTTATTTCCTTATTTGCATCTGACATTATATCAAAAAGAATAGAAATATTAACATTGGGTGTTTTAAGTTGTTTAGATTGTAGACTTATCTCTGCATTAAGTTTTTTTTTTAAAACATCTAGACCAATAAGTCCATCAAACTTTGGTGAAAAATCAAGATAAAAAGGATGGCAGTGATCGATTTTGAAGTCTGCTAATAGTAAAATATTAATTATTTCATTATGAAGAGATGTACCGTGAGCTGTTCTAACTTCAAAGTTTTTGTTTTCTGTTATGTCTGAAAAATAATAATACGCTAGTTTGGGGTTGATAAAACTTTTTGTACTACTAGTATCTATAAGAAATTTTGTGTCTAAACTGGGTATATGAATATATGAGAGATCTTGATTATAATTATTTACATATACTATCTCGGTGGTTGTCCTAATTGGGTCAATGTAAAATTTTGTTCTTGGAAACAATTTGTTGGAGACAATGGTAAATCTGAAGTTAGTTTTAGTTATTTTTATTTAATAAGGTTGGTAGTAGTAGCAATCAGTTGTTCTAGAATATTGGCATCTGTTCTGTGATTGGCATGTAAAAATATATATGTATGTATGTATGTAAGAGTTGTCGAATGTTAAAAATAAAAGCAAGTAGAAACACAAAACTAACTAGTTTTTCACTTCCACACATAACTCTAACAGGTTATGGGCCCAGGCCTTTAAATAGTTAGTTTTGGTCTAAAAGCTAAAATGGATCAAGCTCAAGTACCGTCACTAAAACTAAATGGAGCAAATTGGATTGTATGGAAGTTCCAGACGTCGGTGATTTTAAAGGGACGAGGGTTGTTTGACATCGTCAATAGTGAAAAAGTAAAACCCTCGGAACCTGCAGAGGAGGTATCCAGATGGGAGAAAAACGACACTAAAGCACAGGAGCTTATTGTTACTAGGATAAAACAGGGTCATTAACCCATATACTTTCATGTAATACATCCAAAGATATGTGGTTTAAATTGAAGTCGATTTACGACAAGGAGTCGGCTGTTAGCGTCCATTTACTCCAACAAAAATTTTTTTCCTTAGAATTTATCGATGACTCAGTGTCGACGTATATTTCTCAGATAGAAGAAATAAAAAATAAACTAAAGCAGGCACGTGAAGAAATTTCAGAGAGGATGGTTATGACTAAAATTCTCATGGCTTTGCCAGAGAGGTACAAGCACTTTAGGTCTACGTGGGAATCGGTACCTTTGGATAGACAGACCCTAGAAGAGCTAACGTCAAGACTCTTAATTGAAGAAGAGAGGTGTAAGTCTACAGAAGAGGCTACAGCGTTTGCAGGTAGCAGTAAAACAGTAAAAGAACAAACTTATACGAAAGGGGGTGGTAAAAAATGCCATATTTGCCATAAAGTAGGTCATGTCGCCAGAAATTGCTTTAAAAGAAAAGAATCGCCAAAGATGGAGATGAAAAAAATGCAATTATTGTAGAAAGTCCCATCTTTCTACGTAATTTCTATGTAATTGCCGAATGTTGGTTAAGAAAAGGCAAAGAGGAAAAGAAAAATGGTAGAGACAAGTCACCCACAGTAAATGCATTTATCGGATCATCAACTAAAATATCGTCAAATGACTGGTGTTTGGACTCAGGGGCGAGCGAGCACGTGTTGGAATAAAAATCTGTTCGAAACCCTCACTGTAAAGAACTATGATCTAAAAGTAAAAATTGGTGATGGGTCAGTACTAGATGTCAAAGGTGTAGGGAGTGTAACTTTAAATGCACATAATGGACAAACATTCATAAAAACAATCCTATCGAATGTGTTATTTGTACCTGATTTAAGATTTCATCTGTTTTCGGTAGGATGTGCCCTTGACAAAGGTTACTCGATGGTATCAAACAGTGACAAATGTGAATTTGTTGATAGAAATGGGTTAGTTCGAGCACTTGTAGTAAGACAGAACAAGTTATATAAAATGCTTTTTTACTCCAGTTAACAGAACGTGCCTTAGTGATACGGAGCGCAGAAATTGTGAGGTGTCAGAACTGTCAACGCTTAAGCAAAGTGACATTGGAAGTGAGGACAGCTTTTCAGTCTGTCAGTTGGTTGAAAAAAATTGAAAGGTTGAGTGTATGGCACAATAGATTAGCTCACCAGAATTTAAAACAAAAAATGTGTTAAATGAAAATAAAATACAATATATTGATGATACCCAGAACTTTGTCTGCGAGAAATGTCTAGCAGGTAAACAACACAGAAACATATCCCATGAATGAGTCACGAGCTAATAAACTGCTGAAGCTTGTACACGCAGATGTATGCGGGCCAATGGAAGTACCCTCATTAGGTGGGGCTCGATATTTTTTAGTAATAAAAGATGATTTTTCATCATTCCGGAAGGTTTACTTTATGAAAACAAAAGCAGAAGTGAAAGTGAAAATAGAAGGATTTATTGTGCAAGCTGAAAGAGAGACGGACAGTAAGATAAAGATATTTAGATCGGATAATGGTCTCGAGTTCATAAATCATGAAATGAGTACACTCTTAGAACGCCATGGGATTGTCCACCAAAAGTCAGTAACGTATACTCCCCAACAAAACGGGAGGGCTGAGCGTGAAATTCGTATACTAGTAGAAGCAGCTCGATCAATGATTCATGGGATGGATAAAAGGCTGTGGGCAGAAGCAATAAATACCACCGCATATGTATTGAACAGAACTGGGACAAGTTCAGTGAAAAATAAATCCCCTTATGAATTGTGGCACAATAAAATAGTGAATTTTAAGGAGTTCCAAATTTTTGGAAACCGAGTTTCAGTACATAGACCCAAGGAAACTCGTTTGAAATGGGACCATAAAAACAGACAGGGAATATTTTTGGGATACAGTGAAAATGTAAAAGGTTATCGAATATTTTTCCCCGATAGTGATAAAGTCGTATGTCAAAAAGATGTTATTTTTCTTCCAGCAAAAACAGAGAAATATGAAAATGAAAACGAAATTATAAAAAAAGATGAGCCTCAAAAGAATAGCAACGAAGAATATATTTGTACAGAAGATATTCTATCAGAAAGTGAAAATGAAACGAGAATTAGGAATGAGGGAGAGAATCAAGAAGAAAACATAAAGTAAAATGAAAGTTCAGATGTTGACTTTCAGGGGTTGACTCAGGTGAAGAGGAAGATTTTCCTAGATATAATTTAGGACAAACCATAAGGCAGCCAATAAGGTTTGATGATTATGAAACAGCTTTTCCAACAGTATGTGATGAAATCGAGGAATCGAAAACTTACGATGAGGCGATATCGAGCAACGAATCTGAGAAATGGAAGAAAGCAATAGCAGCTGAAATAAGGGCCTTAGAAGAAAACCAGACATGGGTGAAAGCAGAAGCTAAGAGTGAATTAAAGGTCATTGAGTGTAAGTGGGTGTTTAAACGAAAGAGACATGAAACCGGTAGTGATATAACCTATAAAGTTAGGTTAGTGGCTAAGGGTTTTCAGCAATCCGGTATGTCGACCGTAGATATTTACAGCCCGGTGGCTAAATTACCATCGGTAAGAATTTATTTAGCTCTATGTAATAGATTAAAAATTCCTATTTATCAGTTAGATGTATGTAGCGCCTTCTTAAATGGTGACATTCAGGAAGATGTTTTCATTTCTCTGCCAAAAAGGTTTTAACGAAAAAAGAAGGCACTATATGTAAACTGAAAAAAATCCTTGTACGGTTTGAAAAGTTGCCCAAAGCAATGGACCGAGAAATTTAACATACTTATGTTATCCTTAAATTTTGAAAGGTCGCAATATGAATATTGTTTATATGTGGCTGAAAATTATAAAATTTATTTGTTACTTTATGTTGATGTGTTATTGGCTGGGACGAGTGAAAAAGAAGTACAGAATATAAAATGAATTTTAAGCCAATGAAAGATTTAGGTCACATAAAATATTTTTTGAGAATGGTAATTTCACAAGATATGTCAAGAGGTCAAATTTCAATAAACCAATCAGAGTACCTAAAAAAACATTCTGTTAAAATTCAATATGAATAATTGTATCATATAAATAAATTTCAAACATAGTGTATTAAAGAAGGAAAAATCGGAAAGTTTAGAAATCGAAAATAAGTGTCGCATGTTAATAAGATCATTAATGTACACAATGTTATGCTCACGACCGGATTTGTGTATATCAGTAAGTATACTAAGCAGATATCAGACATGTGCTAGTCAGGAGCTGTAGCAAGCCCTCAAAAGGGTTTTGAGATATGTGCAAGGCACTATAAATTTGAGTTTAGTATTTAAAGTTTCGAGTAGTGAAAACTCTCGCGAAAACTATGTCATAGATTTTGCAGATTCGGATTGGGCAGGGGACAATGTAGATAGGAAGTCAACAGCAGGGTATATTTTTAAAGTATTTGGTTGTATTGTATCTTGGGCGCCTCGTAAACAATCCACGGTCGCTTTGTCATCCACTGAAGCTGAGTACGTAGCACTCAGTTTAGCAACGAGTGAAGCTTGTTGGATGAGATACATTTTCAGCGACTTAAAATTGTTAAATGATTATGTTTGTATAAAATTGTATGAAGACAATCAATCTGCAATCAGAGTTTGTAAAAATCCAGAATTCCATAAAAAACTTAAACATGTTGATATAAAGTTTAATTTTATTCGCGACAAGGTAAAAGAAAATGTTATATGTATAGAATATTTGAGCACCGATAAACAAATTGCTGATATTTTTACGAAACCTTTAGGGAAAGTATTATTTCAACAGTTGTGTAAAAATCTGAGACTCAAATAAGGTCATTGGGTGTTAGTTTAAATTTAGTTTGAATAAAAAAAACCTGTTCTAATATTAAGATGTGTATTTATGTAATATGAGATTTACCATTGAGGGGGTGTGTTGGAGCCAATGGTAAATCTGAAGTTAGTTTTAGTTATTTTTATTTAATAAGGTTGGTAGTAGTAGCTATCAGTTGTTCTAGAAGATTGGCATCTGTTCTGTGATTGGCATGTAAAAATATATATGTATGTATGTCTGTAATAGTTGTCGAACGTTAAAAATAAAGGCAAGTAGAAACACAAAACTAACTAGTTTTTCACTTCCACACATAACTCTAACACAATTATTAAAGACGGTTTGTAAATATCCGCTTTGTTCTGTATCATTGTTATTATAACAACAATGGGGTACTGTTTCATCGTCATAAGTTGATTGAGAATCATAAAGATATGGTTGTGTCGAATCAGGGGTTTGATAATTAATTGCTTCATTATTGAATGGACAATTATGTGCAGAATGCAAAGGTGCATTTTGTGTATTATAATTAGGTTGTTGATAATTATTATCTACATTATAATTGTTGACTGTTTCAAAGTTGTTATCGCTGCACGTGGAGTCTGGTTCATTATTTTCTTGTATATATTGATTATATAATTTCGTTGTAAATTGATTTGGTTTATTATTTGAAAGTTGGGTATTTCCGGAAGTAACATCCATGTACGGGTTTTGGTAAAAATCGATTAACTCGTGTTTGAGGTTTAAATACATTAACTGGTTGTTGTTTAAATGTATTATTGTGAGTGTTGTTATAGTTAAAAAGATTTGATTTTGGGATTGTTTATTATTATAACTTTGATTTTGACCGTTATAATTATTATATAGTGTTCGCTGCTCGCTATTCAGTTGTTTGTTCACATAATTTGTTTGCCAGAATAAGTGGCAATAATACGCGGCTAAATTTAAATATATTACTTTTTATTTTTGTTGTCATCGCGCAACTACTGGGCAATTCGTAACTTAATTCTCAAATCCACCAATCCCATCATTTCCCTCCAAAACTTTACCTCCCGAATCCGGACAGAACAGATAAATTTAACAGTCTTTTACCAGAACTCGGGTTAACCACGTCGTGCGTGCTACCTGACAACGTGCCAATAAAACCATTAGTTTGCACAAAACATAATAAATATTACGGATGAACAATAGTATCAGTGCCAGGCACCTGTTTCTCCATTCCGTCGCACGAAAATATTCGAAACTGACCGAAGTTGTTATTTTTTATACATCAAAACAGTTATATTTACTTTTATAGTTGTCAACACTGTTGACTTTTTTGGTTACGTTGGTAACATCCTAGTTATATATATTTTTTTGTTATGTTGGCAGAGTTTCCTGTTCATGTTATGTTATATTTCCTTTCTTTAATAAAATAGTCGAGATCGAGCAGTCGTAGATGATACACGTGTTTTATTTCTTGCTAGCTCTGAACAACAGGTTATGGGCCCAGGACCACGTGTTTAGTTTCACGTGTTCAACCAGTAACGAGTTTTTACAAGGTACGGGAAAAATAGCGGGAAGTTGTGTCCGTTTTATTTCGTGGTGTATAACGTGCTAAGAAAATCTCAGGACTCAAAAATGGCGGTGAATTTTTTGTCTAGTGTTCCAAAACTAAAAGGCCGAGAGAACTACAGCAACTGGGCGTTCGCGGTGCAGAACATGCTAGTGTTGGACGACCTGAAAAGTTGCTTAAACGGTACTGAAGCGGACACAGTTAAAGATGAAAAAGCCAAAGCAAAATTGATTTTGTCAATAGATCCATCTCTATTTGTGCATGTTAAAGACGCTACAACGACAAAGGACTTGTGGACCACGCTTCAAAAGCTTTTTGATGATAGCGGTTTTTGCCGCAAGATTGCTTTGTTACGTGCGTTGATCTCTATCAGATTTGAGAGCTGCGATTCTATGGAGGCTTACGTCACTCAGCTCATAGAAACAGCACAGAAGTTAAAAGGCACGGGATTCAAAATAGATGATAATTGGATTGGATCGCTATTATTGGCAGGTTTGCCAGAAAAGTTTGCACCGATGATAATGGAGATAGAACACTCTGGAATCCAGTTAACGGTAGACAGCATTAAAACCAAATTGTTAGATATGGAGCCGTCCGGTAATAAAACCAGCGCTATCTTTAGTGGAAAAAGGCACCAAGGTAATCGACAGGTTGGTAGCAATGACAGTTGTAACAACACCGGAAGTAGTTCCAATGCACCGAAATCGGTTGGAGCTGGAAATGTCAAAGGAGGCGGTCCTAACCTAAAAAATGTGAAATGTTATGGATGCAAACAAATGGGGCATTACAAGACTAAATGTCCAAATAAAAACGCCAGTAATGGGAATTTAAATGCGTTTAATGTCGTCTTTTTAAGTAAGCAATTCAGTAAAGATGATTGGTACGTCAATTCCGGCGCGAGTGGACATTTTACGGTTAATAACATTGGTTAATGAATTCTCGGACAAGGTTGGGTTACAGGACATTGTAACAGCTAACGATCAAAGACTTTCAGTGTCGTGTGTAGGCGACGTAAATATTGTGACTGTTGTGAACCAAAATAGCTTTGATATCACAATTACTAAAGCTATGTATGGCAGTAGCCATGGTCCACATACCAAAAGCAAATAGAACGAAATGGGAGAAATAGTCTAGAAAAATGATTTTAGTCGGTTTTGGTGAAAATATCAAAGGATACCGAGTTTATGACCCAGAGATTGGTTCTGTTGTGACTAGCAGAAATGTTGTGGTGATAGAAAAAGCTGAGGAAGTCCCAATAATAGTTAACTCAGACGCAGTGGGGGTGATGGGAAATATTGCGGAAGAAAGTACTGAAACTAGCATCACAGATAGTAGTGAAACCAGTTCGGAATCAGAATATAATTTCAGTAGCGACACCAGTGACACTGATTTTGTGCCCAATGTAATCATCACAAATCAGACTTTGGATGAGACAGTACGTCGGTCAAGCCGAGTACCTAAACCCAAGAACTTTGAGGACTTTGCAACTTATATGTCTGCGTCCGGTGAAATGGACGTTGATCCAATTAGTGTAAACGAAGCCTTATCAGGACCAGAAAGTGTACAGTGGCGACAAGCAATGAAAGAGGAATATCAATCATTTATGGACAATGAAGCATGGGAACTTGTGGATGTTCCAGATGGTGCTAATATTGTAGACTGTAAGTGGGTGTATAAAAGGAAGAAAAATAGTGATGGCAGTGTGCGTTATCGTGCGAGGTTCGTTGCTAAAGGTTATACACAGAAACTTGGTGTTGATTATGAGGAAACTTTTTCGCCAGTTGTAAGGCACAGTACTTTAAGACTTTTAATTGCTTTGTCAATAGAATTAAATTTAAATATTAGTCATTATGATATTATGACAGCTTTTTTAAATGGTAATTTGCATGAAACTTTGTACATGAGACAACCAGAAGGTTTTAAAATCTCTGATAATGCAAATAAAGCATGTAAACTTAAAAAGGCAATCTATGGCCTCAAGCAGTCTTCTAGAGTTTGGTATAAAAGAGTAGATATGGTTCTTAATGAAATTAATTATAAAAGGTCTGAATTAGAGCATTGTGTTTATGTTAAAGCAGATGCAAATAATTTAACAATTGTGGCCCTATATGTGGATGACTTTTTTTGTTTTTTCGAATGATTCTGTAGAAACAGAATTATTAAAATCTACTTTAAGTAATAATTTTAAATTAAAAGATTTGGGCGAGGCTAAAGAATGTCTAGGTATGAGAATTGTTAGAGACAGAGATAAAGGCATTATCACTCTAGATCAAACTGAGTATACAAATAAAATCCTTAAAAGGTTTAATATAAGTACTTGTAAGGCAGTATCTACGCCTTTAGAAACAAATTTGGATTTTAGTTTGCAAGTTGAAGTTTCCAATAAAAATATTCCGTATCAGCAGGCAATTGGCAGTTTAATGTATTTGGCAGTACTTACGAGGCCTGATATTTCTTATGCTGTAAGCTTTATGAGCCAATTTAATGATAAATATACCGAGTATCATTGGAAATGTACAAAAAGAATCTTTAAATATTTGCAGGGTACAAAAAATTTTGGTTTAGTATTTAAAAAATCAAATAATTGTACTATTGAAGGGTTTGCAGATGCCGATTGGGCAGGTGATAAGCAAGATAGGAAATCTTATACAGGTTTCATTTTTAAGCTATCTGAAACTGTTATATCATGGGAAAGCTGTAAGCAAAGAACTGTTGCTTTGTCAAGCACAGAAGCTGAATATATGGCAATTTCAGAAGTATCCAAGGAGGCTATTTATCTTAAAAACCTTTTGTATGAATTAACGGGCAAATCAGATTGTGTTAAATTGTATAATGATAACTTGAGTGCCCAGAAACTTGCCTTGAACCCGATGTATCATAAGCGTTCAAAGCATATCGATATACGTCATCATTTTATCAGGGAAGCTGTTTTGAATAAAAATGTTGAATTAAGCTATGTTCCAACTGATGAAATGATTGCAGATATAATGACGAAAAGTTTAAATGTTTGTAAACATAACAGGTTTATGAATGGTATAGGTTTATGTGAAACTTGTAAGTTTTGATGTAGTGGGGGTGTTATTTTTTATACATCAAAACAATTATATTTACTTTTTGTAGTTGTCAACACTGTTGACTTTTTTGATTACGTTGGTAACATCCTAGTTATATATATTTTTTTGTTATGTTGGTAGAGTTTCCTGTTCATGTTATGTTATATTTCCTTTCTTTAATAAAATAGTTGAGATCGAGCAGTCGTAGATGATACACGTGTTTTATTTCTTGCTAGCTCTGAACAACAGAAGTAGCCGTAGCAATAATTCATGCTAAACGAACCAGCCCTCCACTTCTGGTAAGTTAATTTTGCCCAATACGTTAAATGTTCGTCAAAAACATTATTTGGTCCATTTCGAGCGGATGTAATTAATCCGTATAAATAACTATTGATGATTAATATTGATTAATATTATTGCAACTTAGGCGGCTTATAGGTTTATAGGTTAGCTTCACTTCATTTCGCGCGGAAAAAAGGTAGCGACCGTGTCGTTTGCCAAAATAGGAGGAAGAAGAATTCATCTTGACATTTGTTGATTTGCCATTTGTTTATGTATTATTATTCTGTTTCTTAAAATATCTTTATTTTGGTTATTTCTGTGTAAAATTTCGTAGTTTTATACAAACGATGGCACAAAATAAACAGCTCCGTGAGCTATATGCTGTCCGTGACAGTTATTATTTTCAATTAAATGAAATTTATGCCGTAGCAGTTTCGGCAAAAGCAGATACCGGACTTCGTCTCATGTTCCAGGTCCGGCATGAGCAGCTTCGTAACATTTATGACCAAATTATTAAGGTACATTCAGATGTTGTAACACGAGTTGCTAATACTACTGAACAAAATCTTGAAACTGAACACGATTTTCTTAGAAAGGTTGACCAAACATATTTTTCTGTTGAAATAATATTTCGAGAATTATTTCCTCCGGCCCAGTCGCGAGTTACGAATCAATGTACTGTCAACTCCGCCTTCTACAACACGTTTACCTAAACGAAATTTACGCACTTTTGACGGTAAATTGGAAGATTAGACGTCATTTATTTTCTCATAGCATTCATGATAATGCCACTTTGGCCAATGTTGAAAAATTTGAATATTTGTTAGGTTGTCTGTCGGGCCAGCCGCTCAACTTAATCAAAGCTATTTCTTTATCAGATGATAATTATCCTATTGCATATAAGGCTTTATATGATCGATATGATAACAAGCGTAATCTTGCTACACATTATTGGAATCGTCTGCATTCTTTGTCCAAACTCAGGAATGAATCGATCTCTGGTTTTCGTAATCTTTATGACAATTTTAAAGAGAATGTAGCGGCTTTGCGCGCCCTTAAAATTGATGACTCATTAGAAGATTTTATATTATTGAATCTATTATTAGAAAAGGTGGATCAAAATACGCGTCGATTATTTGAAGTTAAAATCCGTGATTTGAAAGGAGATATTCCCAGCTTTAATAGATTAAGTGATTTTGTAGAAAGTCGGGTTAGTGTCGGGTTCTTGCCTCGGAGCAACCACTGACAACTGCTCGAAGTTCCATCAAGCCAAGTTCGTCTATTGCACGTCATAAGCCAGTTTCTTCTCTGGTAGCGAGTTCTTCACCTCAAAATAGCAACAACTGCTATGTTTGCGAGAAAAATCATTTTGTTTACTCTTGTCCTTTATTAAAATCGAAATCTCCAGATGATCGCTATAAACTAGTTAAGGATAGGAAGTTATGTGTTAATTGTTTGCGACCACATCAAATACGTAATTGTCCATCTAAATCAACCTGTCGCACTTGCAATAAACCTCATCATTCAATGTTGCATTTTGAAACATCACCCTTCACCAATTCACCAGTACCATCAATAAACAATGATTCTACGGAGGAAGCAGGACTGTGTCTACTGTAAATGTTTCTTGTGTAAATGCATTTTCTACATTAGTGGCTCCTCAAGTGGCGCTGTTGTCCACTGCTCTTGTTGATATCCGTGATTCGCAAGGGAGGACACACACACTCCGTGCAATTCTTGATAGTGGAAGTGAAGCCAGCTTCATTACTGCGAAATATACTCGTATTCTAAACTTACGAGGAAATCGCAATCAAATCAAAATACAGGGTGTTGGGGCGAATTCAACTGTGTTGTTATTAGAATCAATTTATTGTCGAATATGTCTACGTGGATCGTCTCAAAGTGTCATCTCGGTGGATGAACACATAATTCCACAAATTTCCTCTGTGGTTCCTTCTCGTTCATTACAGCATAAAGAATGGGATCATATTGCGAATTTAAAATTAGCGGATTCAGAATTTTATACTTCTCGTTATATTGATTTATTGCTAGGCGCCGATTTCTATGCCCAAATTGTACGACCAGGAATTATTGCCGCTCCAAGCAATGGTTCCCCCTCTGCATTAAATACAGTTTTCGATTGGGTTTTGTCCGGTACAGTTTCGGTCGAACAAACTAATAATAGTATCATTAACTCGTTCCATACTTCCATAATTGAAACCTCTTTAGAAAATGAACTTGATCATACAATGAAGCAGTTTTGGCAGGTTGAAGAAGTGCCAGTCATTTCAAAAAAATTCTCCTGATGATGACCTCTGTGAAAAGTTGTTTGTCGAGAATTTCAGTCGATTATCTTCGGGGCGCTTTGTGGTCCCTCTTCCCTTTCGCGAGTCGAACGCAATTTTTGCTGAATCTAAAGACATTGCCATATGTCGTTTTTTCGCAATGGAACGGCGATTAAAAAAAGGATCCAGTTCTTCAAAGGATGTATATTGATTTTATGCAAGATTACTTGGAAACAGGTCACATAGAGGTGGCTTCGCCGATTGACACCCCTAATTCCTATTTTATACCTCACTATTGTGTGTTGAGACCTGAGTCGCTCACCGCCAAACTACGCGTGATGTTTGATGCGTCCGCAAAGGCTGCTAATAACAAATCATTAAACGATGCCCTACTTGTGGGCCCCAAATTACAAAACAACATTGTTGACATCTTGCTTAGATTTCGTCTTCATGCAATCGCTTTTATTGCTGACATTAAGCAGATGTACCGGCAGGTACAAATAGCTCCAGAATATTGGGATTATCAACGAATTGTTTGGCGATTCAATCCAAATGAACCCTTGACTGAATATAGACTGAAGACTGTCACTTATGGTGTGACATCCTCACCCTTCTTGGCGTTGCGAACTATGCAGCAACTTGCTCTCGACGGGCAAATAACCTTTCCTTTAGCCTCGACGGTGTTGCAGAGTGACATATACGTGGATGATATCATCACCGGTTGTGATTCATTACCTCATGCGGTGATATTGCAAAGTGAGCTAATTCAGTTGCTAAAGTCTGGGGGTTTCCCACTTCGTAAGTGGTCCAGTAATCATCCCGCCTTTTTCAGAAACGCTCCCTCGGAGCATTGTCAATCGCCTTTCTCATTTGACGCAGATCCATTACTTACCCTGAAGGTCTTAGGTCTTCAATGGACACCCTCTACTGATAATTTTACGTATCATTGTGTTTCAGTTAATCGTCCATGCACAAAACGTGGAATGCTTTCTGAGCTAGCTCGTGTGTTTGATCCAATTGGTTTCTTAACACCTATCACATTTTATGTAAAACATTTACTTCAATTACTTTGGCGTTCAGGCATTGGTTGGGACGAGTGTCCACCTCCACAGATTTTAACTTCATGGTTACGCTTTAAGGCCCAAATTGCGGAAATCTCAAACATCACTATTGAAAGGCAACTCATTTCAAATTTAAAGGTTCCATGTCAAATTCATGGCTTCTGCGATGCTTCGCTGGTCGGTTACGCTGCAGTGGTATATATTACCTTTAACTCTAATAATGTATGTATTTCTCGCTTCATCACGGCAAAGTCGAAGGTGGCGCCGCCGGCCTCAAATAAGCTAACGATCCCCCGATTGGAATTGTGTGGTGCAGTACTCTTATCGAAGCTACTTCGTTTGGTGATAAACATCTATTCTAGTTATTTACGTATTACTGAGATTTTTGCGTGGACTGATTCCTCCATTGTGCTGTCGTGGATCCGTTCCCCGCCTCATCGTTGGAAAATGTATGTAGCGAACCGTGTCGCGTATATACAGGAACGGGTTGCCCCAAGCAGCTGGCATCATATTCAATCCTCGGACAATCCGTCGGATTGTGCATCCCGCGGATTGTTGCCATCGCAACTTGTTGATCATCCACTTTGGTGATCAGGCCCCCCCATGGTTGCTATTACAGCAATCCCAGTGGCCTTCTTCGGATGTTGATTCCTTAATTGGCTCTGATTAATCATGTGAAGTGGAGAAAGTCGTACAAGCGTTCGTAACCCATATTAATTACTCTTTATTAAATGAACTATTGACTCGGTTTTCTTCATTACGAACTCTTATTAACGTTACTACATTCATTTTTCGGTTTGCACATAACTGTAAGCATGCTTCTAATCGCAATATCGATGCAATCGATACACTTGAGCTCATCACACTGTTAAAATTACACAACTACAAAAAAAAGCGTTATCAATAGCCTAACAGATCGTGCCATCCAACTTTCACATCCAAAATACAGACCAAATAATTTGAAAAAAATAAAAAAAGTTCTAGAAGCAAACTCGTACCCTAAATACTTTTATGAACCAATAATAAAAAAAAGAATACACAAAACCTATAATAAAACAACCCACACACCAAATAATAGTAATAATAAATATGTATGCATGCCATACATACCAACAGTATCCGAAAAAATAGCAAGCGTATTTAAACAACACAATATAAAAATAGCCCATAAACCATACAATACCACAAAAAAATTTTCACAAAACTTAAACCTAGACTACAAACCGAAGACGAAACTAACACTATATACAAGATAGACTGCAACGACTGTAATGGTACCTATATAAGCCAATCAAAACAATATCTACATAAAAGAGTATACACGCACAAATATAGCATAAAAACTCAAAACCAAAACACGACAGCACAAGCCAAACACGCCATAGGACAAAACCACCGATTTCATTTTAGCAACATACAAATATTAGAAAAAGAACCTAATTATAACCGAAGAAACATACATGAAATGCTGCAAATAAAAAGACACACCAACGCCATAAATAATCGCACTGATATAGAAAATTTAAGCGAAACCTATTTTAATTTAATTAAATGATAGGGGTACATTACAACATGAAATCAATTTTTACATCTGACCAATACAAAATAATAATTCTTGAAATAAAATATCTTATTATATATTCACTATTTAAGCAAAACACCCACAATAAACCATATACATTCCAACGTTATCTCTGTAACATAAACAAAACTTTAAGAGCCCACAAACTATGTTAAAATATCTCAGTTGCGTTAAAACAGACAACCAAAAACATGTACAAAAAATTTTAAAACAAATTCCTAATAATTAATAATGTAAGCAAATTTTAATGTACAATAACCATAACTATGTTTTTAAAATGTTATATTAATTATTGTAGTTCTCTGATGATGGTGTAATAAACCGAAACGTTAGAAAAAAAATTTAAATTAGTTATACCTGACCGAAATCCCCACAAAAAAAAACTATCATTACTAATTGATATTAACGGTCAAGAAAAGAAAAATATATATATATATATATATATATATATATATATATATATATATATATATATATATATATATATATATATATATATATATATATATATATATATATATATATATATATATATATATATATATATATATATATATATATATATATATTACGATGACCAAACCACACGCTGTATAATGTACAGGGTACATAAGGATAAAATTATGTTGAAATAATAAAAAGAAAATAGTAAAGATATTTTGCCAATACTAAAACAAAGAAAGACTCTACTATTTAAATTAAAATGATAATTTTGAGTGGTATGGGAGCCCAGTTTCAGTGAGAGACACTTACGTTAACTGTATTCATATTAAATAGGTAAAACTTGTAATAAATGTTGTTAAACGCTAGATATAAACACCTACCGTGTGGTAAATGATCGTTTATATTATTAAGTTATGTAAAAAAGCATTGTTCCATTTAGAATAAGCATCAGAAGGACTATTGTGTATAGCATGGCAACCAAAGCCAAAACATTATTGATTTTAGGTACCAAAACCTTTGGGTAACCTGGAAAAAAAAAAATTTTATTGTTATTAATTAAAATTATGAACTTTGTTAAAGACAAATATATTAAAGTTTGTCATAGAATAGCTACAAGTGAGATAGCAATCATGAACACTGGGAAAAAAGTGCTATAAACTACTTTCATAATTTGAGTAGCGTAAATTCTACGATATCTGAGATTTTAGTCAGTTCTACGAAGTAAGTGCATCGTCTAACTTTAAAACATTACAAAAGTGAAAGAGACTCACCTTGTGAGCTAATACCATGTAATAGCATCAAAATGTAAAGACAGTTAAAAGGTGTATGTGTAAATTTATGTCCAAGGAGGTATATAACTTTGACAAATATGAAGTTTTTCCAAAATAAAAACCATTTGTTGAACTTTTTATAGCTATGTCAGAAGAATAGCATCTATTTATTGTTTCCAGTCAGTTATAAGTAATTTGTTGTATTTGAAAAGTTTCCAGCAAATGAGGTTGGACGAAGTCCTAAAACGAAAGGCAAATTAAAATAATGTTTTAAATGTATTTAGTCATGCAAATATGGTATTGATTTGTTCATTAGTTATTAAATTAATCTCTGGTATGTGGTTTAGATGGTTGTAATTAGTTATAGAAGAGAATTTGTTAAAAATTGTTGCAATTGTAATTTTTCTAAATATTCACAAAAGGCCATAGTATGGCATATCAAAATAAAGCTAATCATCTCTATATCTTTATTCAATAATAAAATTAGAGCCATAAGGTATAATAAAGAAATAAAAAGAGAATTAAATTTTCATATTTTAAATTTAAAAAATCAAGTGTCATGATTTTTGGAGAAACGTCAGATTAGGCCAATAAAAAGCCCATATTTAAGTTTTAGTTTGGATGGAAAGATCAAAGTGAGAGCACGAAATTTTATAAGCAATTTCCTAACCTCAAATTTTTAAATTTATATTTTCCAAAAGAAATGAAGTCCATTCTCAAGTTCACGTAAATATTAAAACAGGGTTTGTAAACCTAAAACACAAAAAATATATTAAATTAAATATTATTAATACCATAATATAATTCCGAGTGGTATTTAAGAATAATTTCCAGTTGCAACGAGCAAGGAAAGTATTGTATATAATAGTAAATGTGCTTTGAGGAAAATAGTAAAGGTAAAGTACGTACCTTAAATAAATGTTGCTGATTGTTAAATAAATATAGTGTTGTGCTACGAAAATATAAAACCAGTGTGCTGAGCAGCCATCGTATTTGAAGTTTTATGAATCTGAAATTTGCCACGAATGAAGAAGGGATCGAGGCACTGAGCTGTAATTAAAACAGAAGCGTTATTCAGTAGTTCGCCATAACGGGAGGTTCAAGAAATCGCCGTAAGTAAAATCAAAAATAAATCCTAGGTACTCGACGAGTAAAAGCAGCTATGTTAACAGATCTGATCACTAAATAAAAGGCCATTTAATTTAAAATTTAAGCTATATTTGTGCAAAAGTTCATGTCCTAAACCATACCAGAAATTTGTTAATAAATCTATATTGATTTGTAATCTGTCAAGGTGTGTTTCATTTGAAATTGGAGCTGTACGATTATTTTTCAGATTAACGCCAGGAATCTGCCCAAACCCTGAAGAGTCTCAAAATTAATACAAATAAAATAAACAATATTTTATTAGCACCCCCTACATAAAAAAAATAACATTATCTAAAATTATAAAAATTATAATATAAAATAAAATAAAATAATAATAATAATTTTATATTTTTTTTATTTTTTTTTTTTTTTTTTTTTATTATATATATATATATATATATATATATATATATATATATATATATATATATATATATATATATATATATATATATATATATATATATATATATATATATATATATATATATACATATATATATATTTCGTGGCAAGGGTGAAAGAAGCCAAAAAGGATGAATCCAACAACTTGGAGGAGCAGTCCCAACCTAAAAATACATGAAAAACTACATAGGAGGTTAGCCAAAGAAAAAAACCGGATCAACTTTCTGGTAAGATGTAAAAATTTACAATTAACCCCCAACTTTTTAAAAATCAAACCTAAAACTTACATGTTTAATAACGAAAAACTGAAATCAGAATATCTTAATATACTCTCAGTTTTCTATTTTCAATGCTTAAATCTCTGTATCAGTGACGCATACTCACAGAAAAAACTAACTGAAAGAGAAATAAACAAAAACGAATCAAAATTAAATACCTTTTACGACAACGCTTATCTACACGACTTTTACAAAAAACTAAATGAAAAGACAGAAACCATATTTACAAACACAAAAACCAACCACATTAAAAAAATCGACAGCCTAATGAACACAAGAATCAAATCAGAACCACTTGTAATTAACCAAAACTGGCTTAAAAATTTAACAAAAATAACAATACCTAATAATGTAAAATACATATTAAGTCTGGGACCAAAATTCTCTCTGCCTTGTAATACTTTTCCTATCGATAAAATAATTGCAAGTGTAGAACAAGGTTTAATAAATATTAACAACGAAAATAAAATCGAAATTAGAAACAAAATCTGTAATATACTTACAAATTATAAAAACAAACTAAAAAAATGCAAATAATAGAACCAAAAACCAACTAAATCATTACATTAAAGAAACAAAAAAATTCTTAACAGAAAATTCAAATATTTTTATACTAACAGCCGACAAATGTAATAAAACAGTAATGATGTATAAAACAGAGTATGAGAGAAAAATAAATAATATGCTTAATGACGAAACAACATACAGAAAAGAAAATCACAACCCAACAAAAAAAATTCAAAATAAGCAATGACCTCATTAAGCCATGGCGCAGAAAAAACCTAATTAGTGAACAACAAAAAAAATAAACTTATTTGTCACAATGGCCATGCTCCCTTCATATACTGCCTACCAAAACTGCATAAAGAAAAACATTGCATTGAGACCAATAGTTAGCAATATAAATAGTCCCACATATAATCTTTCACAGTTTTTATCTAAGATAATAAGTAACGTTTTAGGAAAAACTGAATCCTTTGTTAAAGACTCATGACAATTTTGTGAATTTATAAAAAAACAGACAGTTCCCAGAGATCATATCATTATTTCACTTGATGTTACCTCACTATATACTAATATTCCAACAGATTTAGCAATAGAATGTATAAAAAAATAAATGGTCCGAAATTAATAAATATTCACCCATTACCCAAGACGAATTTATCAAAGCAATAACCTTATGTCTAAACTCTACATATTTCACGTACAACAATCAATTTTTCTCACAAATTTTCGGAACCGCCATGGGGCCACCTATATCAGCCACTATAGCAAATTTAGTAATGGAAGAATAGAAAATAAAGTATTAAAATCACTAAACTATAAACCAAAATTCTACAAAAGATATGTAGACGACTGCATTATTTGCTTACCAAAAGATAAAATAGAATATACGGTTAATATTTTCAATAATTATCACTCAAGGTTACAATTCACTAAGGAAATAGAACAAAACAATAGCATAAACTTCTTAGATTTAACAGTTAAATATAATAAGGATGGTATTATCGAAACCAACTGGTACACAAAAGAAGTATGGTCGCAAAGATACTTAAACTTTAAATCCCACACATCAAACAACTACAAAAAAAGCGTCATCAATAGCCTAACAGATCGTGCCATCCAACTTTCACATCCAAAATACAGACCAAATAATTTGAAAAAAATCAAAAAAGTTCTAGAAGCAAACTCCTACCCTAAACACTTTTATGAACCAATAATAAAAAAAAGAATACACAAAACCTATAATAAAACAACCCACACACCAAATAATAGTAATAATAAATATGTATCCATGCCATACATACCAACAGTATCCGAAAAAAATAGCAAGCATATTTAAACAACACAATATAAAAATAGCCCATAAACCATACAATACCACAAAAAAATGTTTCACAAAACTTAAACCTAGACTACAAACCGAAGACGAAACTAACACTATATACAAGATAGACTGCAACGACTGTAATGGTACCTATATAGGCCAATCAAAACAATATCTACATAAAAAGAGTATACACGCACAAATATAGCATAAAAACTCAAAACCAAAACACGACAGCACTAGCCAAACACGCCATAGAACAAAACCACCGATTTAATTTTAGCAATATACAAATATTAGAAAAAGAACCTAATTATAACCGAAGAAACATACATGAAATGCTGCAAATAAAAAGACACACCAACGCCATAAATAATCGCACTGATATAGAAAATTTAAGCGAAACCTATTTTAATTTAATTAAATGATTGGGGTACATTACAACATGAAATCAATTTTTACATCTGACCAATACAAAATAATAATTCTTGAAATAAAATATTTTATTATATATTCACTATTTAAGCAAAACACCCACAATAAACCATATACATTCCAACGTTATCTCTGTAACATAAACAAAACTTTAAGAGCCCACAAACTATGTTAAAATATCTCAGTTGCGTTAAAACAGACAACCAAACAACATGTACAAAATTTTTTAAAACAAATTCCTAAAATTAATAATGTAAGTAAATTTTAATGTACAATAACCATAACTATGTTTTTAAAATGTTATATTAATTATTGTAGTTCTCTGATGATGGTGTAATAAACCGAAACGTTAGAAAAAAAAATTAAATTAGTTATACCTGACCGAAATCCCCACAAAAAAAAACTATCAATACTAGTTAAAATTAGTAAAGTTGGTTCAGACACAAGTCTGTGAATCAGAAATTATTAAATTGAAATCTAATCAATTATGCTCAAAGCCATTACGTAAGTTAAACTTGTTCTTTAATGAACAGGGGATTCTCAGGGTGGCCGGCCGCCTTAGACATTCCAAGCTACCTTTTGAACAAAAATTCCCTGCGATATTGCCTCAAAAACATAGATTAACTAATCTTATCATTGACGATACACATCGGAGACATCTCCATCCAGGATTTAGGACTCTCCACTATCTGATTCTCAATAATTTTGGATTTTGTCGCCACATCGGGCTATTAAAAACTATTTATCTCATTGTCATAAATGCTTCCGTGTTAACCCACACACGTCGCAACCTCCAATGGGAGATGTGCCATCATTCCGCTTACATCAGATAAAGACATTCCAAGTCATCGGAACGGATTCGGCGGCCCTTTTACGATCACCATATGAACCGTGTTCGTGGTGCAAAAACTTTAAAGGCTTATTTGTGCCTGTTTGTTTGTATGTCTACCCGAGCTCTTCATCTAGAAATAGTTTCCGATCTTTCAACTGAGGCCTTTTTGGCCGCGCTATGTAACTTCATCGCGTGCCGTGGTCGTTGTTCTGAAATCCACAGCGATTGTGGGACTAATTATGTCGGCGCTGCACGTCAACTATTGGAATTAGCTGGTTTGGCTGCACATATTGAACAAATCCGCTGGAAATTCAACCCCCCCTCGGCTCCTCACTTCGACGGCATTTGGGAAGCGGGTATAAAGGCGATGCATTGAGCCCGTGTCGTTGGAGACCAAATCCTCACATTCGAAGAACTTTACACTGTCTTTGTGCAAGTCGAAGCAGTTTTGAATTCACGGCCATTGAGCCCGCTCAGCTCGGACTCCAATGACCTCAACGTCTTAACTCCTGGACATTTTTTAACTTTAGCTCCTTTGACATCATTACCCGACCCAGACTTGACTGAAATAAAGGTTAATCGTCTCAAGCGTTGGCAGTTGGTGCAACAGATGTATCAACATTTTTGGAAACGGTGGGCCACTGAATTTTTACGTACTTTGCAACAGAGATCAAAATGGACGGATCCTTCTTCGGCCATTGAACTTGGCTCTCTTGTATTGATCAAAGATGAGTTGTCGTCCCCACTGCACTGGCGTCTGGGTCGCGTGAAGGAACTTCATCCTGGCTTAGATGGAGTAACTCGTGTTGTAACTTTAAAAACCCCTTAAGGCACGGTCAAACGGCCTGTGGTCAAGCTATGTCCTTTACCACAGTCGAGCTAGTTTCGGAAAATACTTCGTATTTTGGTGGGCGGCATGTTCGCTGCTGGCTATTCAGTTGTTTGTTCACATAATTTGTTTGCCAGAATAAGTTGCAATAATACGCGGCTAAATTTAAATATATTACTTTCTATTTTTGTTGTCATCGCGCAAGTACTGGGCAATTGGTAACTTAATTCCCAAATCCACCAATCCCATCATTTCCCTCCAAAACTTTACCTCCCGAATCGGGACAGAACAGATAAATTTAACAGTCTTTTACCAGAACTCGGGTTAACTACGTCGTGTGTGCTACCTGACAACGTGCCGATAAAACCATTAGTTTGCACAAAACATAATAAATATTACGGATGAACAATAGTATCAGTGCCAGGCACCTCTTTCTCCATTCCGTCGCAGGAAAATATTCGAAACTGACCGAAGTAGCCGTAGCAATAATTCATGCTAAACGAACCAGCCCTCCACTTCATGGTAAGTTAATTTTGCCCAATACGTTAAATGTTCGTCAAAAACATATGGTCTTTGAAATGAATTAAATGGTTTTTGTGTAGGAAAATTTGTTTGTTTATTCATGTATGGATTTGGTGGTCTATGATAATTTATAGGAGGTTTGGGAATGTGTGTCTGTCCGTTTGGATTACTGTTCGATGTAGAATTTCTATTTCTAAACTGAATAAAATTTTCTTCCTCGACTACAAAGCTCATTGCATGCTCAAGTGATGTAGGATTTCGTAATCTAACCACTAATTGCATGTTATATGGTAAATTACTAATAAATGTTTTCAGAGTTAAGGCTTCGTAACTTTCAATTTTGATTAATATTGTTTCTCTATTATAATTTTCTTGATTTAATTTAACAAATAATAGGCTTCTAACGTTTTGCAATCTATTAGCATAATCAATTAAATTTTCATGTCTAACAGGCTTTAGTGATATTAAATCTTGTACTAAGCAATCGATATTTCTTTGATCCGAAAATGTTATTATTAGTGTATTTTTGACTAGTTCCCAACTGTCTAGTTCTTTTCTTGGTCAAATTAAGTCTGCCGCTCTTCCTCGGAATTTTGAAAAGATTGTGTCTAACAAACAAATATTAATTGAAGAATTTATATTCGTTTTATCTTGAAATGCTTTGAGAAGGTTTTCACACGCTGTAATAAATCGTTGTAACAGTTTTGAATTACCATCGAACAATGGGATATTGTCCGCTTGAAATCCTTGTGGGGGAGTGTTTTTTTTTGGCCAATTGCTTTTTTTTTGGCCTGGAGTTTTATTTTTTTAAAAGTTCGTTTGTGTTTACTGATAAATTTAGGTTTAAATTTGAGAAATTCCTTAGAAATTCCTCCAGTTTACAGAATATTTATAAAAAATTATTGTTTTGTGATTTTATTTATTTCATAATAGAATAGTTTTGTACCTATGAAATTTTTATTTTAATTTAAAATGTTTTTCAAAATCAGTTTATTTTCAATTTAATAAAAAAATTTAAAAAATATTAATTAAAAAATTAATAAGGTAAAATATTATGGTCATAAACTGACTTTAAAATTAAAATGTTTGAAATTGTTTATTCTATTGACTAGAATTTTCTTTGTTGCTGAACAGAGAACAGTAACTAGCTTGAAATTGTGAATTTTAAGCAGTTTCAATTTTTATAAATTAAACTAATTTACATTAGGAAAATTGTCCAGAGACTCTTCATAGTTGCTTGCTTCTTAACCTAGTTTTTCTTCGGGAAATTCTTTGGAATTTTCTTAAAATTAGTACCTCTAACCACTAGGCTTCATGGGAGTTCTTGCGTCTTTTTTTTGTTCCAACGATGAAGAGATTCACAGGATAAATCTGTTCCAATCCACGATGGACAAATCTTCTTCGTTGACTTCTTGTAAGTTACTCAATTTACTTACTTGATGTTATAGATTACTCAATTCACATATATTTTGTTCGTTTTGTGACAAAAGCTTGAAAACTACGTTATTTCAGGATTCAGGATAAATCTGATCCGACCACGCTTGGCATCACTGAAACAACTTCACAAAATCCGTTCCGACTGCGCCAAATAAGTTTTTGAAGTGAATGAAACACTTTTTAAAAAATCACTTTATTGGTTACAATTTAAAAGACAGGACAAGACTGCTATTAGATATACATTTCCTCTATTTATAAGCTTTCCTAATCTAGCAAAGCTGCTATGGCAGCATTTATTACATACAAGCTTCTTATTAATACCAGGAATATAACTCCAACTCCAATTTTTTTCTTACGAAATTCAAAAGATCTCATTCTTTTAGGTTATAATGATGTAAAAACCAAGGTAGGTTGTATAACATTTTTTTTTTAGAAGAAATGCGTTGAACTTAAGAGGGCTAATCGAACCAGTGTTTGTAAGGTAATTTTTCAAAATTTATTTCTTCCATACGATTTGGTCAAATTATACCAAATTTGGAGGATGAGTAGTTGAAAGTGTACTAGAGGGTACATGTATATCTATTTTAATTAATTTTCACTTTATGTAGGGAAAATTTATACTGTAAATATAAGTGAAATTTGAACGTGATTAGCTCCTGAATTATGATATTAATCGGTAAAATTCGAGGTAAAATTCATACATGTCTTCTAGAATGAATCTTCATAATTATGCTCAGCAAGTTTCAAACTTTTATTCCGTACTATTTGGCTAAAATGAATTTTCTAAATAAGTATCTTTGTCACTACAAATGGAGCAAGGAAGTGTTACCTCTATCGGAAATCGCACCTCAATGAAATCGGTGAATAAAACGTTCAGTGAAGGTATAGTCAAGAACAAAATTATTCAGCGGCGCATGTATAAAAACTTTCTAGAGAGTGACACAGCTATCCGAAGTTTTTTCCCGACTAGGCCCCCTTAAAGGCTAAATTCAATAATCAGTAGAAATTACAAAAAAAGCAACAACAGTTTGACACTTTGACATTTGTTTTTGTTCGTATTAGCAAATTTTTTTGGTACAGTTACAAGTTCACCTCATTATATATAAAAAAATGAGCTCTTCGAACTCCATAAGAAAAAATTGGGGTTGGTAATTAAAAAAATATATCGATGACATCATAGCTTCCAAAGACCGTAAAATTTTAAAACTATGTCAAAAGATGGCATTTAATTGTAATCTCTTTAATTGTCCAAACATTTTTCGAAAAAAAATTTGTAACAATTTATACAGTACTTTTCGAAATTTCTTATAAAATAATACACACACACACACACACACACACACACACACACACACACACACTTTATATTTCGTAATCAATATTTGAGGTACAAAATAATTTACAAAATTACAGTGCATAACCTATGACGTACCAATTTCTTTTGATTAAAGTATAATATTTTGCCAATAGAGGATGTTTAAAAACCCAACCAGCAAATTGTTCTTTACTTAAATTGTGTAAAATCACCAACAAAAAAACTTGATCATTGTAAGCTGGAAACTCGTCACTGAAATAGAAATTTTCAATAGATATTCAAATATGTGACGTCACCCATATAAAACACGGTTTCTCTTATTTTATTAATATGAGATAAAGATATATTCTTTGCAATAAATTCTTCATTAGTACATTATATCGAAAATTATTAAATAATTCATGGAAGATATATTTTGCTGTAGAATAAAGCGAATTAACTAAAATCAAAATATTTCTAATTAGAACAGCACTTTAAAAAGATACCAAGAGGTTGTCAAAAATTTTAAAACGATTGTCAAAATATGGCATTTAATTTGAATCTCTTTAATTGTCCAAACATTTTTCGAAATTTTTTTTTAACAATTTATACAGTACTTTTCGAAAGCACTGTATACTTACACTTTTTCTCTCCCTCGAAGGATCTTCACCTTGCTCGCGGTGAGGGGGCTTGCGTGCTCTAATGAACTGAGGGCTATGCCGGCGGTAGCTTAGCTACCGGCAGGGACTCCCATGCCGGACAGGCCGAGGGGAAGAGCCAGACTAAGAGAGATCCACTCACACACACATATACACCTTACACCTACACACAAATGCTTGGTCAGAAAGACTCCTGGGTTCGCCCTCTTCCAGGTGGAGATTCGAGGCGGGGCTCCTGGATTGGGATCGTGTTGGAGAGGTAGCAGTGAAAGAAGCTGGGGATGGTACACCCAGTGCCGCCGGATAAGTATAGGGGCCCACCCTTGCATAGCCAGCGTAGGGGCTGCCCTTTCACCCGGTGTATAATCCCGGAGTTTGTAGTAGTGCCAGGTGGCGCCTGGAATAGGGCCCTGCTGCTTTCTTCGGGGGGCTTCACTAGTGGCTGCCAACCTTTCTCGCCGGGATAAAAGCCTAGCCTTGTGCTTCACCTGGGGGAGGGGGAATCCGAGGAGTCAGACAGCCTAAGCATACACATACATCAACACTATACATACACACACACACCTACACTTACACACAGAAACATCTAGACACACAAATCCCCCCCCAAAAATGGAAGAAGAGAAAAATAAAGAAATAGTCAACGTACCCGTTGAAGCAGAGCTCCCTAGCTCAGAAGTGAAGGTGGTGGCCACCGAGCCGCTACCTCACCAGGAGGAAGATCTTCTGAGGTCTCCTAGTGACGAGTCTGAGGAGGGACCGAAAGGTTCTACCACGGACGAAGTCACCGAGGATGCCCTCAGAAAAAGAGGGAAAAGAGGGAAGGAGTACAAGAAGAAAGTCAGAAGCAGGAGGAAGGAGCAGAAGGCCAAAAGTTCAATGCCGGGCGATTCACTTCGACCGGTAGAGCTGGAGGGCTCTGTTCTAGCCTCTTCTGCTTCGGCGAGCGCCAGCCAACCGGCCCCGAGTTCTAGGCTTACCGTCAAGGATAGCCAGGAGCACCGGACTGGTAGGCAGGCGTACAGAGACCGACCCTCTAACACGAGGGGCCCTAAGGCAAGGTGGGCAAGAAGGGAGGAAAGAAGGGGAAGCCAAAAGGCAACCTGTTTCACTCCCTTCTGCTCCTGCTTCGGTGAGGGGGGTAGAGGAACCTGGAAGTCGGCAAAGACTTCCAACTACTCAGCCTCCGACCAAGGGCTCCAAGCGGCAGAGGGTTGCAGAGAAGACCACCCCCTCCGGAGCGGCGGAACAAGCGGGCCAAGGCGGTCCGGACACCCTTGAGACCAGCAGGTGATGCGGTTCATGTGTCTCCCTTACTTAGGGGAAGCACAGGGGCTGCAAACCTGCGGGCCTCTGGGGCCGGGCCACAACTGGCCAGCTATAGTTCTGCTGCCAGGAGAGAAAATCAGGTCGTTATAATGTCTAGCCGCGAGGCTGGTATTATCACACCTGAAGAGGCAGAGCGTCTGAGAGGACATCTGGTGGAGGAGATGTTGCGGACCATGGCGGGCCCCGAAGGGGGTCCTCAGGGTCCGGAACTTCATTTCAGGAACTCGGGCCGGGTAGAACCGGGCTGGTTCCTGATATCTGCCGAAGATGAAACCTCCAGACGTTGGCTCCTAGAGGACTGGGCAACTCTGGTCGAGGGAGACGTCAGCTTCCGCGCTTTGCGAGCGGCTGATGCCCCATGGCCGGAGAGGGTTGGCTTCTGGCTGAGAAGCCAAGAAGTCGGCCTAAGCCGAGTCCTTAGAGTGTTGGCTCTCCAGAACCGCTCCCTCAACATTGGGGCATGGCGGCATCTGGAGACAACAGGAGGTCCTGGTGGGTGGCACCTGATCTTCATGGTTGGCCAAGACACGATCAGACACCTGGAGGACTCCGGGTGGGTGCTCTACTATGAGCTGGTAACTCTGACAGTGCGCAGGTTATCGGCTTGGGGTGGAGCCACTCGCCAGGGGCCTTCCGGGGTCGACATGTCGAGGCCGACCGAGGAGAAAAGGAAATAGGTCACCCAAACCCGCACCATGCAGATCCCCCCATGGACCTATTGCGGGTGAGTCAAATAAATCTCCAGCACAGTCAGGATGCCACTGGGGAACTGGTGAACAACTTGACAGGTAAAACTGGAGAAATTGTACTAATTCAGGAACCCTATGTTTTTAGGAATCGAGTTAGGGGACTAGGAATGTCCGGCTACCAGGTGATAGTCGGAAAGGAAGGAGGGGACGACCGACCAAGAACTTGTATAGTAGCCTCCAAGGATCTGCAGTTGGTGCCATTGCCCCAACTTGGAACCAAGGATGCTACAACAGTCGTCCTAGAATATAAGGTAAGAAATATTAAATGTAAGGTAGTAGTTAGCAGTATTTATCTTCCATATGATAACGCGCGACTACCGCCTACTCAGGAATTAGAAGATATAGTAGCATTTGCAAGGAATGAAGGTCTTCCATTAATAATTGGATGCGACGCCAATGCTCATCATATAGTGTGGGGCAGCTCCGACGTCAACACCCGGGGCGAAGCTCTACTAGAGTACCTGGCGTCGACGAACCTACAGGTTATGAACAGAGGAAAAGAGCCAACGTTTATCAACCGCATCCGCCAGGAGGTGATAGATATTACGCTGGTCTCTCAAAGTCTGATGGAAAAAATTTCTGACTGGAGGGTAACTCAGGATATCTCGATGTCCGATCACAGGATGATTAGATTCGAGATTGGGTCCGATAGGACAGAGGACACCCTCCGAAGAAATCCAAGAAAAACTGACTGGGAGAGGTATCTCCTTACTCTGGCAAGTCTTCAAGACGAACCGGAGGGGGAGGATTATCTCCCCTGAGGAATTGGACATAAAGGTAGAAAGCCTAGAAAGTCATATAGTCTCAGCATACGAGGAAGCCTGCCCACTCAAGGCCGTGGGAGTACGTAGGGCCCGATGGTGGAGTAGGTCGCTTGATGACCTGCACCGGACGGCCAGACGTGCTAACAATCGAGCCGTCAAGAGAGGGACGGATTCCTCATGGGACGACTTCAAGGAGGCTAGAAGAAATTTTAAAAAGGAACTAAGGCGTAGCAAGAGAGAAAGCTGGCGGCAGTATTGTGGGGGAAATGAACTCCCTACCGGAAACCGCCAGACTGATGAAAATACTCAGCTGCGGGACAAAGGAGACAATAGGATCACTACGAAGGCAAGATGGGACTTGGACTACTTCTAGGGAGGAGTCATTAAGACACCTCTTAGAGGTTCACTTCCCGGGCGAACGCCCTGCCGCTGCAGTACCCTTGGAGCGGCCGATGCCACCAGTTGACTGGCGGCTTGCCGAGGAGATTGTAAAGGACGGAGCTGTAGTCTGGGCAGTGAATGAGTTCGAGCCCTTTAAAGCAGCGGGGCCAGACGGGATCTTCCCAGCTCTGCTTCAGAAGGGCCTGGATATTCTTCTACCGCATTTAAGAGGGAATATTTGTGGCCAGTCTGGCACTGGGATATGTTCCCCTGACCTGGAGGTCAGCTAAAGTGGTCTTTATCCCCAAAGTGGGAAAAAAGGACTACACAGCTGCCAAATCGTTTAGGGCGATCAGTCTCACGTCCTTCCTGCTAAAAGCATTGGAAAGGATAGTGGACAGATATCTGTTGGAAGGGGACCTAGCCAGGTACCCATTCCACAAGAATCAGCACGCATATAGGCGAGGGAGGTCCACGGAGACAGCCCTTCACGCCGTCGTGCATAAGGTAGAAAGGGCCCTCCTGCATAAGGAGATTACCCTAGCAATATTTTTTGGTATAGAGGGTGCCTTTGATAAAGCAAGGACTACTACTATCTGCGATGCCCTTCGGACTAGAGGTACTGCTCCAGTACTGGTCAGATGGGTGAAATCTGCGCTGGAAGAGAGACGAGTTAGTGCTGCTTTAGGAGACTGCCAATTGGACGTCGGGGTGAGGGGCGGCTGTCCACAAGGCAGCTGCCTATCACCCCATCTATGGTGTCTAATAATGGATGGTCTCTTGGAGCGCCTAACTTCGGAAGGATTTTATGCGCAGGCATATGCGGACGACGGGCTGGTCCTAGTGACCGGCCGCTTCTTAAATGTCGTTTGCAACAGAACGCAGGTAGCTTGTAGAATAATAGAAAGATGGTGCGGCGAAACAGGTCTCTCAGTCAATCCATCTAAGACTGAGATGATCCTATTCACCAAGAAAAGGAAAATAGAGGATTTTAGGGCACCAACCATGTACGGTAAACCTCTTGCGCTTGTGCAGGAGGTTAGGTATCTGGGAGTGACCCTGGATAGCAAACTGTCATGGGGGCCGCATATCGACAACGTCATCAAAAAGTCGACTGCGACCTTCTGGCAATTGCGCCGAGCGGTAGGTAGGAACTGGGGCCTCAACCCACGGATCCTACACTGGCTGTACACGGCGGTCATCAGGCCTAGGCTCCAATATGGATCAGTGGTCTGGTGGCCGAGCGTGGACAGAGCGATGACGTCCCGAAAGCTGGCAAAAGTCCAGAGACTAGCCTGCCTAGGGATCACTGGCGCAATGAGGACGACACCGACAGCTGCTCTGGAGGTTCTGCTAGGCCTGCCAACGCTTCCCTCGTGGATAAAGAGGGAGGCTATGGCGGCCTATCTGAGAATGCGGGATTCTGGGAGCTGGCAGTGTTCAGGCAGAGCTGAAGGTCACGCAGCAATTGCTGGACTGACGGAGAGGGAAATGCCTCTCTCAGTCCTGAAGGTGAGAGAAGCGAAAGATCAGCTAAGGTTGGAAAGGAATTACACTCTCACTCTTCCTAGTAGGGAGCAGTGGAGTGAAGGAAGAATTGACTTCCGCCCGGACTCTCTGGTGTGTTATACAGACGGATCTCGGCTGGCCACTAGATCGTCTTCCGGGGCGGGAATATATCTGGAAGGCAAGGAAGTACAGGAGAGCTTTGCTCTAGGCTCGTACACCACGGTCTTCCAGGCAGAGGTTTACGCCATCCTAACGGTGGCAGGTAAGGCTGAGGTTAGGAATGGGGCGGAACAGATAATATATATCTGCTCCGACAGCCAGGCTGCTCTAAAGGCGGTGTGCTCCCCCAGGACGAGATCAGCTCTCGTCCAGGAGTGTGGGGATGCCCTAGAAGAGCTGGCTAGGCATAAACAAGTGAGACTGGTATGGGTCCCGGGACATATGGGAGTTCCAGGCAACGAGAAGGCCGATGAATTGGCTAGACTCGGAGCCGAGGAGCCCTGTCACGGGCCTGAGCCTATGTTAGGTATTTCAAGAAGGCAGGTCACAACGGCCCTCGATGAGTGGGCCCACGAGACACTGAGGACGCACTGGAGGACCAACAGGGCCTGCAGGCAAACCCGAGATTTTGTGACGGGGCCGAACAAATCGAGATCGGCCTGGTTGCTGGGACGGAGTCGTAAAACTCTGAATCTCTTAATCGGTGTTCTGACAGGCCACTGCAGACTTAAGAGGCATCTATCATTGATAGGTATTGAGGAAGACCCTACATGTCCAAGATGCAGGAGTGATGAAGAGACATCTTACCACTTCCTGGGACAATGTGAAGCGTTTGGGCGCCTGAGACACAGTATCTTCGGTTCTGAGGCGCTTCTAAGGGAGGAGATGAGCTCCCTCGCAATGAGTGACATCCTGACCTTCATCAGAAGGTCGGAAAAGATTCGATGAGGGAGCAAGAGAAGCACATGGCTGAGGGGACAGCTGGGGGTTGGTAAAAAGGGCCCGTCTGAGGCCTACTTGCCAGGCGTCAGCCTCCCCCACCATTACCATTATTACACTTTTTCTACAGATGAGATTTTCCTGTTTTGCTTTATGGTCTTATTTATAGCAAAACTTCTATTTGCAAATTTTACAGAATAAAAAATTCTTAGTCTTATAAATAAAATCAGTATATGTATACTACAGGAAATTCTGAACATTTATGTAGTAACATTTTTCATTTTTTCAAAATAATTAAATGCAACTTGTCTTTGGATACTCAACGACTCAAATGTTGATACAAACATATTTTCTAATTTATAAATTTATGAAGAAAACTTTCATTTGGTACGTGACGAGCTCCATATGTACTACTACTAGTGTTAAATGCCTTGAAGTAAGTAAACAATGTACTATTGTCCAACTCTATAGCGAACTCTTCACAAACCTCACAACTGTGCACAACTAGTGTTTTTTTAATAAGATACCCACAAACGTATGTAAATGCATTTTGAGTCAACAATGGCTCATTTCTATAAACAGTGTCACTAATGGTAAATGGGATATTTTTTTCCTGTTATTCGCTTTCATCATCTTCTACATTAGAATTTAAATCTTGTAATTTTGTTAGTAAATGATATAAATCATTTGCACAATTTATATTTTCACTATGAAAATACTTAATTCTGCAACAAAATAATTTTTTTAACGCACTTTCAAATTGTATCGGTCGGATTTATACAATTGCCTGCTTGCTGACGAATGCTACCAAAGAAATTTTCCAAACAATCCTGATTCACTCGTCTTGTTATGAGATATTTAAATCCAACTTTCTTCATTTCTTCCCATAATTTTTTTAATGATATTAATTGTTATGAGCCAAATTTTGCCTTGAAAGTAACATTTTCTCCATTATTAAACATTTGTAGATTTTTTTATAAAATCATACATTTCATTTAAAAAATCTAATTGGTATTTTTCACCTTTAAAAACTTTTTGGTACATCATATAGGAGTTCTTAAAAGATGAATTTAAAAGATCAAACAACTTGTTAAATTTTTCAATGACCTCAGCATTGCTTCTGCGGGTAGAGCCCCTAAACTGTATTCATACCACTTTCGACTGTATGACTTAAAACTTGAGCGGCAAGTTTAACTTTCATTTCTTGAAAGTTGTTCAGGTTTATATGTGAATCTGACTTCAGTGCACATCTGTTTGGTAAAGTTTTATTGTTTTCATAAAACTGTCTTAGATAGATAGATAGATAGATAAAGTCTTTATTTGTTCTTCAGGTATACCCAAATGGATGTGGAATGTGTCACAGAATAAAACTAAGTAAAATTATAACATAAGTAAAAAAAAGTTAAAACAAAACTAAATAATACAAATACACATATTAAAATACATATTAAAATTTAAAAAAGAAGGGAAAAAAAATCCTACAAATCATCATTGAAAAACTCGTCCAAAGTGTAATAAGCCTTTTCTACGAGGGTAGCCTTTAAATTTGTTTGCAGTTCTTTTACTGTGCCATTTCTTAAGTTATGGGGAATTCTATTGTAAATTTTAATTATTGTATGTGGTACGTTTTTTTGATAAAAGTATACCTAGTTTTAATATTTAAAAGATCGGTTTTATTTCTCGTATCATATAAGTGACTTCTATCGTGACATGTAAACAGACAAGTATTCCATGCAACAAAAACAACAGAGTCATATATATAGTGACTGATTAAGGTAAGTATCTTTCTTTCTATAAATATTGGCTTGCAACTGACAGTTTGTTTAATGTTTAGTATATTTCTGAGACATTTTTTTTGTAGCACAAAAATCCTATATGTGACTTGTTCCACCCCAAAAGATAATACCATATCTAAGTCTCGATACTACATAGGCGCACATAATAAGCTATAAAGGCTGCCTCGATACTCATATTTTGTGATATCACTTTTAGGGCGGAACAGTACTTTGCTATATTATTTATGATGTCATCAGTACTTATGGGCTTTCCAATCAACTCTGGCATCAATTTTAATTCCCAAAAAGGTCATTGCTGGCATGGTTGTCATTATATTAATACCATTATCAAATGTTTTCTCAATATTGGATGTGCTACATATAAAAGCTATAGCTTGAGTTTTGTCTTTATTCAGTTTTAAATTTATAGCAGTAAAGTAGTTTTCTAAAATCTCCAATGTTGAAAAGACCTTTTCTTCTAGTATTAAAGTCAGACGAGTGGATAACTAGTGTGCAATCATCAGCATATTGGACAGCATACTTGTAAAGTATCATAGGTAAGTCATCAGTGTATAAAATATACAGTAATGGTTCTAAGACTGACCCTTGCGGGACACCTCTTTTTATTTTTAATTTTTCTGATTTTTGTAAGTCACCATTACTGTCTGTTTCGACAATACACTGTAACCTATTACTTAAACATGATGTCAATAGTTTTAATGCAATACCCGTAATTCCATATCTTTCTAGCTTCATAATTAAAATGCTATGGTCTACACTTTCGAATGCTTTTGATAGGTCCAATCCTATAATAACTGTATGTTGCATCTTGTTCAGGGAGTTAGTTACTTCACACAGCACTTGATAACATGCTCTAATTGTGGATTTGTTTTTCCTAAAACTATTTTGTGTGTCACTTAGCAAATTATGACTCTCTAAATAATTTATTAACCTTGAGTATATTATTTTCTCAAAAATTTTGCTTATATTTGAGAGTAACGCAATAGGCCTATAATTGTTAACTACTCTTTTATCACCCTTTTTCTTGTATATAGCTTTTACATTAGCAATCTTTAGTTTTTCTGGGAATATTCCAGTTTGCAACGATAAATTTATTATGTGACTTAGTAGACTAGATAACTCCAAAGCAACGAATTTTAGAAGTTTTACTGGTATTTCATCTTCCCCTGTTGACTTTGTGTTTTTTAAATTTTTTATTACACATATGGTAAATAATCTAAAATATTCACAAACAAACATATTTTTGTCACCGACATGTCCAGGTATGCAAATACCTGGACATGTCGGTGACAAAAATATGTTTGTTTGTGAATATTTCAGATTATTTACCATATGTGTATTAGAATTTATACAAGGACATACATTTCCAAAAAAGTTGTTGACATTGTTTAATACTGTGTATTTTATAGTTTGTTGCATGTCAATGTTTTGCAATATAGAATTATTATAATCAATTGTAGTGCCTGTATAATTTTTTACCAGGTCCCATACTGCTTTACCTTTGTTATTTGCCAAACTAATATATGCAATATTTGTGCGCCTTTTGGTCTCAGATATGACTTTCTTTAAGATTCTACAATAGTTTTTATAGTATACTTCTGAAATTTCACCACATATTTTTCTTTTGTATAAATTTCTTTTTGTATTGCAATTTATATATGTCCAGGAAGTCTTTTTGCCACCATAGAGAAAATTATTTTTTAATAAATTGTTCCTCGTTGCTTTTATTAAATGAGGAGTGTCATATATACTATCTTTTTTGTTTCCTACATAAAACTCCGGATTTTCAGGTGTGATTCCTAAATTATTTGTTAAGTTTAATAAAATTCGAACCCATGTCACTTACTACAGCATCAACAATTAATCCCGTTTCCGATAACTTTGTTACACATTCCTCTAATATGGTTTTCAGTTGTCCTGCAGGAAAAGGTTGTTTCCAATTTGTATATAGCTCTCTGGCCATTATTACTGTGGCATTGTGGGCAGGTTCAAATTCCTTTACTCCACTTTGAATTTCTGTTAAACCAACAATTTCATCCCTTCCCACATGATAAAACAGGTTTACTTTTAATGCCATTTCATCCACACACAAAATGCAATGCTTATCCTCTTTCTGCATTCTTTCTACTTTGATTTGTAAAGATTTATACAGAGCCTCGTTATAGAGTCCATATATTAGCCTTTGAGTCATTCGTTCCAGCACACGTTTGGATGGTAAATATAATAGCTTTTTTAAAAAATTATACTCGCGAGGACCCAAAAAATACAAAGCTAATGCAAATTCTTTATATTTCATACTATAAATTCTTCCTGTTGGCTTCTTTCTACTAAGTTGAGCCTGAACTTTGACAGATTCAGATAATTTTTCAGATAAAAACTTGTCACATAACTTGTCGAAATCCTATAGGGTGACCTTTTTCTTTTTCGGAGTTAATGCTCTTTTCGCAGAAACATGTTGTCTCCTTAGGTCCTGTGCTTTTTTCTTAGTTTCTCTTCGAGGAGTACGAGCACTTAGTGTCGTAGATGGCGGTGATTTCATAGGAGAAAAAGGTGTATCAATGTGTCGTGGTGTAGTATGGTGTATCACAACTTGCAGAAATATCTGAAACATATTAAACATTATACACAAATTTATAATAAACTACACATAAACATGCTTTGTTGTCTCTATCAATAATATAGTAGCATACAACATTTCTCACAAATTTTGACACTATAGGTAGCAGGAGTAATCAATTTTTAATAGTTTCAATATAATTTTTCTTTATTATAATGTTTTAATCATTGCAACCCTTAACAGCTTATATTAATAATAGCACAATTAATTACCTAATGTTTTTGATGTTTGTTGAAGGTGTAACACTCCCAGCTGTAGTAGTTGATAGGTCCCGCAGAACATTTGGAGAACTTCTAGAAGAAAGTGGAACATCTGACAAAACATTGTCTTTAGAAATTTTAAGACTGATTGCACTACCTGAAATAACATTTTTTTTAAATATAAATTTCGAACACATTTAAACATTGGATTTAAAATAGTATATAATAAGAAAAAAATATATATATTTTTAAAATATTGTTTTGCATCCCAAAAAAAAAACAAATATATAGCTACCACAATGCTTTTAAAAGGAATTTAGTATAGTTGTTATTAAACTAAGAGAATGTAATTATTATCAAATAAAAATGATAAACAAAAAACTACACTATTCATAGGCGTCAAAAATATAAAAAAAACTTGTTAAAGCCATATACATTATTTACCTACTATTCTCGTGAAATAGCAATGTTATTGATCTTTTTTTCATCACAGGTGCAACTTGTTAGGCATTAAACCGTCATCACATAGAGAACTTTTATACTGTGCTAATTTTAATTTCAGGCAATTGTGAATAGGATGAATATTCTTTATATCATATTCAGATAAATAAAAATATCCAAAGTTCTTATAAAATGACACACGCACGCACGCACACGCACAGAGTTTATATTTCGTAATCAATATTTGAGGTACAAAAAATAATTTACAAAATTACAGTGCCATAACCTATGATTCACCAATTACTTTTGATTAAGGTATAATATTTGCCAATAGAGGATGTTTGAAAACACAACCAGCAAATTGTTTTTTACTTAAATTGTGTAAAATCACCAACAAAAAACTTGATTACAAAAAAAAATATATAGTAATAAATATACATATAAATTATAAAATATCAACTGTCATTGTCAGCTGGAAACTCATCACTGAAATCAAAAATTTCAATAGGTATTCAAACAAATATGTGACATCACCCATATAAAACATAGTTTCTCTGATTTTATTAATAAGAGATAGAGATATATTCATTGCAATAAATTTTTCATTAGTGCATTATATCGAAAATTATTAAATAATTCGTGGAAGATGTATATTTTGCTGTAGAATAAAGCGGATTAACTGAAATTAAAATATTTCTAATTAGAACAGCACTTTAGAAAGAAACCAAGAGGATGCCAACCCATGGCATCAATAGCAAAACTAACATCTAGGCTTATAGCAGGTAAGCTTCAAATCATGAAAAGCTTATTCAGTTTACGGCCAACATATTCAACGATTACATGCATAAGTTTTGAGTTTATAATAAGGTTTACCGTAAGAGGGGACATTTCATTAAATACAAAAATTTATATCTAATGAGACAGAATTTACTAAAATATTTCTGATTATCTTCCCTGACAGCACAACTACTTTTTTTAGGAGGCACCCCTTCTGCAGAAGACAGGTTTTGTTTTAATCCAGAAGTACCTTTCATATGTGTGAAAATAGTAGGGATCGCACAAGGTAGCAGTTTATTCTTTAAGTGGTTTGTAAACATTCTACAGTCAAAATGAAGTGCACAAACTTTATAGTTATTATACAATACAGTAGGTTTCTTATCAATCAAATCTTCATGGTTATAAGCTCTCAACCAATATTTTGCTCTAAAAATAAGACACAACCTAAGTAGGTAAATTAAACATTAATTTCTAAACGGTTAACTCAAATTATATATTTACATCAGGCATAAAATAAAGGGTAATACACTTCTACCTCTTTGATTAAATATTTAATTTATCTGCAACAATATTTACTTTAAAAATACATCGTGAATAGAACGCATCAAGTTTTTAATAAATTACATATTTACCTGGCTGCATCTTTTAGAAACCTGAATAGAATAATGTCTTTTGTTATTGTTCTGCTTGAACAACCATGCACAGTACAAACAGTTCCACCTTTTTTTATTCATGCATGATTCACACACAATGTAACACTTTATCGATAATTTTCTCCAAATAAAGGACTAAAATAAGATTTGTTTACATAAAGCTTAACAGAGCGTCACACTTCCATTTAGAATGAAGGAAATACCTACAAAATAATTGCGGCTCAGCGCATGCTCACAATTTTCATTTTGCCGGGAGTGGAGAAAAACGTTTCTGGTATAAAAAAGTAGTAGGTATATACGAATTGTGTGTAATCGCCTACATGAGTTTCTAACTAAATAACTTAAATAGAATTTAAATAGAATTTCATAGAAGTATAACGCATTACAAATTATTTATGTATTTTAATAGTCTCCTCTTAAATATATAGAGTGAGTGAGTAGATTTTATTATTAACGGAAGGTTATTAAGTGAAATATTTTTATGTATGTTAAAAACTAATACAAATGGAAAAAACACTGACTTCTAACAAGTTGAGCCTATCTATTCAACTTTTCTTCATCGTGCTGATTAGTACCGTAAGGTCGAAACATGTATCCATGGGTGGTTATTTTATGCGGGCATACCCAATTATGCAACTTTACTGTAATGTAATGATCCCGCGATGAAATCTTCTTTTTTTCTTCTTTATATTCCTGGATAGGAAATTCCACGCAGGCAGCTTTAATTGCCTCTGTGGCGATGTTGGTCGATCCCTGATGTCTCGGGAGCTTCCAATTGAAGCCACAAATGTGCCCTGGTTACCTGCCAGTGGTTTTTCCATTTGTGTCTTCAAACAAGTTGAGCCTATCTTTTCCACTATAAAACATCGTTTTATGTATTAAATAAACTTTATGATAAAATTTATAATTATTATTTTTAAAAAGAGACTTTGGTTTATCGGATATATTAGTCACGTCTCCCATACAACAGGCATTTCTTAATAATATAGGGTGTCCCGAAATTAGTGTGCAATATTTTACCAGTTGCTTCTACAGCCAGAAATAGGAAAAAAAGTTCAATAAACATTGGTCGAAAAATGCTTCTTAAGGGAGCTACAAGCCCCTAAAGGTGGGCCCCTGAGAAAGGTTTTTATCGAATATCTCCAAAACCACTCAAAGTCAAATATTGAAAATTTACACAGTCGCTATACTTCTTATGTTTAATAAGATGAAATGGAAATGATTCGAAAATTTCATCCAGGGCTGTCCCAAACTGGGGGTTGTGGGGTTAAAATAACCCCAACTTTTTTGTATGTAACTTTTTTCTATTTTTGACAGTAGAATATGAAATTTTAGAGTTATATACGTAAAAAAAGGTACTCTTGATGAACATCGATAAAATGCACCGGTTTTGAATAATATCGACTTGAAAATTTTAAAATTTAACTAATTTTATTTGTTGTTTAAATTTTATAACATATGGAGCATTTATTATAAAGATAATTATAATAAATGTATGGAGCAAAATCATTGTACCAGATGAGTTTTGTCTATTATTTCATGTCCATATAAAGTACATACTAATATTTTTAATTTGTTGCTTGGAAAATAGGTGAAAAATATTTTTTTATGAATAACTCGAGCGAAACTATCATACTCAATATGAACAAAAATCATCCAGTAATCTTTTTATATCAACAAAATTAAATTTGAATTTTACGTAGTTTTATTGTAACAGGTGTTCAAACAAATTTCCATTTTCTTGGATACACAGTCTCGCTCGACGTTCTAAAGTCTGAGAAGCCCGTAAAGTCTTGAATGTATTTCTTCTTAATTCATTTCCTATTCTTTGAAGTAGTTCTTCTTGTGTATTTACTTCAGTGGAGTAAACCAAACCCTTCATATAACCCCAAAAGTAAAAATCTAATGGGCCAAGCTATAGGACCACATCGATCTATCCACCTGCCTGAAAATGTTTGATGTAACCAAGTTCGAACATTGCGCCCAAAAAGGGCAGGCGAGCTGTCATGTTGAAAATGCATATTTTATCGAACCTCGTGTCTACATTCAACGGTAATAAATCGATAAGGTCGTTTTGGAGGAAGTTTAAATACTCTTCTGCATTAAGACGATTGGGGAATTCTATTGGGCCAATTACTTGATCCCCAATGATTCCTGCCCATAAATTCACCGAAAATCCATTAAATATGATTTGAACGAAACAACTACTCAGCGGGCAAATACCCAGACCTGCATTGGATTATACCTTCAAATCATGATAGATCGGTAGCCAATATCATTTGTCAATTCCTAACCAGACATAGACCGGTTTCGAACTTATTAGTTGTCCTCAGTATGCCATAGGTTATGGAACAGACAAATGATAGTGGCCAACCTGCTAGTCATGTACTGACTAAGGTAAATTGAGTAGTGGTGAGAGGTATGTGAAACTTCTCATATGGTCCAAATGCTACTATCCGACCGACATCATAAATGTCTCTGTGGTGGATAGCGACTTGCGAAGCAAGTACCGAGAGCGGCGACCTCTAGCCCAGGTGGACTAAACTACTGTTATTAAATATGATTTGAACGAAACAACTACTCAGCGGGCAAATACCCCGACCTGCATTGGATTATACCTTCAAATCATGATAGATTGGTAGCCAATATCATTTGTCAATTCCTAACCAGACATAGACCGGTTTCGAACTTATTAGTTCTCCTCAGTATGCCATAGGTTATGGAACAGACAAATGATAGTGGCCAACCTGCTAGACATATACTGACCGAATTTTCTAAATGATTCAAAACTATATTCATACGATGATTTCCTTATGGCCTTCCTGCGCCTCGAGACCTTTTAAAATCCCCATGGTCTGCCAAATTCCGGTGAAGAACTGCAAATATTCGACGCCCAGGTACTCTATACGATTGGGAAATCTTCGTCGGTATTCCCTTACTGCGGCTAATGCACTACCATTGCAAAAACCGTACACAAAATGCATATCAGTCATTTTCCCATCTGTAAATCTTGACATTTTAAATCGACTTGATGAAAATCGTGATTAAAGGCGCACAAATGAAATAACTGATAGAAAAGGGGACAAAACGTTTTTTTTTCCGATACGCGTTCTTAGGATTTTATATCATACAACTGTTTATACAAATTAATTAACCTTGTTGACAGCTCTAACATCAAATTATATCATAACGGCATGAAGCATTCTTTTTTTATTCATAGTCTGCCATTAATTAAAAAATAGTTTAGATTCCCAATACCTATCTCATACTATGTTATAAAATTTTCAAGTCGATATTATTCAAAAAGAGTGCATTTTATCGATGTTCATCAAGAGTACCTTTTTTACGTATAAAACTCTAAAATTTCATATTCTACCGTCAAAAATAGAAAAAAGTTACATACAAAAAAAGTTGGGGATATTTTAACCCCACAACCCCCCAGTTTAGGACAGCCCAGGGGCCCACCTTTAGGGGCCTGTAGCTCCCTTAGGAAGCATTTTTCGACCAATGTTTATATGAACTTTTTTTTCCTATTTCTGGCCATAGAAGCAGCTGGTAAAATATTGCACACTAATTTCAGGACACCCTGTATAGACAAAGGCAAAGAATTAGTTTGTTGTCTTTTCCAATTGCAGTTGGTTTGACGTGCACGCCATGACCCTTTGATTCGTGTACAGATGAGCATAATGTAAATCTGTCAGTTTATATCAGCTGATAGCATACTAGCACAATAGAAGAGTTGAGATTATTTATGTTGAGAACTGTAACGAAAAAACCGAACCTCAAAGGCGCTTATTTAAAACAAGAAAAAACAAAGAAAGAAATAAAACGGGTAATAACCAGTTTTCCGTATTAAAGCCAGATAATCTTGAAGTGAATAAAATTGCAATAGTTACATTCTAATAAAAAAAAACCATTTTTTTTTTATGCTGTTATTGCTATTGATATATTATAACTAAATACAATTTAATTATACAGTCAATAAAATGTAGTGTTTCTTGTTCCTAAATAAAACTAAGACAGCAAAATGTAGTTTCGATTATGTTTCAAGTGCAAGATGCAAGATTTTTTCTTCGCTAAAACGTAGGTAGATAGGTAAATCTTAATTTAAATTTAGATATAGAATATTAGTGATGTTTCGCATTTAAGAATCCCAAAGTATCTCTACTCTAATACCAGAATCATAGAATAAAAAAGCTACCAATTTTCTGATTCTGATTCTTTCAATCTGGTTAGACAAACCTCTGTTGCTGCACTCTGAATATACATAGTCAACATCCAATTAAACAAAATAATGGGGATTCTTAAAAAATAATTAATAATAGCATTTTAAAAATTTTTACAAATCACACAACCATGTGCTTTTTAAATTTAAAACGTATGATTCTGCTAATTTTATTACATTAAAATTAGTAGGTAGGTAGTGCCAGTGTTTATTTTATAGACACTGATAGTGCTAACCTATAAAATATTACTAGTTCGAGTGCCCAAATAGAAAATAAGTTTCGCAAAATTATTAATTCACGTTAGTGAACATTTTGCACATTGTAAAATTACTCTTTTACATTTAAAGTGTAATCAAAACTACTTCATGCTAACCGTACAAAAATTGCAGTTTTTTCTACCTACCCAAAGAATGTCTTATTTTCAGAACCATCTGTTATTTACATTATTTTATACTAGAGAGTACATCTTAAGTATTATTTATTAGAATATAGAAAATCTATAAATAACACATATTCCAAAGTTTTCTTTGACCTCACATAATATAAAGTGTCGGTGGTCACTGGTCACCATACATTTGTTTAAATTTTTTGTTTTACCAAATATACAGGGTGACTGATAGGTCAACATATTCCTTTGAGGGCGTGTTAGTAGAGCTCATTTGAAATTGATTTAACCATAACACCCATTATGCAAAACGCAATAATTTTTGATATCTTAATTTACGTGTTTTTTTTTTAATATTTAAAATAAACAAAATAAATAAAACTTTAGTTCCCCGCATTAGTCTACACAGTAGCACAAGTTATGTAACAAAAATTATGTTAAATACTTTGATAAGGTAAAAATAAAAAAGCTAAAACCTACAGTTGTTGTATAAAAACTAAATTAAAATATCTCAAAAGTTATGGGGTTTTGCATAATGGATATTATGGTTAAATCAATTGCAAATGAGCTCTACTAACATACCCACAAATGAATATGTCGACCTACCAGTCACCCTGTATATTAATACTCTTAACACTGATACAGTTTTCCACAAAACACCATATATTGCACTCAACAAGCGTTTCGCCAACCAAGTTGGCATCATCTGGATATGATTAAAACTAACAGTATGTCTACCTAAATTATTGGTACAGTTCAACGAACCATGACGCACCAACCAATAGAGCGGACTATATGAGGTTGGCCCTCTGTCACTATTCATACTTTTTTACACTTATTAATTTCAAATCTTTCAAATGTATCCAGCTGTCTAGTATTTGTTACATTCCTAATTAATCTTAAATTGCTACTATCTATTTTATGGTTGTTCTCAAACACATGTTGGGCAACACTAGACATCTGTTCTACCATATTTGAGATGAGTCATATGTTCCTTGAATCTAATTTGAAGTGATCGTCTAGTTTGTCCAACATTCTTTTGATTACAATCCTTACAGCTAATTTTGTAAATATCCGACTTTCCTTTCATTTAAATTTTGTCTTCTGGATTGCCTGAAAGTTGTTGTATTTTATTTCCCGATGAAGGAACCACTGTCGTACCTATAACTTTAAAAATCTTACCAATACCACTGATGAATAGAGGATAGTATGGAATCAATAATAAATTTCGGATTTTCTCTTTCATTTTGAAAGGAATTTCGAGGTGTCTCTTTAAATTTACGTTTCCTAATTATTTTATGAGAATATCCATTACTCGCAACTATATGATTAATCAATGCCTTTTATTTTTCAAACCTCTCCTTATTGAGGGGGAAGCTTAATAGGCGGTGAACTAGAAAAAATTATACACGCCATTGTGATCAACACAAAATGGCGATTGTGGAAAACGACTTCAGTGTTATTTTCACATCAAAGGTTCCAACCCACTTCAGGATTAATACTCTCTTTTAAACATGTAGCGTGGAAAATAAATATTTTTAATGCATTTTTTAATTATAATTTATTAATTTAATATAAATAATAAAATTATTATATTATAGTATATAGACACGGGGCAATTTAAATGTTTCAAACATTGATTATATTTATTTGAGGACGGAACATGTTAAAAATCTAGCCCCATACTCTGACAGATTGATCCCAACTGCATGTTGTTACAGCCATACCATTTCCAGCCACACATAATGAGGTAATTCGATTTTCATGACCAGATAAAGTACCTAAAAATAGATTTACGTTAAATTTTTAAATTTACATGATTATGTTTTATAATGTAAATAAATAAATAAACACCGCAGAAATTAGATAACTCCTGATTCCAAAGCCGAAGCTGCACGGGCGAGGGTTATTACAATTATGAAAAAAACATGGATACACAAACATTCCCTGCTAGTCAGACTTGCCATCGCGTGCTCTAGCCAACTACACCCAGCCGGTGTAAAATAATGTTTTAAATAAAGACATACCTTGGTCCAGAAGCTGCAGCTAATTTGACAAAATATCCTCATTTAATTCAAACTAAACTGATCTCATATCCTATGAAGAGCTCGGTCATGATCAAGGTGGGTTAGTTTAACCGTCCTTGCACCATGACTGCCTAGACAATTTCAAAAAGGCTGATAATGACAAGAATGAATATCTTGCTAGTTTAATACAAATTCTGAAGCAAAATGTGTCTTCATCTAAATTGGTCTTAATAATTAAATATTTAACAAGAAAATTGTTGGCAAATATTCAAAAACTATGCTAAAATGAAAGGAACCACTGCTTGCATTTCATGAATATTTTGAGGCAATAATTTTTCTATAAATTAGATTCCAGTGATTACTTTCAGAGGGTGTCTAATATTTACAAATTGTCAAATACTTTGTAATTTTATTTATTATTTACACTGTTTTACAAATAAATATCTATTTATTACATTATCCGACTTCATCAGGGTCAAAGAACCCTAGCTTACCATATATGACATACTTACAAAATACACTAGATAGATATATAGATAAAACTTTATTCATCGTATTAGGTTTTAACACTACATGGTAAAAAAAACTTATCAGAGACTAATCAACTGTCCTTACCGAACAATTACCCATACAGTTAACAGAGAAAAGACATTCACACAATCCCACATTCACACAAATGCTGTATACAGATTGGACCAGATTTGAAACTTAGAGAATCGACAAAATACGCCAAAATAATATGGATTTGTCATATAAAGTTATAATTAAAAATGCTTAGTTTTCGAGATAGAAGGCACATTTCTCTGAAAATAATTGAGACTTTGTTGAAAAAAGTGCAAGTTGCATACACTTCGAACCATCATAGTTTTCGTTTCTCCATTTGAAATTATGTTAATGGAAAAATGCAAAACCATGTAATTATTTTAAATGTTTCTGAATTAACAGCTAATTGATAAGTAGGGGATGATAGTAAATGTCAAAAAGAGAAAAAAAATAGCTTAGGTCAGTGGCGTCACATTTCTTTGGGAAAAATATCTTCGACACCCCCCACCATCACGCCTCTGGGTGAAATAAAGAGGTAAAACCTATGATGTTCACCGTCCGAATTTCATAACAATATTTCAATTATTTTCAGATAATTATGGGAAAAACCAAAAATAAATTAAAAATTCAACACCCTCTATCACGAAAACTAAGCATTTTTTAGCTATAAGTTTATATGACAAAACCATATTATTTTTGCGTCTTCTATCTATTCTATAAGTTTCCCAATTAAAATCTGGCCCACCCTGTATACAACAAATAGGCGACTTAAATAGTAGTTGATTTATACCGGCCCTCTCCTCCGTCCTTGAGAATATACGTATACGAGCGTATGTTTCAAGACCGTTGCGCCCGCGGGTTTGAATTTCGGTGACTTTAAGCACACACGTGTACGCGCGCTTTTTCAAGGCCGTTGCTTTTGACGTTTTCTATTCCTCCGACCTCGATCGTACACGTATACGGAGTATTAAGGTTGCAGCCTCTTATGCTGCCACTCTTAACGTGTGGATTTGAAGGTTATGTTCACAGTGTTACTATATATGAAGGAGGGGAGTGGATGGAAATTCATTCTTGAACTAATTCTCTTAGAGGGCAGTCACAATGTATATCTGTAGTGCTTGTGGTACTAGTTTTACGCGTCGTGATAATATGCGACGCCATCAGATGCGTTCTTGTAAAAAGTTTAAAGATGATGGCCCACCAACAAAAAAAATGTAAACCTAGTGACGCGCAAGGTAATTCAAAACCATCAATCTCTGCAGATATACAAACGAATCAGCCCCACACATTCACAGCTGCATTAAATACATGTTGATGTTGTAATGTAACGGTTGCGGCAAATCAGATGCATACTCACAGAAGAACATTACAACATAGAACAAATTCATGTGCTCCACTGATTGACGTTGTGCAGGTCGTTCGCAGTGCTTTGAAATGTAGAATTATAAGCTATCGAGTACAAAGTGAAAATAATCATACTGATTATGTAATGTTTTTTGGTGAAATCAAGCATAAAGTTCTAAACGGGCTTGATGAGAGGGTAAACATTCATAAGTCTGTGAGAGTGAATATGGAGGCGTTTGGTAGATATATTATACAAACACAGGATGTTTCTGATATCAAATCATTTAATACACCTAATATAATTTTTTGATCAATCAACGGACTTGAGTGCGGTATATAATGTATTTGTAGAAGTGATGAGTATACAAACAACTGAATTTCAGGAACGTGACTCAGGTAAAATATCTTATAGTCTTCAAGTAAAAGTGTATTATTTATTTATTTCTCTTTTTACGGTGGGCTATCGAGCGAATTATGTACCTTGAAGTTAATATTAACAAGTTTAGTCCTATGCGCGGATTGTCATATATAAAGTTACCCAAATTCGTTGCATGCAAGAATGCTGTGGTTAATGTTGAAAATAAGGATGAATATTGTTTTGCTTGGGATATTATTGCAGCATTGTATCCTGCGACGAGGTGTGAAACAGAAACAGCATCATATCCCCATTACTCGCGTGTATTAAATTTAAAAGGTTTGAATTTTCCAATGAAACTGTGTGATATTTATAAATTTGAGGAAATGAATAATATTTCCGTTAATGTGTATGGATGAGAGGCTAAATTTAAAAATAATAGAATGATGTATGAAGTTGTTGGAACTCTACACTACTCTAAAAAAAACTGCACATTCACGTAAATTTATTATTAATTTCTGATGATTATGGGGATAGCCATCGTTGTAATAATGGATGTGTTAACACTCACTACTGCTGGATAAAAGATTTATTTAGATTACTCTCAAGTCAGATTTCCGCATATAATCATAGAAAATATTTTTGTGATGGTTGTTTGTTAAATTTTAATAGTGAGCGAGTGTTAATGCAACATCAGCGACATGATTGCAAGTATTTTAGTGCAGTCTGCCTATTTTTGGCCCCATGATAATTTTTCACTTCGGAGATAGTCAACAAAAATATGTAAAAAATCGGAAATTTTCCGTAGAATTCAATAAACCAAAATACAAACAACTGGCACCTCGGGGGCCATAGTAAATTGGGCCCAAAGTTGGCCATAAACGGTTTTTTCCATTTTACTCATGGTGCCATAAAATGAAAAAAAAGTTTTATACAAAAGTTGTAGAACTATTAAATACGGATCGATCTGTGGAAATCCGATGTCAAAAAATTCAAAAATAAATTATTTATTTGAAAAAAACCGTTAAAAATCGCGTTTTTTTGAAACGCTCATATCTTCGTGTAAACAAATAATTTTTTCACGAAACTTGGTAAAAGTGTAGCTCCCTACTAACTAAAAAAGCTCGTTTTCAAAAAAATTTAAAAATATTATAAACATTTTGCAAAAATTGATTTTTTTTCGAAAAAATCACGTTTTTTTAAAATCTCGATACACGCTTTCATATTTCTAGTCAATTGTGAGCTTAAAATTTGCTTGAAATGTTATACTAACATGGTTATTTATTGCGCGCTTTTTTAAATTGATCGAAAAATCGTTTTTTTTTTAACAAAAAAAATCGATTTTTTTTCAAGAAAAGGCAGCAGCGGCTCAACATGCCTACCGCTCCTATTTGCAGTTGCAAACGTGGCTCGGAACTTCGCTAGAGCCAGAACAATGGGGTTGGACTTCCGACGGCACTAATCTGCTTCCCACGTACAGCTCGGATCAGCTGGTTCAAGACGAAATCGTTAAAACGATAGCCTGCAGATGCGGAAGCGGATGTAAAACGAAGATCTGTAGCTGCAGGAGGCATGGTTTGAAGTGTTCAAGCATGTGCTTGACATGCGATCAAGAAAATTGCACTAATATAGAAATAACTACGATGGAGGCAAATGCTCTTGATGACGACTTGGACGAAGATATATTTAATGAGTCTTGCGTGGTGATGGATGAATCACAGTCCATGATGATGATGAGATCGAAAGCGAAGCCGACTCTTCCGTACTCGCTGCATACAGCGAAGAACGTACCAGTGACAACGAGGAGAGGGGTCTCCGATAAAAAAAACTACGGATCAATTAAGTACTGTAGACGTTTATATTCACTGTCAATATTTTGAACTTTCATGTAAAATAAATATTTTATTTTTATACTAAAAATGTTGCTTAACAATTATTATTTACCTGTCAACTCATATGTCTTTAAGAATCAACATAACGTTCAAGAGACATAATCGTATGAACGCTCTGTGTGCAGTTGAAACTACGATACGGTACGTATGATAAGAGCATACAGTTTTACAGATGTATCCACGTTAACACCGTCCCGCACCCCCACGACACCGTTCGAGCGAACGAACGTATGAGCCGGGGTGTGCTCCGCTTGCCATTAAATTTCCAAAGAATGAGAGCGAATATGTCATTGTAGTATTTTTTTATGTAAAATGCAAGTATTGAACTACAAACTCTGTAAATTTCAGCCCTTAATATTAAAAGATAGCGTCACTAGATTTTTCTCAAAAAAAAATTATCTCGGCTCCAAAGGGTCGTAGATAAAATTTTTTTTTTAATTTATAAAAAATACCAGCTATTCAATGCTGCTAACAAAAAAGAAAAAAAAATTTTTTTCTTGAAAAAAAAAATCGATTTTTTTGTAAAAAAAAACCGATTTTTCAACCGATTTTTCGCATATTACCGATCAATTTAAAAAGTGCGCAATAAATAACCATGTTAGTACAACATTTCAAGCAAATTTTAAGCTCAAAATTGACCTAAGAAATATGAAAGCGTGTATGAGCTATCGAGATTTAAAAAAAGTGATTTTTTTCGAAAAAAATCAATTTTTTGCAAAATGTTTATAATATTTTAAAATTTTTTGAAAACGATCTTTTTTTAGTTAGTAGGGAGCTACACTTTTACCAAGTTTCGTGAAAAAATGATTTGTTTTAGCATGAAGATATGAGCGTTTCAAAAAAACGCGATTTTTAACACGGTTTTTTTGTGTAAAACTTTCTTTCATTTTATGGTACCATGACAGAGACACCTTCAACGCAATCGCGAACGATAAATTTGGCAAGGAATGTCCTGAAAATATATTAAAATTTGAAAACTTTGAAAGACAAATCAAAGTGGCAATCGTAGTATATGCGGATTTTGAGTCTGTTCTAAAACACTTGCATACATGTGAACCCACGCCCGCTCAGTCTTATACAAATAGAACACATTTACACGAGGCATATTCTTTTTGCTATTTAATTAAGTCATCATTTGATGACACAATTTCGAGGTTTCAGATTTATCGCGGGTCGGACGCTGCAACAGTTTTTGTTTCGTGTATTAAGGCTGATGTGAGAGAGTTGTACAATACTTATTTAAAAGAAATAGCTCCAATGCTTCCTCTCACAAATGAAGAAAAGGAGAATTTTGCAAATGCAGTTGTTTGTGGTATATGTGAGAAGCCTTTTACGGAGGGTGATGTAAAAGTGCGGGACCACTGTCACATAACTGAAAGAGTCAGGTTTGTCGCCGCTCACTCAGTATGCAATTTAAATTATAAATTACCAAATTTCATTCCCGTTATATTACACAACTCCGCGGTGTACGACACACATATAATTATCCGCGAGATCGCCACACATGGAGATAGAATCGAGGTACTCGCGCAAAACAAATAAAAATATATATCTTTTACTAAACATTTATATATGCATGATTATATCAATAGTAAGGGCAAGACAAGTAAAAAATATATAAAATTGCGTTTTATCGATAGTTTTAAATTTTTGTCAACTTCGCTTCAAAATTTGTGGGACAGTTTACCAGTTAGTGAATTTCATCAAATCAAAACATTTTTCCAAACGATGAACAGTTTACTTTAATGCGACGAAAGGGTGTATTCCCATACAGTTTTGTTAGCAGTTTAGAAAAATTAAACACGCTTGTTTTACCATCCAAAGAAGAATTTTACGATATACTGAATGATAAAAATATAACGGACATAGATTACGAAAGGGCTGAGAAAGTTTGGAACGCGTTTAATTGTAGTGGTTTGGGCGAATATTCAGATTTATATTTAAAAACAGATGTGTTGCTGCTGTGTGATGTATTTGAAAATTTTCGAATATCTCTGAAAAAATATAAATTGGACCCCGCTCAGTACTATACAGCTCCAGGTTTGGGGTGGGATGCGATACTAAAACTAACAAATATACAATTGGAATTATTGACTGATGTAGATATTATTAATTTTTTTAAATGTAATTTAAGGGGTGGGATTAGTTGTTGTGTAGAGCGAAAACACATAGCAAATAACAAATGTCTCCCCAACTATGACTCCAACGATGCATCCTCTTTTAGATTGTACGAATATGTATGGTCACAGCATGTGTCAACCGCTTCCAACAGGCGGGTTTATGTGGCTTTCTGAGAGTGAAATAATGAATTTAGATGTGATGAGTGTTTCAGAATGAAAGTTCATGTGGATATGTTTTTGAGGTTGATATCCATTACCCGGAGTCATTACATGATCTCCACGCGGATTTACCGTTTTTAGTAGAAAATATTGTCCCGCCTCCATGTAAATTAAAATTAAAAAAATTAATACCTAACGTACACGATAAAAAAACATATATTATTGTAGTCAATCGTACAGACGAACATAGAAAACAAACTATTTAACTACTGCACAAAACATATATTCACGATTGTAAAACAAGCAAAATAATAATAATGATTGCCGAAACAATGAAACGTCAGCCGTCGTGGCCCTTTGATTTTCGACTGTCATTCGTCCTCGCCGTTCTCCGTCTTCTCACTTCGCGGTGTTGCCAGTGGCGGGCGAACGCCTACAGTTTCGGCTGTCCTGACGTGACGGACGTCCCGGTCGTCTAGCTGAACGGTATCCACGTCGGATTCATCGTTTTCACTCGTGGATGTGGAACCATCTGGATCATCATCTGGTGGAACGTATAGACGAAGACGGTCACTGGGTAACGTTCCGTGATAGAATCGTTGGGTGTTTTGCGCCCCAGGGATGTCTTCAAGAATGTACCGGTCATGATCAAGTATCTTTATTATCTGGTAAGGTCCTTGAAACCTGGGCTGTAGCTTCTTAGACTGCCCGGGGGCGGCGGAAGTTTTAATCATCACCTGGTCTCCTCGACTGTATGTTGGTGGTGGTCGTTGCCTGAAATCGTACCGATGCTTGTATTCGACCTGCACCTCCTGTTGCCTGTGCTCAGCCCTGCTTCGAGCGTCAACACGTTGAGCTAAATGATTAACATCAGAACCGCATTCTAAAATGTCCGAAATTATGTCACGTAATGCCTGGTCACTATGAACGCGTATGTCGTATCCTAATAACACTCGAGATGGGGTATTAGACAAACTCCGCTGATAGGTATTGTTCAGAATATACGGTACGTGTGGGAGTTGGGCACACCAATTTCGATTATCGGTTATAACTTTTGCGAGTGTCTGGCAAATAGTTTTATTATACCGCTCACACTGCCCGTTGGCGCGAGGAGTGGCCGTTGCGTTGAGTATGTGCGATACGTTATTGTCTTTTAAAAAGTCTTTAAACTCCTCAGATGTGAAGGAGGTTCCCCGATCACTTATTAGCTGAGTCGGTGGTCCAAAGATTTGAAATGTCGCCTGCAGAGCGCGGATCGCTTCTCTGCTGCAGGTTGTCTTGGTGGCTGTCAGGAATACAAACTTGGAATAGGCATCAATAGTCACGAATATGTGTCTGTAACCAGCTATTGACCTGTCTAGGGGACCCAAGTGGTCACAATGGAGAGTAAAGAATGGGATGTTACCTTTTGGGATATTATAAAGACAACCAATAGGTTTTCCGGTTTCCGGATTAATAGTTATACATTTAAGAGAATGTTTGATATATTTGCGAACATACCTTCGGAGCTTCGGGAACCAATAGGTACGGCGTACTAGTTCAATGGTTTTGTCAATGCTAACATGTCCATTGTCGTCGTGAGCCGCCTGGACCACGTTACGCCTCATTGCACGAGGTGTTACGAATAATATTTTTTTCATTGTCGACCTTATAGCATAATATACCATTTTTTAGTTGTATGTTTCTGTCTGGCAAATCTTGGCCCATCGATATGGCTTCAATTTGTGAGCGTGACGTCACACCAGTCGACCTACGCGCCAACCGGCTGCTGGCGGATAAGCACAGTACGAGTACGTGTGCTGCAGCTGCTGCAAACCAGTTGTGTGTTGTTTATTGCATTGTGTGACATCTAAGAATCGGCCTGAATATGAATAATGATAAAAAAGGACGCTACAAGTACTGCATCGTTCCTAAATGCAAGAATACTTCGGTGACTGTACCAGACAAACTTTTTATTTCACTGCCAAATAACTTAAAATTAAAGGACTTAGAAAATTACATGTATATCAAAACTATGAAAACAGGAAAAATTGTATTGAAACCGGGCATAATTCCGCATATATTTGAATGACAGATTGATAGACCGACGGCCCATACCTCTAAAGCTTGACCGTTTGCCCAAAAAAGGGGAAAAGAAATTGTGTTAAATACTTGTAACGAAGAGATCGCTGAAAATCAATGCATGTATGATGAAGCAAGTACGCAGGAAAATACGTTTGATGTTAGTACTCAAGTTAATATACAGGTTTTTCGAACATCAAAAGCTACACAGACTATAAATATTCCCCTGAGAACGAGAAAGTTTCATCAAGTACATCAGACATGATTTTTGTAAATACATCAGATTCTAGTTTGTCTGGAATATTTGTACAAAACTGAAATTTAAGAAACAATATTGAGCAAAGAGCTATTTATGTCATAGAGAAAAATCCGAAATTATACCTTGGAATACCAAAGGAGTCTTTATTTATTATAGAACTTTTGTCCGAAAAATGCCAGTTACCCAGAATTGATATACAGTGTGGAAATTAAGTAACGCATACATTCAGTAATTCCGTTGATATTAATTTTTTTGGAAAAAATCTCGAAGGGGTATAGTGATTTTAACTTCGGCAAATATTTTCAGTCTAATTTCAGTTTCTTATGTCATTTATTTTTTAAGTTATGACGTCATCGACTTTTTTTAAATGACAACCTATATTTTTTATTATTGATTTTGGTAGTAGTCTTCATTCCGGTTCCGACCGTATAAAATTTTCAATATGTTATTATTTGAAAAAATCGAGAAAAACAGTCTTAAAGTTCAAATAATAAAAATTCATTAAATTGGGTAAATTTATCTAGTTGCCTAAGTTTGACGGAAAGTTATCGACGGCACATTCGTTTTTATTTTGAAATTATACAAATAGTTGAAAAATCGAACTAGAAATTTATTATCTTTTCAATTCAAAGTTAGTAAGTAATAACGATAACTTCGTGAGGCAAACATTAGTATAAAAAGAAACTAAATTGCTTAACCAGAAAAAAATCTAACAATATCATCAAAGACAAAAATAAGCACAGAAATAACAGTTGTTAAATTACATTTACACTAAATGTTCAAATTGACGACCCTGTACCATTTGACAATACCCAAGACGATTATAAAATTCATTTCTCACATTCTGAATAGTTTGAGGCGATATTAACCAAATCTCATGTTATAAAGGAGTTCTTTGCCTGAGATCATCTAAATTATTGGGTTGATTGTTGTACACTTTACTTTTTAAGTACCCCCATAAAAAGAAGTCTAATGGCGTTAGATCAGGAGACCTAGGCGGCGATTCTATCTGACCTCTTCTCCCTATCCATCTTGCTGGGAGAACTTGGTCCAAGTAGCGTCGCACAATAATTTCGTAATGAGGCGGAGCGCCATCTTGTTGTAACCAAATGGTATTATTTGGTAGGTCAGGGTTATTTGCATTGGGGAATAATGCAGCTAATGCAGGCATCAATTCCAACTGTAAAAATTGCAGGTATTTATCACCAGTCAAAAAAGAATGGACCTATAATTCTGTCATCAATAATTCCTGCCCAAACATTAACTTTCTGAGGATATTGGGTATGACTTTCCTGCATCCAATGGTGATTGTCCCTAGCCCAATATCTACAACTCTGTCTATTGACATGGCCATTTAAACAAAATGTTGCTTCATCCGAAAATAAAACACGCTGGAAAAAACATTGGATCGCGGTTGCAAATTTCCATCATTTGTTCGCAAAACTCTTGCCTATGATCAAAGTCATCTTCTGTCAACTCATGAACCAAGTGCACCTTATATGGGTGGAATTTTTGACCTTTCAAAAGTGTGGCTTATATTGTGGTTCAAAGCAGTGCTTCTACTAGTTGAATGTGGATTGTTTTCAATTTCTAGTAGCACATCAAGTTGTGCATCTTCGTTTAATGTCGCCGGACGTCCAGTTTTTGGAATATTCTTTACAACGCCATGTTCCCGAAATTTTTTTTTCAATCCTACTAATTGTTGATTGATTTATGGGCTGATCCGGGTATTTTTTCTCTAAAAAGATGACACACTTCTTGATGTGTTCTAGCTCTGTCGCCATAACCAATCATTATTAACACTTCAATTCTCTGTTTGTCGCTCAACTGTATCATTCTTATTAATAAAATAGTTTTTCTAATTTAGAAAAAGCAAAATAATAAGATTTATTCTATTGTGACATTTACAAATTATTTAAATCTGACAGCCGTAATACTAATGTGATACACCGGCAACTAGATAAATCTACCCAATTTAATGAATTCTTATTATTTGAACTTTAAGACTGTTTTTCTCGATTTTTTTCAAATAATAATATATCGAAAATTTTATACGGTCGGAACTAGAATAAAATCTACTACCAAAATCAATAATAAAAAATATAGGTTGTCATTTAAAAAAAAGTCGATGACGCCATAACTTAAAAAATAAATGACATAAGAAACTAAAATTAGACTCAAAATATTTGCCGAGGTTAGAATCGCTATACCCCTTCGAGATTTTTTCCAAAAAATTAATATCAACGGAATTACTGAATTTATGCGTTACTTAATTTCCACACTGTATCCGTTACTTTGAAGAAAATTAAATTAAATTTGCCTTATGAAATTTTGCGGACGATTTTTGTTTAGCTGCTGCTTTTATATGTAATGTCATTAAAAGAGCACTTCCAAAATTAACAGTTTATTTAAAACAATTCATTCAATGGAAAACTATTGAGGAGATTAGGGAAAATCTACCTATACCTTTTAGACATCGTTATAAGAATGTACAATGCATAATTGATTGCTTTGAAACATCGATTCAAAAACCAAGTGATCCAGTTCTCCAGTCGTTATCATGGTCCGCCTATAAAGGCTGTAATACTATGAAATTTTTAATATGTTGCACACCTGATGGTTTGATATCATTTATTTCTAAAGAATTTGGTGGAAGGATAACAGACAAAATGATAGTTTGGATTTGTTTAAGTCTGGATCTCATGTAATGGCAGACCGGGGATTCAAACACCTCGAGGAACAACTTCAGGCCAGAGGGAACACATTGGTTAGGCCTCCCTCTGTATTATCGTCAAGGAAATGTACAAAAGAAGAAGTGAAAGAGGCAAAACGTATAGCCAGTTTGAGAATCCACGTGGAGCGGGTTATATCTAAAGTTCGAGAGTATGCTATTCTTAAGCCTCACGCCAGAATCCACTCAAAATTGATAAAGTATTTAGACTTAAGGGGCCTAGTCGGGAAAAAGCTTCGGATAGCTGTGTCACTCTCTAGAAAGTTTTTTATACATGCGCCGCTGAATAATTTTGCTCTTGACTATACCTTCACTGGACATTTTATTCACCGACTTCATTGAGGTGCGATTCTCGATAGAGGTAACACTTCCTTGCTCCATTTGTAGTTACAAAGATAGTTATTTAGAATTTTTTTTTAACCAAATAGTACGGAATAAAAGTTTGAAACTTGCTGAGCATAATTATGAAGATTCATTCTAGACGATATGTATGAATTTTACCTCGAATTTTACCGATTGATATCATAATTCAGGAGCTAATCACGTCCAAATTTCACTTATATTTACAGTATAAATTTTCCCTACATAAAGTGAATATTAATTAAAACAGATATACATGTACCCTCTATTACACTTTCAACTACTGATCCTCCAAATTTGGTGTAATTTGACCAAACCGTATGGAAGAAATAAATTTTGAAAAATTACCTTACAAACACTGGTTAGATTAGCCCTCTTAATAGTTTATATCGTTTGCGGGTTGATTAATATACAGAATTATTTGGTAAAGTAAAACATGTATTCTCATGTTTGTTGTATAACAATGTAGTATTAAACTTATTTTATATAATTTTAAACTATTTTACTAAATAAAGCCTTAAACCAAAATTTAGTAATATCATTCAATATTTGTTCAACAAGCTCTTGGTCATAGTCACAATATTTTATTGTGATCTCCTTATTAGTTTCGAAACCTGGATGAGCTACTGCAAAAAGTTGCTTTCTTTTTTTTTGCAAGATGCATTTACATCTGCATTTGGTACAGTTCAGTTTAATATTTCCTTCAGTGTCAATATAATTACTAAAAGTTTTTTCTGTTTGGATATTTTATTTCTACCACAAATTCATCGGCAAGCGCATCAGGTGATGCTCCTATCAGCGGTAAATCTTTGGATAGAAATATTCTTGCCCTCCGAAAAGGTATTTTGGTTTTACTCGCTAACACTTTAAGAACTGAACTTTCTAGTTTTAAACCGCGAGACATTGCAGAGGTCTGGAATACTTTGGCTCCAAGAATTTTCTCAACTAAGACCCATCTAAGGTTTTGCATGTTAATGCTTCGTAAGCCTTTGATGCAGTCACTCGACCATATCTCATCTCTTACCAAATTACACTATCACTTTGCATTCTAGTATTAATTTCAACATCTACGATCAAGTTCTGGTCCATTTCATTTTTTACAAAAATCTAAAAAGTTTTCAGGTTTTTTAATTACATTGCTAGAACGAAATAAGGGTGTTTTTAAAAGTTAAATTAGAAAATTATAAATGTAAAAATTAAAAAAAAAAACAAATATCATCATAACATATTTAAGATCAGTGGGACCCAAAAAATTATAGAAAAAGACTTAAAAATGCATTTTTTTCTCTCAAATTTTTTACACCCCTCATAACCAGTGATACATTATAACAGTCTATTGTTTGTCAAAGTATTTATTTAAATACAGGGATAAAAAAAATTATTCAATTTTGAAAGAATAAAAATGCATTTTGAGCAGGATCGTGATTAATCAGTGAGTGAGTGGTCAGCAAATTATAAAGGATTTTAAAGTAGTATAGGTTTTAAGTAAACCAACTTAGGGTATTACTCATTACTATTAACTTACCTTTTCATTTTTACACCTCTCATTTCAGCGCTTATGTAGTCCCTACCGTTATTAAAATATTCCATTACCATGAAAATATCGACTTCAGGTAAATTACCGGAATCAGGTTTAATAAAGCTGTCTTCTACTGAACACATAATGGCCCTAAACTTTAAAATTATTTTAATAAACAAAAGAATTGAAAAAATACGTGACACGTGCTCTTTCCAAATCAGCTAAAGAAACAAACTGCCGCGATGGAGACGATTACTAATGTTCGAAACATGCGGCGGCATGTATCGCTGGAGGCACTTCGACTGGTGTGACGTCACGCTGTTGCGCGAGCGGTTTCAAATTTTCGTTGCTCTGGCTCAGTTGTTAATTGCAATATAAATCGGAAATTTTTATGGGATACTTAGGAGTTGATTTACTTTTAAAATATGTGCTTTTAAACCAAAAACTAAATTACACTGAATGAGCCTATTATCAGCTTTCTTCAACAGATCTGTGGTAGTTCTCGGTACATCCGTAAAAAAATTGCTTGGCCAAAGAATAATCGTATAACCCTTGTATGATATAGGTTATGACCGTATTCATCTACATAATTTTCGGCAATTGTTTTCATGGAAAAACATAAGATCGAATTGATTCGTTATATTTCTGTTTTGTCTCTCCCAGTTTCCGGTGGATATCCACGGAATGGCTGCTGGTACCGAAATTCTCCAAAAAGCGGTATTTGAATTCGTTCCATGAGGTTAAAGGGATTTCCGAATTAATCCACTGTTTAGCGGCTCCTTTAAGCCTCATTTTAGCATGTATGAGCGTGCTCCGATCATCCAAACAATACAGAGTTTTAGCATTCTCAATGGCTTCTACGAATCGTTCTGGAGTAGTTAAATTATCATCAGGATCGAAATCGAATAGTTCATACTGGACCTCAAGTGGGAACTTGGACGTTTGTTGATACGCCACTGGAACACTTGAATTTCCAAAAGGTATGTTCGGGGGTACATTACTATTATTCGCACTGAAGTTCGACTGTAGCATAGCAATTTGTTGCTGTAACTGATTAATGGTATCTTGCTGATTGACATAAGCTTGCTGCTGGGGGGATGCATAAGGTTGGTAATAAGGAGGTATTGAGAGAGGTACGTATTGCTGGGATAGCGGTTGCATAAAATTGCCTAGAGGGGGTGGCATAGAATATGATTGAGAAGAGGGCAGACAAGGCTGATGCGAGATTGCATTATTATGCAAAGTATTATAATTTGATGCACAACAAGAATATTGAAACACGTTGAGTGCGGCAATATTTTTACTAGACTCGCTAGGGTACGGTACGGGACATATATGTCCAGTTCGTGACTTCTCGCTGGTACTGTACGGGACACATATGTCTCGTAAACCGCTCTATAATTTTTTAGAAAGTTTTAATGTAAAAAATTATTTAAAGTTAAAGAAAATTGATAGTTGTGGTTTTAAAATGATATTCTAGAAGGTGCTAAAACAGGACATGAATATCTTTGCGATTGCACCTATTATATCTTAAAAAAATTATGCATTTCTGGAAAATCAAAAAAAATTTTTTTTCTAAAATAAATAATTTCTTAATGGTAATCAAATATTTATTAAAACAAATACAGTGTAACTTATGCATACACAAAACATTATGACACATTTACACACATTTGAAGAAAGAATGAAATAAAAATGTGTCAATGACCTATTGTGCTTCATGTTCCTTGTTGAAATAACTAAGACAGTAACCGGAATTATCCTCACGCCCCCGCCAGTGTATCATCGACTCATCTATTATAAGATTTTTACCAGGTATGGTAAATTCCTAAAAATAATGATTTTCTTGGAATGAATTTACCAACGGACCGAGAATTGCTCTTATTTTGAAAAGTTTGTCCTCTCCAGAATCTTCAAGATTGTTTGCAAAGTGTCAACACTTTAAAATTAACAGGAATCTATCACGTGACATTATTTTTGCAATAAATTCATTGTGAAAAAAGTGGGTCCTTTGACCAATAAACCTTTAGTTGAGGTACGTCAACGATTCCCATGGCAATAATAATGCCAAAGAATTTTTTCATCTCCGCTGCATTGACTGGCTTCCACGTTTTTAGTCTTGAACATTTATGAGTGTTATTAGGTATTTTTTCTTGTTGTTGATTATCGTATCTATTTGTTTCTTGAACCATAGTCTCAATTAGCTCGTCTGTCAGAAACAACTCAAAAAATCAATTGGTTTTGTTGTATTAAGGGGAATATTGAAGTCATCATTTTCGCGACAAGTTACACTAAAAACATTATTATCTAATATATTGTCAGACCAGTCATCTTTTATAGGTGATGAAGAATGTGGTGTGTCATTACTTTCATTGTCACACGTTTCCTGTTCACTTTGTTTATCATCCGAATCAGATTCAATTTCACTCGGAATATAATTTTTGTCTGCAATAGAATCATCTGAATCCTCATTAAACTCTTCTGAACTTGAACTCAACCACTGACTCGTAGCTAAATCTACGATTTTTCTAGCCCGCGAACTCATTTTTTAAACACTTTATAAGCACCACTGTCACTAGACGACTACTTTGCTTTATATCTCAAATATTTGTGAACTGCGGCAAACAAACCGATACACGTCTAGACTTGCTTAAATGGCTCGTAAGCAGTATTTTAATACTGGGGTGCGATGCGGGTCATATATGTCCCGTACAATTTTATTACATAAATCAATTCAGGATGTGGCATGTATCACAGGGATACCGAAAACTTTTAGAAATTCCTAAAAATAATGATTTTACACTGTCCGCAACATAGAGAAATCTTGTGATTTTGGCGCCGTCATTTACGAAGATCCGATACGGGACATATAGATCCCGTATAGCACTCAACGTGTTAATGGAAGATACTGGTACATTTGGAGTTGGCTTGGTTACAGAAAACACAGCTCCGTGCCCATCTATTGACGCCATGTTTCTTTCCTCAGGGTTTAAAAATGGCGACGGTAGAGTGTCATTTGCACCCAAAGAAAACTGTTGGTTGGTATTCGGTAATGATTTGGGTCTCATTTCATCCATAATTGCTCGTTCACTTCCACTAGGTGGTTCACCAGTAGAGAGAGACCTCCTTGTATACATTAAAATAAGAAAAGTGTACTTACAGTTTGTCAACAAATGTTTCCTTAACAGCACAGGAATATTTTAAACTTGGCAACAGCGCTTCCGCGAGCCTGCAGTCAAGGCGACTTTGTTTACGCAGCAAACTCACAATTCACGAGGTTAAGGCGGTTGTTTGAGCGATGCATGCATACGGAAAGAACTAATGGAAAGGCACAGCGCTCCTTAAATAATTGTTAATTAATTAGTTTTTTTTACACTTAAGTTTAGTTTTAGAGCACTTCAGTTAATAATTTTTGTTTACAAGTTTAACCGTTTAACTAACTGATGGGATGGATGACAGTTACGGCCATTCTCACCGTGCTTCTTAAGGAAGGTTTAACGGTAAGGCGTGCTTAAATCTAAATTTTCCGTTGCACCGCTTAAACGTACTTAAATTGCCCTAAACCTTCCTTAAATTTAAGCTCTGAAAAATGGTGGCTTAAAGCTGGTTTAAATTTAAGATTTGTTCTGAGTATGCGCATTTTTACAAATTATGTGTCATCATTACTGTCATTTATATGATTTCAATTTTCAATATTTAAAATTTTAAATTATATTATAAAATGGAATCTGATGAAGAAGATATCTTTGAGGACGACATTGACATATTGGAAATTATCGATTTCGGGTTTCCCAGAAGAATTTACATCAGAAGAGATTATTTTGATGAGTTAGATGATCTAACTTTCTTTAGGCGATTTAGATTGCGCAAAGATACTGTTTTGTATATTTTAACTTTAATTGAAGCCAATTTGGAGTTGCCCAGTGATATGTATGTGGTTAAATATAGTCCCCAAATACAAAATATGAGGTTAAGAGGGAACATATATCTAATAGATATATGGGAAGGAATGACAAATAACGTAACGAAGTTGACAACAAGTACAAATGAACTAAAAGTAGGTGTTTTACAAGTAAAATCTATACTTAGTAAAGCGGACTTAAATATCTAACGGTGCAATGCAAGCAAGGTTAAAGCATATTTAAATATTTAAGCAACCTTAATTAAGGGTTGCTTAAAGACTAATCGGTGAGAATGGCCGTTAATGACCGCCACAGCGATAAAAGGCAGTGATGTGTAATGTCAACGTAACAAAATATTAGGCACTTTTCCACTTCTGATAACTGTAGTCAATCGTACAGACGAACAAAGAAAACAAACTTTAACTACTGCACAAAACATATATTCACGATTGACAAGCAAAATAATATTAATGATTGCTGAAACAATGAAACGTCAGCCGTTGTGACCCTTTGATTTTCGACTGTCATTCGTCCTCGCCGTTCTCCGTCTTCTCACTTCGCGGTGTTGCCAGTGGCGGGCGAACGCTTACAATTATACACTACAGAAATTTGAAACAAGCCATTAGTCATGGTTCGATGGTTCTGAAAACACACAGTGTTCTAAAGTTCAATCAATCGCCATGGTTAAAAAAATATATCGATCTAAATACAGAGTTGACAAATAAAAGTGGTAATAAATTTGAAAGAGATCAATATAAAACTGATGAATAACGCCAACTATGGGAAAAGCATGGAAAACATGGACTGCAGGAAGGACATAAAGCTTGTAACGCATTGGCACAGTATAAGACGGACAGAGGGCGCGAATTCTCTAATTGCTCTACCGAACTTTAAAACTTGTTCAATATTTTCTGAAGACTTTTTAGCTATTCATATGGGTAGATTAAAGGTAGTCTATAATAAACCAATCTATCTCGGGTTTTGCATATTGGAATTGTCCAAGACCGTGTTATACGGTTTTTATTACGATTTTATAAAGTATGTATGGCCCAAAAGCTTCTTTATTGTACACTGATACCGACTCGTTAATTATGAAAATTTTTACAGACAATTTTTACGATATTATTTTACAATTTCTAGATAAATTTGACACTAGTAATTTCAAAGGAGGAAATAGATTTAATATTAAAAAAGGTGAAAGTGTAATCGGTCGATTTAAAGATGAATTGGCAGATGATCCGATTAGCTTTTTTGGAACTGGGGCAAAAGCATATTGTGTGGAATTGTTGGGTAACCAGTTAAAAAAAGCTAAGGGAGTTAAAAAATCAGTAATTAAAAAACAATTAACAATAGATGACTATAAAAAAAGTAGTTGAACAAGGTGGTTTAATACTTAGAAAAATGTATACTTTCAAGAGTGACTTACATGACATTTTTACTCAAATAAAGAATCGAGTGGCACTTTCATATAATGATAGTAAACGTTTTGTAATTCCTAACACTATAAAAACTCTACCTTGGGGTCATATTGATATAATATATTATCAGGATGAATCCATTGAAAATCAAGTAATGCCTATTGTAAATGGTGAAAAATGTGTTGATATGTTGGATCTTTTACTTAAGGAAATAAATTCATTGGAAAATCAACCTCTGTAAAAATTGTATGTTATTTTAAAATATGTATGAATGTAAAATATAATAATAATAAACAAGATATTTGTTTTGTGTATAAAGACAAGATGTAAATAAAACAAGAAAAGAAAAGTCTGAATTTATTTATCAATAATGGTCCTAAAGCAATTTTGTATTATCTATACATATTATTGTGTGAAAACGAGCGTCATAAGGTTGTTTTGTTGGTTGTATACCTGTAGGTATCGGTTTCTCTATAGACACATCCAAATATTGTTAGATAAAAATAACTTCATAATAGAAAAAAATATGTATTGAAAATGCTTGTTTTTAATTAAAAATGGAAATTGACATATATATGTATATAAAAGGGAAAAATATGTGTTTTAAATTTAAAAAAATATATGCAACATATGTAAAAGGGGTATGCATTATATGAGAAGAGTAAATAGGTGTTTTAAATTGAAATATATGGGATATATGAAAAAGCGAATAGGAGAAATATATATAAAAGGGAAATAATTGTTTTAAATTAAAAAAAATGGGCGAGTTTGGGTCAAAAGGTCAAAAATGAAAAAAGCCGGGAATAGCACACCACCATCCCCGCTATTCCCGGGAACGGTTGGGAATCGAACCCGTAATTTCCACGCCAAAGTTGACGCTTCAACACAGGTCGATATCCGACCGCTCACTTAAAATTTGTGTTGCCCAAAATTTCAACATAATATACTTCCGGCAGAATGCGTCAAGCGGATACATGAATTTATTTACATTGTTACTTTTTTTTTTTTTTTTTTTTTTGAAAATGGCTTTTGGAATGAATCCATACAGCCAGTCACACTTTTTATAAGTAACCATAAATACTCCTAACCTAAGCTAGCATAAACTGTATATCTATAAATACATAAAATCCGAGATAAAATCGAAGGGAAATACAGGGGTACAAGTTCTTCTCGCCTAGAGGCCCGTCAAGGCATTTTTTTTATTTTCACAAACAACACTGGACCACGGATTAAGGATTAACATCAACTTAGGATAAAAACATAGGTAACGTCATCTAACTAAATATAAAAGAGGATCTATAGTCTGAGATTTGTGTTTTTAATAAATTGAAATAGACACAAATAAATATTTCTTTTATTTAGATGCAATAAGTGCGATAGATTGAAGGGCTGTTCGACATTATTACTCAGTATATTATTGTATAGCAAATTACATTCATTTATGTTTTTGTGACAGCAAAAAAATATATGTTCGAGGTCTCCCTCAACATTGCAATGATCGCAAAGATTAGACTCTATAATGCCTATTCTGGCGAGAAAAGATGGATTACACGCATGACCGAATTTTATTCTATTAATTACAGTGATGTACCTTCTGGGAATGTTGAAATCTTCGTGCCATGTTTTCGATGGAATTTCTGGTTGTATACGTGTATACCTATTTGGATGGTTATGGCAGTATTCTTGCCACACCCTTGTCCACCGTTGTTTCATACGTTGTTTACATATATGAATGCAGTCCTCAACACAAATTTCATTTACTTCCAACGTTTCATTCTCTATGCTTTCTTTAGCGAGGATATCTACCTGTTCATTATATTGCAGGCCTGTATAAGCTTTTACCCAAACAAAGACAATTCTTTTACCACACAATTTTAATTCACATAAGCGGTTTTTGATTTTTGTGATATATGGGTTGAGCAGTGTATTTGGATTATAGCTAATTTTGATAGAGGTAAGAACTGATAGGGAATCTGACATGATTATAAAGCTATTTAAATGATCAGGAAGGTTATCCAAGACAGAGAGTATCGCAAAAGCCTCAGCGGAGTAAATGGACCAACAATCAGGAAGTTTGATTTTACCATATGTGTTATTGTGTGGATATAAATAAGCACATCCCGTACCTACCATGGACTTTGATGCATCAGTATATACTGCAGTAAATCCTTCATAATTGTGTAACGTTGTTCGTAGAATAATTTTGTTGAGAACCGGGTTTGAATGATAATGAGGAATTATGGTAGGAAAGTGATTAGATAAATCGAAATATTTGTAATTTGGTGAGATAGGATACAGACTGATCATGTTGTTATAGAATTGCTGCGTTTCTCGGAAACCGCTACATAGTGGAGGCGAATTTTTTTTTGTTCCAATATTTTGTTAATAGGTCCGATGTATTTAAATTGTATATTTTGCTTATAAGTGGAGAGTGTTTACAGTATGATTTTAGAATAAATTTTTCTACCTGTAGATGACGTCTTAAACTAAGGGGGGGTTCGAGAGCTTCTACACGTAGTGCTTCCACAGGTGTTGATTTCATGGCTCCTAAGCACACCCTAAGGGCTTTATTCTGTGTGATATCTAATCGTTTTAGCAAACTGTTACTTGCAGAGCCGTAGAAGAGACTGCCGTAGTCTAAGATGGATCTAATATAAGCACGATAGAATAATAGACTTATTTTTTGATCTGCACCCCCACCGCACTTTTGAGACTGAGCGTAAAAAATTTATACCTTTATTGCACTTTACGACAATATGTTCAATAAACGGTTTCCAAGTTAATTTTCTGTCCAAAATAATACCAAGATATTTTACTTCCTTTTTAATAGGAAGAGTTAGGCTGCCCAACTTCATAGTGGGCAGGTCTGGAATATTGTGCCTTGAAAAAAATGATATGGCCGATTTATTTTCCGAAATAGTAAAACCATTTTCATTAGCCCAATTTTGGAATACATCAATATTATTATTTAGCGTGTGTTAACAAAATTCAAGCTTGGTTTTTCTCCACATACAGGTAAAAATCGTCAGCATGTTGAACGATTTGTACATCTCGTAATTTGAAGTGTACGCCAATAGTATACAGATTAAATAAAACAGGACTCAGAACTGAGCCCTGTGGAAGTCCTACGGAAACAGTGCGAGGTCCTAATCTATCATTATTTGATGTTCTTATATACACTACTCTGTTGTTAAATAAATTAAAAATAGTATTTGTGATGTTTAGTGGTAATTCAAGTTGCAGTAATTTTGTCCTAAGTAAGTGTAGATCAACTGAATCATAAGCGCCTTTGATGTCCAGAAAAACCGCTCCCAAGTAATTGTTGTTTGAAAAGTTCTTTTGAATGTCAGTAACAATGGTTGCAACTGCATCTGCTGTGCCATATCCAGTTCTGTACGCGTATTGATTTGATGGAAGAATATTTGTCATTCGAAACTACCATTCCAGTCTGATTTTAATCATGCGTTCAAATGTTTTAAAAATACATGAGAGAAGCGATATTGATCGATATGAATCTGCTAAATCTGGATCTTTGTTAGGTTTTAAAATAGGCACTGCAATTACTGTTTTCCAGCTTCTAATATATGCTCCTCGTATCCACACATCGTTGTAAATTTCTAATAGAAAGATTTTTGCATCTAATGAAAGATGTGTTAACATTGAATAGGTTATGTCGTCATAACCAGGTGCTGTACTGGGTGATTTTTTAATTGCCCATTCCAGTTCTGTTAACGTGAATGGTTTCGAAATTTCGCTATTATTTTCATAATGTGCAGAATTTATGGGCGAGTTTTCCACATAAGAAGGGGCGATGTTATCAAAAAATGCATCCTGTCACTCAAACTGGGTACATTTAATATTGTTGATAGGTATTCGTTGTAAGGTCTTAGCCATGTTCCATAATTCGATGCTTGGTGTATTTTTGTTAAGTTTTGATACCCAATTCTGCCAGTATTCTTTGGCTTTTTTTTTAAAAGAGTCTTTTGGCTTCAGTTTGCATTTTATTGCATTCAATGTAATTTTCAATGGTGCTTAATTATTTATAATTAGAGAGAGCTAATTTTCTTCGATTTATTACAGTGTCGCACTCAATGTCCCACCATGGTGGTGGGGGTCGGTTTATAATTTTAAAGGGTTTTCTAATTGGCATAGCCCACTGAGCAGCATCGTTAATTTGCTCAACAAACCATTTGTATTTGTCTTCAGTTAGTTCAAATAAGGGTGTGACTGAAAAACTTTGCGAAATTCTATCTTCATATAATTTCCAATTGGCCCTATTGGTAGCCCATTTAGATTTGGGATATATAACATCACTTGAACTTTGTGACATTAGTTTTCATTAGAATGGGAAAATGGTCCGATCCTAACGTATCTTGGGTGATTTCCCAAGTGATTTTTGTGGCGATATCAGAAGAACAAAGAGATATGTCGACAGCTGATTTTTGAATATTGGGAGCAGTAAATCTTGTAGGGTCACCATTATTTAAGATTGTGATATCACATTCATCAACTGCTTGAAGAATTTGTTCACCTGTTTGGTCATTCCTCGGAGATCCCCATACGCCACTATGTGCGTTGAAATCTCCGCCAATTATATAAGGAGTGTTTACATTTTTAAATATATTTAACCAGTCACGGTTATTAGTAGCAATGTTAGGCGGTCTGTATATGGATAAAAACTCAAGTTTTAATGAATTATTTAGTGAGACTTTGACTCCACAACAGTGTATATCTGAGTTAAAATTATTCGATATATTTATTTGCTTTCAACGTAGTGATTTTTTTACGAGTATAGCTGTACCAGCTTTACCGTCATATCTATCGTGTCTTATGATATTGTATCCACTGATAGATATAATTTGATTCGGTTTAAACCAGGTTTCACTAATTAGAGCTACATCAACACTATTATCACAAAGAAACTTTTTTCAAACTATTTTTATTTGCTACAGCAGAACGGGCGTTCCACTGCATGATAATGAATATTTTGTTTTTTATATTGAATGTTATGTATTGGTATTTATATTATCCAACACTCTGTTTATTTCCCCTTTTAATACATTGTTGTTAAAAGATTTCAGTTCATCTAGACTACGTACATTTGAGATTATACTTCCAAACCATTCAGAAAAATATTTAATAATTTCATCCCGTATTATAACAGGATTGTTTTGACTGGGAGGGAGTGGCTGAGATGGTGCAAATGCGAAAGGAAACATAGGTGGCATTTGGGGGGGATTGTGAAGGTGAGATTGGAGCTTTACGTTTTTATTAAGTTGAGAACTGTTGGACGATGAGGGGGGTTTGATGGAATAGATGGTCGTCGATTATAGAGAGGTATGGGGTGAAATCTGTACATTATTTGTTTTCATTGGCAGAGTAGGAAAGTTAGTTTCATAATTTGACATATTATTTAAAACCTCAAATTGGTTATTTGTAGTGACCTCTGCATATGACCCCTGTATATAGCTTTTAGCCTCTGTATATGTTACATTGGATGAGGCCATGTGAATTTTAATTTTTTTTTGTGTATTAAACTGTAGACAATCTTTTGAAGTTGTTTTATGTTTATTATTTTTACAGTACAAGCAAAAAATATTCAGGTCATCACATTTGTGACCGTCAACTAAAACTTCCATACAATTTCTACATAAAGAATTCTTGTTACGACACTGGTTTGAGACATGGCCATATCGAAGACAGCTAAAGCACTGTACTACTTTTGGAATATAAGGGACTATTGTAAAGTAAACACTGTCAATTATGGCATAATTAGGTAGGGTATTTCCCTCAAATGTAACAACAGCCATTTGTCTTGGAATCAATACAGGTTTACCATCTATCTCCACCTTACGCTTTAGTCTATTAACCTCTAGAATATCTCTGTCGCAAATCATGTTTTCTTTTATGTACTCCTCATTAAAAAAAGTATCTACACCCGAAATTACACCCTTTCTGATTAACAGGTGATTAGGGATAAACACCTTTAAGTTTTCAGCTTCCAAAAATTTATTATTTACTAAATTGTTGGCATCTAAAGTAGATTTTAGCTGCACTTTTACTCTATTACGGCCTACTGAACTAATTCTTAGAATGTTTCGTATTTTTAGCTTTTTATGAAAGATATGTCCCACGTACATAGGATGCAACTTTCCAATATTCTCACCATTTGTTTTTTCGACATAAATATAGATATTATTTTGATTGTAATACTTATCTATCTGTGAATTAAAGACTTTTTTTGGTTCACGTTTTTTGTGCGTTGCTTGTTCCTGCCACTATCTCTTGAGAGCTGCTATCCGTATGTATGGTATCCATGTACTATTCACTTTCATTACTATGAGCGTCGCCCGTTGACACTTTATTAACATTAGGATTAGAATTATCATTTTCGTGGTCATTAGTTAAATCAAGTATGCACACATTTTTATTAGTGTTTTTATTTGAAGTCCCTCCCTCCCCATAGAGAGAGGTCATTTTTATTTTGTTTAAATTCTACCATGCACCGATAAAACTGAACCAAACACCAAATTAGTTTAAAGATCGCTGGTTTTATCGCACAAACTCGGTTAACGTGTGAACTCCGCAGTTTACCGGGTACTGTTACTTATTTTAATTATAAAATATTTTTACTTCATAATACACGCTAAACGTTTTATGTTAAATTAATAAGTAAAACATTTGAGGATAATAAATTTTAGACTAATCGGTGGGTGAAAAAGAATGTGCTGGCAGCACATTCTTTTGTCACTAATAGAAGAATTTAAGAAAAATCTCCATCAGTGTACTGTATGAATCATTTATCTTTTACAATACCTCAAATTGTGTAGTAATCTACTTCTTGGGCATTAAATCAAATTGTGCAGTATGCTATGTATAAATACATGGTGCCATCTAAGTTAAAATAGAAAAATACGACACTGAAGTATTCTGCGTAGAAAATACCCTCTACCATCTAAGTCAAACTTAATATTATTATTAATTTACAAACTACCCATTACACTAAACAATGATATGAAATTTTTTGTTTTGCTAAAAGTGCACTTGTAAAAGTGTACTTGTAAAAAAAATTTGAGATTTATGTGATTGTTTTTTGTTCAAAAGTATTTTTTCGTTTCATCTACAATTAAAAAAAATGTGTAGGAAGTGATTAATAATAAATCTTTAAATCAAATTTTCTTTTATCAACTCTCATAATTCACAAGTTAAATAATTATCATCGTTTTTTTCTATACACTATGTTCTATTTGATTTTTTTTTCAGTTAATCATGAGTGTTTTATTTATATCTTTAAATCAAATTATGGACATTATGTTTTACAGCTAATCATGAGTGTTTTATTTAAATCTTTAAATCAAATTATAGCCATTAGGTTTTATTTGAATTTTTTCAATTATACATTAGTTCTTATTTGTCATAATACTTTCCAATTTATTATCATTAATACAATAAATTTTCAATTTCAGTTAAATAAAAAAATAAAACTACCATAGTAAATGATAGATAGATTTAAACAATTCTCCATTATTAAATTTAATTCGATAAACTTAAACTTATTGCTGTTCAAATAGAAAACATTGAACCTAAAGTATAAATTTACAACCCCATAAAAAATCCATCTAAGCTTTTACAATGTAATATCCGTATTTGCCCTTCAACTTATACCTGAAGAATAAATCTGTATATATTTTTTGTTACTTAAAAATATCTTAATAAGACTAGTTGTAAAGGTATTAAAAATAGGGTCAAAATTCTTTAAATATAATGTAAAATGAAACGTGTACTTACCTTTATTTTTTCTCAATTCTTTTATATTATCTTTGAACTTTATGTGTTTACACTTTTAATTTGTTACTTGAAAATATCTGAATAGAACTAATTGTAAAACTAATAAAAATAAGGTCATCATTCTTTAAATAAAATGAAACATATACTTAACCCTTTTTCAATTCTTTTATATTATTTTGTAATTTTATGTGTTTACACTTTTAATGTCACTGTTTTACTTTAATTAAGGAAATCTTATTCATTTTAAATTTTTTTACTGTTTTACTTTATTTAAGTAGGTATGTCTTATTCATTTTAAAATAATAACGCACTCACTTTTTTGAATCATATATTACAATAAAATATTTTGCATGTTTATTTATTTTTCAATAGGTGGTACACAATTACGTTCAAAGATTTTACAATGTATTCAAAATTCCATTACAATCAAAACAGAAAAATCTGTAATAATAAAACACATTCTATAAAAACACACAATTTATGCAAAACCGCAATAATATACAATTATGATTAAATATTTTACAATGTATAGAAAAAATTCCAATATAAACAGATGAAGATATAATTAATCTTATATTTTACAAAAAACGCACATTTGTGCAAAACTGCAATAAAAACAAGGTAGAAAAATATGCAATTAAACGCATATTCTACAATTTACAAAAACACACAATATGTGCGAAAAATTTAGTTGAAACAATACATAAAAAATGGAACAATTAATATTATATTCTACAATTTAGGAAAAAGTATAACGTGCAAAATTTTGCAAAAGGAACAATTAAACTTATATGTATATACAAACTATTTACAAAAAAAAAATTGAATATGTGCAAAACTGCAACAGAAAGAACAATACCAAAAAAAAGATTACAATCAATATATTTACAAAAAAAATTAATACATACCTATACAAGCAAACCAGTGTTTAAAAAAATTTTATTAATAAATCGCAATGTTGGAATTTATCCCCCGAACAGCTGGCGAATGGACTCGAGCCTCTTAGTTATTTTGTCCAATTCAGTACGGTCATTAGTTGCAGCCGAGTTAAAATCAGCAAGTTTTTGCTGATTTACTCGGCAACTTTTACACGTTGTTCGGGTAAATCCTGCAGTCTTCTAATTCTCGCCCTCTAATCCCCGTATTTCAGTGACATCAGAATAGCAAATTTTTGATAATTCGCGACTCCGTTCGTCACTTTTTTGAACATCATTCGTAAGACGAGTTTTCCTCATCTCAAAACCACTAATTCATCAACAGTATGTCACCAAATATATCTTTTTGGTGGTCTTGAGACAACTGAAGATCACTCACACAAGATAAAATTCGCCGCTCTGGGAAATTAGTCGTTGATGGGGCCGCCCCTGTTGCGATTTGCGATGATTTGACCAACGTTGAGCTAGTAGTTAAGCTTTTGGGCTTTTAAACCTCACTATTCGACGGTGTAGCTGGTTTATTCACCACACGCGACTTTTTGTTTGTTGTCGCACCTGGTTTTTTATTTTTGTTTCCTTTTTGCGCAACCTTTCTTTATGGATGTCGCAAACTTGCCATTTTCACTCTTTTGCAATAACCCCTCAAGAATCCTATTTTTCCTGTTTCACAGGGGTTATTACTGGGCAAATAACATCCAGAAGCGGTAATTGCATCTTATGGTTTGAACCCCACTCACCACTTGTTCGGCCACGGTTTCTAACTGTATTTGCGGTGTACCTAGTGAAACATTGACTTCGGGTTCCACGACGCCAGCCTTGGAACTCGACGCCACAACTTCCAAAAGTAACGCCGCCATTTTGATATTCACTATTATTTATTAACTCATCGAAATCTATTTTGTTCCAAAAATCATCATTCGGCTCGTTAATACATAATATTGGCATATCATTATTTTCAACTATCGCGTGGTTGGCACTTAACGTTTCCACATCACTTACGTTTCGCTCAGTAGTAGAATCCCACTTAAAAGTGGAAGTTCCACAAACCGATCCGTAATAGGTGATACTGGAGCGTCTCGCACTTCTCCAGATAATCCCAACAAAGCGAATAATTTATCATTCGTTATGAAAAAAAAAGTTTGAATATGGTGCGAAAATTTTAAATGTTTGAAGATGGTTTAATTACACGCGACAACACACTGGGAAGCTTTACAGGAACTGACTGTTAGTTGTTTCTTAAGTTAACTTCGTAGCTTACCCCCCACTTACTACCCCGACGCCAACTAGCGGGTAAATTTGTAGTATGCAATCGTATATATAGGAAGGAAAAGGATAATGAGTATTGCCCGCAAAAAGGATGAATCCGTCGACACGTGTTTCTGAGTCACTACTCGTAATCATGACGGCTATAAGTTGTAAGGATAGGTACAACTTAGGTTCAACAACACAAAAGGAAACCACTGACAGGAAGTCCAGTTTTTTTGTGGCTGCAATTGAAAGACCCCGTGTTTTACAGGGCATCAAAGACAATATTGCCACGGGGCAACTATAGCTACCTGCGTGGTAACCTTCTATTCTTTGTTATACATACATATATAAAAAAAAAATATGATATATATATATATATATATATATATATATATATATATATATATATATATATATATATATATATATATATATATATATATATATATATATATATATATATGTATATCATAACTAACAGACGTTAAATGGTATTTGTATTAATAAAGTTTATTTATAAACAATTTACTTATATATTATGTAAATAAATGTTAAATTAAGAAATTTCATTAATTGGTTTTAAAATAGATTTTAATTTAAAAAAAAAGTTAAATCAAAATTTCAGTTAAGAATATTAAATTTTTGTTAATATTAATGTTTTATTGAAAAAATACTATGCAAAATACAGAATTAAAAACGTGTTAATATCAATATTTTTATTGAAAACAATACTACACAAACATATGTTAAAAAATGTGTGAATTCCATCATTACTATACAAAAAATATATGTCATATTAACACATATTATGTTAAATAGTATTTGTATTAATAAAGTTTATTTATAAATAATTTTATTCATATATTATGTAAATAAAATATTAAACTAATATAAATTTCATTCACATTAGACATTTTGGTTTTAAATAGAATTTAATTTAATAAAAAAAGTTAAATCAAAATTTCAATTAAGAATAACAAATTTTGTTAATATTAATATTTTATTGAAAACAAAACTATAAAAAAGAAAAATACAGAATAAAAAATCGTGTTAGTATCAATATTTTTATTGAAAACGATAGTACACAATAATACATAAATATGCGATATCAATATTAAAAAAACGCTATTCACTATCTGATTGTGATGAGTTTGGCCCAGATGTTTCATTTACCATAGTTGATCGTTTGATTTGTTCCTTATACGTTAGACACCAACAAAATTCCTTGAGTTTTTTCTTATTAAGAAAGAAATAACCTACTTTGTCACATAATACAGTTCTAAAGCGGCATCGATGACATAAGTTATTCCAAACATCTTTGAAATATATCTTACAAACCAAACATTTTTTGTTTCAAAAATCTATCTTTCATACACAAATCGCAAACATCTCCACAAATTCCAAAATTTGTGTATGTTTCAACACACGCGGGCACTTTTTACATTTTAAACCTATACAAGAAAGGTATCACTCTCATCTCTTAGAAAATGATAGGATTTTCCCTATCACAATTAGCACACAAACCAGTACAT